>JAYESA010000002.1:79193961-79631461 GCA_036927795.1 Iris macrosiphon | reverse complement strand
TCACTAGGTATTCACTTGCCAAAAAATACTTCAGGATATTAAAATGCCAAAAGTTGATATTTTAGGATATTTAGGTGCAAATTAGCCAATGACTAATGGGCCCTTTTATCATTTGTTTTGTTCTTTTACTAGCTGTAAGATGTAAAATAAATTTATCACTTTTGAGGATCTATAGACTTATATTAGTTCTCAGTTCATTTCATTGGTATAAATACAAATCTTTAATGGATGATTTATTATGTATATAATTACTACAAGTTATTTTTAGAGCCACCTTGTATGCTTCTGCATAAGTAAGAGGTTGACAGTTTAGTGTCAGTGTGTTACAAGGTTCGAATGTAGCTGCACAATATCTTCTGCAAACATTGTTCTAAATGGCGGTCGAGACGGTTGCTTAGGCGTGAGGCGGTCTCTCTCCGCACCGCTTTTGTTGTTGGCAGCGGAGTAGGCGGCTACCTCGACGTTTGGCGGCGTTGGGGAGGTGAGGCATTGTAGGCGGAGGCATAGTTGCCTAATTTGTCAACCCCCCTACGCCCCACGAATTGGGACGAACGACCCCAAACGGGGTGCGTTCGTGACCCGTTCGTCAAATTTAGCGACCTGGATTTTGATGGCTTTGGTTATGAACTTATGATATTTAGTGTATACTTCTATATAATTGTATATGGTACAAAACACGACCCATATAAAAATGAACGACCCCAAATAGCGTATCAAATAAGCCTACCCCCACGGCACTGCGTACCGGCTGAGGTACCGTACCGCGTACCTGTACCACATACCAAAGCGACTCACGATCCTGATAAAATTAGGCGGAGGTGAGGCTGGTTCTCGGGAAACCAAAAGTCACCAAAAATATCGGTGATAAACCAAAAGTCACCAGTTATATCAGATTTCTGGAGGCTAGATTGAAGAAGAGGAAACTAAAAGTCACCAAAAAACTGACACGAAACCAAAAGTAAAAAAAAAAAAAACAGGCACGAAACTCAAAAAACGACAAGGAACCAAAAATCACTACTTCCAATCTTGGAACTCTTTGCATTCCAAATAAAAAAAAGAACTGAAGAAGTAACAATAGTTAATAAAAATACCCAAGTTTGGAAACGTGCATGTTGCTTTGGATCTCGATTACGCGACTTTTGTACTTGTTCGTGTCAATATCGGGAGCTGGAAAGGAGGCGGAGGAAAGACAAGACAAGAGATACTCACTTTAGGATTTTGGCATTGCACCATACAAACTCAAAATAGATTTATCATTATTCAATTCTTCGATTCATAATTTCTAAAGTTACATACTATTTATAGACTCTCGGTAATAAAAAGAATATAAAGTCAATCTCTAAAGGCTTATCCTTAAGATAACTTAAATTATAACTGATAAAACTGATAAAAAATATTCTCTTGTCTAAAATAACCAAAAATAACTAAAAGATGAAAAAAAAATCTAAATTACTTTTCGTCATTCTCCTCGATTTAATTTTTTTTACCTCCTGGTGAATCATGTAAGCGTAAAATTCGAGAATTATGTTCATGTTGATGTCCTCTAAATCAGCCATGACAGAGACCTTTGATTCGGTAGTCTAGTCAACACAATTGACTACTTAAAAGACGACTACCGACGGTTGTGGAGGTGAAAGAAGCATAATGTCCAACAAAAACCTAACATATCTAGCACATCAATAACTGGTGGCTCTCTCAGTGCGTCAAAAAAGCAAAATGATCGTCCCTACAATCAATTATTATTTCATGTAAACTATTACAATTATTCATAACAAACAAATAATAGAAATTGTTCACGAGCCTAACTATTGGGACACGTTCAAAATATTTAGAAGACCTAATAGGTTCTTTAAATTTATTAGATTGATTAAATAACCTATTTAATTATTCTAATGATAATATATACATGTGAAAGTTTATTTTTTTAAACATAAATCTAGCTTCGGACATGGATATAACTGGTGACTCAACTTTGACATGCTAATGTTTTAATGATAGATTTTTTAAGGATATATGATTACCTTTATCAATAGTTTGTCTTAATGAGGTCGAGAAATTCATCGAGATTTATGTCGGTACAAATATCGGTGATAAAATTAGCTATCTTGTTAGATTAAATTAGCTATCTTGTTAGATTCAACCTGGATTGTATTATTAATTTGTTGCGAGAAATGTTGTGTAGATTTTTTTGGTTCTTACTTAGATATAAAAATATTCATAAATCAATGTTTTAGCTCTAATACCAATTTGATGAAGGACAAAGTCCTAGAGAAAAAAAATATTTGTATGAAATTTGGGATTTATGAAAAATTTGACGTGGAAGCTTTAAATAAAATGTGAACAATTAACTACTAATCAATTTATCACAAAAGTTATGATAGTAATGCAAAACATAACAATTGATTATAATTAATAAAAATATCCGAGTTTGGAATTGTGCAGGTTGCGTTGGATCTTGATTAAGCTACTTTTGTACTCGAGACCGATTTGCTTCAACGTCGGAGGTGGAGGAGGAGGCGAGAAGAAGACGAGACAAGATAAGAGAGAGATACTTTAGGGTTTTGACATCGCACCATACTAACTCAAAATAGATTTCTCATTATTCAATTCTTCGATTCATAATTTCTTTCTGAATTACAAACTATTAATGAACTCTCAAGAAATAAAAAGAAGATAAAACCAGTATCACTAAGATAACTTAAATCATAATTGATAAAACAGATAAAAGTAATCTCTTATCTAAAATAACCAAAAAATAATTAAAAGATAACAGAAAATCTAAAATGGTTTCCCACCACATGGTTCATGGTTGGCCCACATAATTGTAAGGGTGTAATTTTGTACATCTTCACTAAGTTCTGTAATATAATGTCCAGTTAACACCCATCGCTGTGCTACATAATTGTAGTGCATGTAATATAATTTACAAGGTTGGCAGATGCTGTGATGCATGTGTTGTGTGTGGATCAACATGAAGTGCTCACATGAATGAGGTTTCAAGGCTTTTCAAGTTCTTTCAAGTACTCTTGTCTGGCTCTTAATAAGTTGCGCATAAGTTGTTGAAATGTGAGAGTTGTTTCACCAACTAAAATTCTAAACTCAGGTGTTTCAAGAATGTGGCTCGTTATTTGGAAAATTTAAGATGCTAGAAGAATTTCCGAGACTCATTATTTGGAAAATTTAAGATGTTAGAATTTTACTGCTTGTTAGGTGACTTTGGTCTCACACAATACCACTATTGTCATTCCAGCCTGAGTTTATCTTGAACTACAAAACAACTGCAGGTCAGACTACCAGCCATTTTATTTTCGGGGTTTTCCTGGCTAGTCTTTCTGTTGCTAATGTCTTCCACTTAGCTATAGCTACCTTAACCTACACTTTTAATTTATAACCTTCTGCAATTTGATGGAAATGCCTGATGCTTCTGATAATGTTAATGATAGTATTTGTAGATCTATGGATCCAGAAGTGTATGCAAAAGTCTAGTGATGTATTAGTTTTCTTTCTTTGTTCTTGAACAATTGTTCTCTCTGCTCTAGTTGGAAGTATGAGGGTCCATCAGATTCCTTTAAGGCCCTTGTGGACATGGCAGCAGTGCATTCATCTTGTAGGCTATGCATTCATCTTGCAACAAAAATTCAAGAAAACGATGAGAAGACAGAGAGGTTTCAGAAGCGGCCGTGTAAATGTCCCAGCAGTAGAGGAAATATCTATCATTTGTATGTGAGAGAGAGAGGGCGGTTCGCAATGGAATCCATTTACCTTGGGTATGTGTACTTTTAAATTTAGAATTTCAAACCTTTTTTGCTTTAAAAACATCCGTAGTTCTACAATATACTAAGCTTAATTTATCTTCTATGAATCCTTTTATGTGTGTAGTTAACTCGTGCGATTGATGATTTATTATGACCTAACTAGTAGTTCTTGGCAGATACTGGAATTTGACCTTGGAAGCATTGGAGTCTTCAGTTCTCAAAAAGTTCAAGTCACTAAATCACATACCAATATGGAAGAAAGAAAGACCAGAAAGCATAAGAGGGGATGAACTGAAAATATATAGAATTTACCCTGTTGGTATCACCCAAAGACAGGCATTATACAGTTTCAAGTTCAGCAGTGACGATGATCTTAAGAAACACATCGAGAACAACCCCTGCCCGAAACTAGAAGTTATTTTTGTATAAGCATAGTTTTGTTGCAGCAGCAGCTTAATATTTTCTGGGCCTTGGTTGAACAATATGTTAGGTTTAAGCAATTTCAGGCTAGTTGAGCCAGTGATCATGGGCCTCTGTATTCTATATTCTATGAGAAACTTTAAGGGGCATTTGGTATACGGATTTACAATATTTTCAGGAATTTTATATTCCAAGAAATTTTATTCCCGCATTATTTTCCTGGATATTTTTTATTATTGCATTAAGTATATAATATAATATTTCTTGATATATATAATTTATTTTCAGTTATATATAATCCATTGGCTTGGTACCATAAATAAATTTCTAGAAAAATAATATTATTAAGCATAGTGTTCTAGACAAATAATGAAATCTCTCTACTATTGTCATACTTGATTCACAAGTCAACAAGCTCATTTTTCAATCAAGTAAATATAGTTCATATATATTTTCACGAGAAGACCTGAAAAAGGTAATGAGCAAATTTATCTCTTAGCCATTAGTATGTCACAACAATGTAAAACAAGAGTCAAAATTGTGTATTACAATATTCAAAAAAATGGTATAAACCATATAGTAACAATATAACAATTATTTTGATTGTTAAGTAAACATTGTAGGTAGAGCTTTCTCAGATAATGTGAAGAAGTAATTGGTGTAAAGCCGTGAGCCAATATTTTTTTTCTTGTATGTTTGATTATAGAATTTGTTGACTAACCTATGTAATTCAAACCTAAATTCCTAACTAGTTTAATTAATTCTAGTTAACTAACCTAATGAATAATTGTCACATAGTTGATAGAATTAAATCCTAATCATCCATTCCTATTTCATTTAGACTTGATCCTCATCGCAGCCTAATAAACTCACATTATGAACCTACAGCATTTCATGTCACATTATTTCCTATTTTCACTCTTAACATACACTTGCACAATCTTTTACCACAATTTATGGAACAAGTTAGCTCACTCTAGCACTTAACTTACACAATTGTGTACTCACCTTCATCTCAATTTTAGTTATACAATTTTGGTTTCAACTTTTTAGGTCTTTCCACAGCCAACCAATTATAACATACAATTAGTTTTGTGCAATTCAACACCTATACGTGCATACACCCAAAAAAAAGTCCACTTACACCTGCATATTGCTAAGTCTAGCTCACTAGCAGCTCAAATTTACACTTTGTCACTTTGTCAGAGGGAAAACCATGTATGGCTGGAATAATTTTTCTTTTTCATATGATTCAGTTCACATATATTTCTTCCTAATATATTTCAGTTCACTTTGTCACTTTGTCAGAGGGAAAACCATGTATGGCTGGAATAATTTTTCTTTTTCATATGATTCAGTTCACATATATTTCTTCCTAATATATTTCAGTCCATCCTAACCTATAATTTTTGGTTCCATCCTCACACTTTATTATGATTACACCTCAATACACATGTACACATTTCTATAATTTTTATTGACAATTAACACACTTGTACGACTTACCCATTATTCCCACCCCCTGTTCTTGTGCTCACCTCCCAAAATTTTGGCTCACCGACTCAACCGCTTAGCCACTCACCTAACCATAATATATCCTAATTAATTCTTTTAAAATCGCATCTATTGCACCCCACCTAGACATCTATACTCTCCCAACCTCCCTTTATTTATTCTCTCCACCACCATAGCTTCCTTCCATTCCATTTAAACCGAGATCCTTCTCCATCCTTTCTACTACAACCGAACACCCAAGCCACCATAGCGCCTTCCTCCTTACACACACCTTGTACTCGTCGCCTCTTCTATAATTTTTTATGTATTCTTCTCAAACAGGAGGTCTCAATATATATATAGAAATTACAGTATAAAAGAAAACAAAGATTATACAATGATTTCTAAAATCAAATCAAATCAAATCAATATTAGCATATTCTGTACAACTATATATAGCAGAAAATAATTATTAAAAATGGTAAAAAAATCACGAAGGTTTAACAATTTTCCACAAACTCAACAGTCCATGAGAGATGAGTTTAGATCGCAATATAGTAAATAGGTGTTTGTGAAACCCTTTAGTAAAAATATTAGCAAGTTGATCTGGAGATGGCACAAAAGGCACATGATGAGAACCGAGAGAAATTTCTTCCCTGATGAAGTAGTAGTCAAGCTCAATATGTTTAGTGCGAGCATGAAAACCATTTTCTTAGGCCATGTACGTTGTGCTGAGGTTGTCACAGAGCATGGTGATAGATTTGAGTGGAGAAAAGTTAAGTTCACCAAGGAGATGCGATATCCAAGTAGGCTCTGCACAACATGGACAAGAGGACGGTATTCAGCTTTGGCACTGAAGCAAGAGAGTGTATGTTGTTTCTTAGCAGTCCAAGAGATGAGATTTAGCCCTGAGAAAATGCACAAACCAGTAGTGGAGCAGCAATAATTCACTACAACAAAACATGTAATTAGTAACACAAAAGTTTAAATTAGTCACGGTTATAACCGTTAAAAGCTTGTCACGGTTACAACCGCGATAATAAATTAATAACCGTTACAAAAATTTTAATTCTATAATTTAATTATTTTTATATTGTTTGTCATACTAAAAATTGTGACAAATTAACACAACAAAAAATTGAGAGTTCAAACTTTTCCGTACACTTTTTCATTGTCCCCCCTCCTCTACATTGCCTGTAAAAAAAATCTCCCTCTCTGTGAGTTTCTCTCCCTCTCTCAAGTCTTTCTCGCTAGAAAATCCCCTCCATCTCTCGAGTTTCTCTCTCTCTATAGAAAACCACTAACTCTCTTGAGTTTGTCTCTCTAAAGAGAAATTTTCCTCCCGCTCTTAAGTTCCTATGAAAACCCCCTCTCCATCACCCGTCCTCGAGTTCATGTGAACACCCTCGAAGAGTTTCTCTCCATCACTCGTCCGCCAAATGATAACGTGCTGCCCTCTCAATCACCCACGAAGTGTTGAAGGTACGTCCTCTCCTTCTCTCTCACAATCTCGATTTCGATTTGATTAGGGTTTGAGAGTTTCCTTTTCTCCCCTCTCACAATCTAATTTTCTCTTTAATTAGGGTTTGATTAGGCTACTATCACCACCTCTAGCATCTTTAAAGCGATAATGATACTGTCGGCCCACCCAAAGGTACTTTCCCCATTTCTTCTTTTTTCGATCAAGAAATTATGTTTGACTGAGGTTGGTTTTATTTCTTTATTTATAAATGATATGCTTTCAACTATATTTTAGAAGAAGAAAATGGATTAAATATTATGCTTTTTACTTGTCATATGGTTTTTGCATATCAATTTTATCATCATTTTGTATATTTTGGTTGCAAGAGGTAGAGAATACATGACAGAGTAATAAGATCTCATTTTGGTATATATGCAAGTGATACATAAAAGTGATGCTTCTACAAACCAAGAAATTATTGACCTTCAACCTAAAAGTGATGCTTGTACAAACCATCACACAGTCTAGATCGCATCAAAAGTTTCAGGCTGTTCCAAAATGCTTTATAGTGGTGTAATTCTTTGATTTCTAATTCATTGAAACCAAGAAAACAACAATCTAAGTTATGGTGCAATTATAGGTGTTCTCTAAAGATTGACAATGAAGTTTTGGCTAAGTATTCTGGAAGGACCGTGTGATTTTTGGATTGGTCGCCCAAGTATTATAGAAGAACTATGAAGTTTTGCCTTCAATTCCTTCTCCATTGTCTTTACATATATTTTTATCAGTTTCTAGTGATATAATCCACATTCACCATTCATTTGAATTGAAGGACACTGAAATTTAAGCAGTATCAGGACCAGCTATCACCCTTGTGTACCTGTTGTAGTATTGAGAATATTTCATAGCTTCTTTAATACATATGTTCATAAATTATCAGAAATCTGAAAAAGTCTACGTTTGATAATTTATTTTCTGCTTTTTGCCTTTGGATTTTGCTAATTTTTTTATAAATTCATGTTTCATGATATTTGTGCAAAATAATTTAATCTTTTGTACTTTATGATTGCTTTTATAGGACTGTGTAATACTTCAATAATTAATTGGGGCAGCCTACCCAGTTCATGTTGGAGTAGACAATGACTGTGAACGGTCCATCTAAATGACGAAAGATGAGGCTAAAATCAGGAGATCCTTTGAGATACTGAAGGATCCGTTTTGCAGCAATGAGGTGGGGAGAGAGAGGTTGGTTCATGAACCGAGGCACATAATAAGAGACATAAGCAATGCCCAAATGGGTAAAGATAAAGCACTGTAGAGAACCAACTAGTTGACGATACTCAATGACATCTTAAACGGGATCATCAGTATTAGCTGAGAGAGTGGCACCGACTTACAATCTGTCATGAAGAACTTCTATAGGAGTTGAAGGGTATATTTAGTTTAGAAGAGGTGTAGAATCCTGAGAACTGGTTGCCTCGAGATCGAGAAAGAAGGACAAAAGGCCGAGGTCACTACGCTCAAATTCATTCCTAAGAGTGGTGATGAAGGAGGTGAGGAGAGAAGGAGTATTACCTGTCAGAAAAATTCCATCCATATAGAGAAGCAGAAATATAATCATAGAGTCTGAACGGTAGATGGATACAAATTGATATGTCTTGCTTTGTGACCTAATTAGACTTTGTATAAGGGTACCATGTTTAGACATAATTAGACTTTGGGTACTAGGTTTGTCCATTTTAGACTTTGGGTACTCAAACTTTTTTAGTGACACATTTTAGTGACAAAAATGGACTTTTAGTGACGAAATGAGTCTTTTATGACGAATGTTCGTCACTAAAATGTGTCACTAAAAAGTTCGAGTACCCAAAATCTAAAACGGACAAACCCAATATACAAAGTCTAATTAGGTAATAAACATGGTACCCTTATACAAAATAACCCTAAAAAATGCTGAGGTATTGAAGCTAGGCTCGAGAAGCTTGTTTGAGACCATATATGGCTTTCTGTAGAAGACATACATGATCAGGATGAGCAGAATCTGTGAAACAAGGTGTCACGCCCCACTTCTAGAATATGCTAACCCGAGTATGTAACTAGCATCCTAAGCTACACATTGAACGAATACACCGGTATCCGTATTTGTAACCACCTAAAATTAGGACTAGAAGTATTTTTATAATTTTGCTAGTAGTTGCTAATTATATTATTATGACTAATTAAGTGATTAGATTATAATTATTTAGTGCTATTTGTCATGCATAGAATATTTCCTATTTGTTAGTTATATGCTCTCCCATAACTAATTATATTTCTTTCCGACCAAAAAGATTTTATTCATAACAATTCTAGAAACTAATTAGAGAGTGGAGATGGACAAACTTGTCATTGAACCAACCCTCAATTAACCATAAGTGGCCAACCCTTTTCTTTTATTTTATTTTTCCTAATTCTTCTTCTTCTTCCCTAAGCCACTTCCAAATTTTTCCAATTTTTCTTCCAAACCACTCAAATTTCACTCATTCTCATCCCCATGGAGGCCTAGAGCATTGGAGCACAAGGAGGACCATTGGAGAGGAACCTAACTAGGAGGAGCGTGTCTATTTCACCTTCATTGTGTCCAATTTGGTGGAGTTCATTGGGATCCAACTTCCAATAGATAAAATACATTTTCCTACCTATTTCTATGTTATAAATTCAATTTGAACCCATATAAACCTACCCATAGTTATAACCAACCCCATAAGTCGAAAATTAGGTGGTAGAGAGCCTATTCCTACTTGCTACATGTGTTTTTCTAGGCCATTTGGTGGAGTTATAAATTTGTGTCCACCAAGTATTTTTAAGGTATTCCTGTGAGAAAATTTGAGTCTATTGTGGTGTGTGATTGTGTCCTAATGTCCACAATTGGATACTTAGTGTCCGTATCATAATACGCCATGATACATATAGGAGAAATTCGTATTTTGGGTGTATTGGAACTATTTGTGTCAATTCCTCTTTATTTGCAATAGATTTAATTATCATATATATATATATATATATATATATATATATATATATATGATAAACGAGATACGAGCCATAGTGCTCATATTCTTACATGAACTATGTACATGTGGACCAATAAGAATAGACTTTCACATCCCATGTGCACCCATGTGCACTAGTACACTCTATTCCTATTGGTCCACATGTGCGTGGCTCATATAAGAATATGAGCACTATGGCTTATATCCTGTTTATATATATATATATATATATATATATATATATATATATATATATATATATATATATATATTGGTGTTGCTTGAGGGATGATTATGTTTGGTATTTTGAGTATCAATTACTATTGGTATTATGGTGTACTTGGTAAGTGGATGAGTATCATAGGGTGTATCATGGAGATTTGAGTATCATAGGGGTTGATATCCATGTGAGTGTGTATTGGGTATAATGAGGAGGGATTTGTGTATATTGAATTGAGGTATGAGTGTGTGTGTGTGTGTGTGTGTGTGTGTGTGTCATGAGAATGTATTGTGTATAGGTGTATTAGAGGGGAGTGTTAGTGTAAAGAGGGGGACTGTGATGTAAGGAAGGAGATTTGTTGATTCAAAGGTAGGGGGAATTAGCTCAGACCTTAGAGCTAGATCTAGAAGTGGCATATAGCAGTAGAGGGGGGAGGGATTGCAGGCCTGCAGATGGGATGTTGGGTATGCAGTTTGCAGAGCAACAAGCTTATGCACAGGTATGCCGTAGTACATGGTTTGAGAGCACCAACAATAACTACTGCACTGGTTTTAAGCTGCAGAACTGAGCAGTAGTGGCAAGGGGGTAGGCTTGGGTTATTGCCCCATGCAACAAACAACATGTAAGGAGGCAACAGTGCACTTCGACTCAGCAAGTCAACAGTGCAAAGCCTGCATTCCAGCATGCACATCTGAATGTAGTGAATTGCCAACTGAAATCACAAGTGTGTGGATTTGAGGATGTTTGGATTATTGGTATCAGCCATACATTTTGAGTATTGAAGGTATGTGGATATGTCAAGTGTTAAATGATATAGATGAATGCTTAGATATAAGTTTGAGTCTTTGGATAGATGGTTGAGTATCAGTAGGATGTGTGCACAGATGTTGAAAACTGAGTAATGGTCCTTGTCTAGCAGTAGAGGGGGGGCGGGGGGCGGGGGGCGGGGGGGGGGGGGGGGGTGATTGCAGGCTTGCAGATGAACGAAATCTTTGAAACAAGGTATCATGCCCCACTTCTAGAATATGCTAACCCGAGTATGTAACTAGCATCCTAAGCTACACATCGAACGAATACACCGATATCTGTATTTGTAACCACCTAAAATTAGGACTAGAAGTATTTTTGTAATTTTGCTAGCAGTTGCTAATTATATTATTATGACTAATTAAGTGATTAGACTAGAATTATTTAGTGCTATTTGTCATGCATAGAATATTTCCTATTTGTTTGTTAGATGCTCTCCCATAACTAATTATATTTCTTTCTGACCAAAAAGATTTCATTCATAAAAATTCTAGAAACTAATTAGAGAGTGGAGATGGACAAACTTGTCATTGAACCAACCCTCAATTAACCATAAGTGGCCAACCCTTTCCTTTTATTTTATTTCCCTTAATTCTTCTTCTTCTTTCCCAAGACACTTTCAATTTTCCCTCCAAACCACTCAAATTTCACTCATTCTCATCCTTATGGAGGCCTAGAGCATTGGAGCATAAGGATGACCATTGGAAAGGAGCCTTGCTAGGAGGACCGTGTCTATTTTACCTTCATTGTATCCAATTTGGTGGAGTTCATTGGGATCCAACTCCCAATAGGTAAATATATTTTTCTACCTATTTCTATGTTATAAATTTAATTTGAACCCATAGAAACCTACCCATAGTTATAACCAACCCCATAGGTGAAAATTTAGATGGTAGAGAGCCTATTCCTACTTGCTACATGTGTTTTTCTAGGCCATTTAGTAGAGTTACAAATTTGTGTCCACAAAGTATTTGTGAGGTATTCTTGTGAGAAAATTTGAGTCTATTGTGGTGTATGATTGTGTCATAGTATTCACAATTGGATACTTAGTGCCCGTATCATAATATGCCATGATACGTATAGGAGAATTTGGTATTTTGGGTGTATTGGAGCTATTTGTGTCAATTCTTCTTTATTTATAATAGATCTAATTATCCTAGTTATATTCATGTCAATATATATATATATATATATATATATATATATATATATATATATATATATGATAAATGGAAAATGAGCCATAGTGCTCATATTCCTACATGAACCATGCACATGTAGACCAATAAGAATAGACTTTCATATCCCATGTGCACCAATGTGCATTAGTACACTCTATTCCTATTTGTCCACATGTATGTGGCTCATGTAAGAATATAAGCACTATGGCTTATATCCCATTTATATATATATATATATATATATATATATATATATATATATATATATATATATATATATATATATATATATATATATATATATATTGTGGTATTGCTTGAGGGATGATTGTGTTTGGTATTTTGAGTATCAATTACTATTGGTATTATGGTGTACTTGGTGAGTGGATGGGTATCATAGGGTGTATCATGTATTGGTGTTGATACTTAAGTGTATCATGGAGATTTGAGTATCATATGGGTTGATATCCATGTGAGTGTATATTGGGTATCATAAGGAGGAATTTGTGTATATTGAATTGAGGTACGTGTGTGTGTGTGTGTCTGTCTGTGTGTCGTGAGAATATATTGTGTATAGGTGTATTAGAGGGGAGTGTTAGTGTCAAGAGGGGGACTGTGATATAAGGAAGGAGATTTGTTGATTCAAAGGTAGGAGGAATTAGCTCAGACTTAGATCTAGATCTAGAAGTGGTAGATAGCAGTAGGGGGGGATTGCAGGCCTGCAGATGGGATGTTGGGTATGCAGTTTGCACAACAACAAGATTATGCACATGTATGCCGCAGTACATGGTTTCAGAGCACCAACAGTAACTACTGCACTGGTTTTAAGCTGCAGAACTGAGCAGCAGTGGCAAGGGGGTAGGCTTGGGTTATTGCCCCATGCAGCAAACAACATGTAATGAGGCAACAGTGCACTTCAACTCAGAAAGTCAACAGTGCAAAGTCTGCATTGCAGCATACACATCTGAATGCAGTAAATTGCCAATTGAAATCATAAGTGTGTGGATTTGAGGATGTTTGGATTATTGGTATCAACCATACATTTTGAGTATTGAAGGTATGTGGATATGTCAAGTGTTAAATGATATGGATGAATGCCTAGATATAAGTATGAGTCTTTGGATAGATGGTTGAGTATCAGTAGGATGTGTGCACAGATGTTGAAAACTGAGTGATGGTCCTTGTATAGCAGTGTGTCATGAGGTAATATTTCAGTGAGGGTTCAGTATACATGGGACATGTAGTGGGTGTGATATTAGAGGATATTACACAATAGTGTATCACATGAGTTGCACTGGTGTATGCACATGAGTGTACTAGGTTCGAGTGTCAGGTGGTGTGCAGTCTTGAGTGTGTATGTATGTGTAGGTATTGATCATCAAGTGAGTTAGAGTTAGATGTGAGTGTGGTGTTAGGGTAGATACATGAAAGTATCTACAGTGTGTTGTGTTAGATACTAGATTGTCTAATGTCAAGTATTGGGTAAAGTGTTAAGATATGAGAACTAGAATGGGTAGTATCTTGGATACGGGGTAAGATACTAGGATACGAGGTAAGGTATTGGATATTGGTCAAAGTAATGAGTATGATACTAGGTATGGGTTAATGTATTAGGTAAATAGTTAAGGTATATATGATACTTATATATATGAGACTAGATAGTTATACATAGTGTATGATACCTAGAATACCTAGACCTATAGAATATGACTAAAAAAAAAATCCAGGAATAGCTTGGTATTAGCTAACATGACTACATAGGCTAACCAAATAGGTATTGGTAGACCCAAAAATAAGTATTTACCTAGTTTTACCCTATTGACGTAGAATTGACCTAAAAACTTAAAATAAGGTTAGTTAAGATTATTTTTTATTCCAAATCACCTATTGACATTGTACTCTCCTAATATAGGTTACTTGGACTCTATTTCAGTGTTTGACTTGTACCACCGGCTTCGAACGACATGCAAGTACTTTACAATTATGAATGTATCTTTACATGATAAATATTATTATTCTTTCTTACTAGTTGTCTGATACTATGATATTGTGCACGTGAATGGGTTATTGTGATTCATGTTTGAGTTAAAAGTGTGTGGTGACATCGTGATTATCCGAGTTTTGATACGTGAGCCCGAGTTGTGATTCGAGTTATCGTGTCAGGATTCGTTGAGTTTTCGTGTTGTGATTCGAGACTATCCGTATTCGCGATATGTGTTTATCCGTATCATGGTTCATGATTATCGGTTCATTGTGAGTAGTGGCTATCTATTATGGTTTTGACTCATGTTTCATATATGTGATTATTTGTCTACCATGATCTTATGGGAGAGAGTCGGGTGGGAGAATACACTAGTAGACATATGATAAACCCTATTTTTCCTATTTGATTCGATAGATAGAAGTCGTACAACTTATGTACGATGTGCCAGATTCAGCCTAGCCCCTACATGTCGAAACATATATTCTAGGTCACATGGTATTGCTAGTTCGTCAGCTCTTGATATTCTTATTCTAGTTATTGGTCTACTTGTTGCTATTTTATCTGATTACCTTCTTACATTATTGCCAGTTCATTTGATTACCTGCTTACATTATTGCCAGTTCATCTGATTACCTGCTTGCATCGTTTCTAGTTCCATGTTTATAGTTTTATACTTCTACTTGTCTCTACTTATTTTCTATTACATGATGTCATACTTATACAATTTCTATCTTGATAGACTTATACATGCATTATGGTTGTAACAGTATTTGCTCCGCTCATAACTGGATATGTTGACAAATATTAGGAATGCTTGACAAACTATTGGACCTTCGGATGAGGATATAGTTGAGACTGCTCTTACACTTTGGACTTCCCTGAGAGAGAGAGAGAGTTAGTTTTGGTATTTATTAGTTCACTATTTTCACTAGTTTTATTCTATTAGATAGTTGATCGAATTTGTCTCCGGATCTTATTTGACTTGTATGTAAATATTTGGATATTAGATTGTGACTTGGATAACTTTTGATATATTATATTTAGACTTATTTTCTTATTTCATATCTTCCTTTAGTTTCTTGTGATTGAGTACTTATTTGTTATTAGTTAGACTTGCTTGATCTTGGTCTAGACATCGTTCTACCGTCGATGCTGTGGCATAAACTAGACGTGCGCTCGCACTCGTACCTGATCATGCGGGCGCGAATCATGACACATTTTTATGGTGGCCCATCCAGGTCTCGTCTTCAAAATAGTGCGATGTCGTGGTAGTACCTAGGATTAGTCGTACTGCTGCGAGCCTTTAATATTATAGGATTGATGGAATACATATAGAATGATACTCAATCACAGATTATAATTTCTTGAAATATTTCTGGGATGACCCTTAAGAATCTTACTGTGAACCCTATTTTAAATCTATTTCCGTTTGCTTTCGTTTAGCTTCACCTTTATTTCAGCTGAATACATGTCCATTGTTGAACGTAAATCTTGCATCGAGATAAATTTTAAGGACTATGTTGAGGGTATAATATGTCACTCTTCGTTTCCAAATATACGTATTTAGAGCGTATTATTTTCTTTCTTGCATATTTAGTATATCGCATGAGACTAGTCTCATTCTTTGGTTATCTTGGTTCATGGTTTATTTATTGGGTTTGTTTAATCATGAGTTCACCATGGTCTAAACCTCAAACCCTCCATGTATATAAACCAAATCTCTCACACTCTCTCTTCATTACTTTATTTTCTTTCTCTCTTAAGCTTTCTCCCTCCAAGTCTTAGGCAAGTACATTGCATGAGAAATGAAGAAATTCTCCATATTATTGGTTCATTATGTTTGTTATGTGTTTCTAAACGCTTTTAATACTTGGAGTTTTCGGTTTTGATGGATAAATTTGAGTAGATCTACATTTAAAGTTTAGATTTTTTATGGGTTTCATATATTTTTCGAGGTTTCAATATATTAAAACATGGTATCTTAGAAAACCAGTTTTCCTACATGATGGAGCACTTTATTTCGAGCATTTTGGCTTTTGGTTCACTTGATTCTGAGTTAAAATGATATTTTTATGGAGAAAATAATTTTTAATTTTTTGAAGTTTTTGCCATGACTGAACTTGATGTTTGGAGAAGACGAAGTTTTTATGCGGCCAGAGGGATATGTGGCCGAGAGTGCTATGCGGCCTAAGCTCTTTGCCGCATACTGACCAGTATGTGTCCATATTTGTTGGAAGCATGACTGATTGCTACACAAGTGTTCTGGAACTCCTTGTGTTTTCACTCGTTGATCGAATGAGAAATTCGCTAAGTCCAAAAAATATCATATACGGCCAAGTGACCTATGGGGCAAGCAGAGTATGCAGCTACATTCCTTGGACGCACGACTCTGAACCGTTGGCACGTATTTCTATATTTTTTTGTCCTTTTTTCTGACATATTTTATTGCATGTCACATCAGTCACATCAATCACTTTATGTCACTTCACTGACACTTGTCCCGAGGAGTAGACTTTAACCCTGATCTATGTGGCCTAGACATCCATGCGGCCTAGATTTCTATGCGGTCTAGTGGTTCATGCGACCCTGACATCATATGCGGCCATGACATCTCATGCGGCCTTGATGTTTTATTTGAATGTTTTCCTTATTCTTTTATGGTTGATTAGGTTAATACTTGTGTTATGATTCTAAGGAACTATGGATTTAGTAACCAGGCCTCGTATTAGACATGACCATGAGCTAAGATTGGCTATGAACATGGCATGAGTTGAACTAAGATTTCAGTATGAATCAGACTAAGTGATAAGTGACTAACCAGCTATGTGCATGACATAAGCTTCGTGTTACAATATGATCTTGATTCATGTGACCCAATGTACAATTGGTAATTAGACTCGAATACTTTAAACTCACTCACCCAAAATATGTATTTTGTGTATATTTTATATTATTTTATTTATTATAGATTATTTTAAATATTGAATTGCTTTAGAATATTCTATTAGTTAATTAGAAAATAATTTCTTAGTATATTTACTTATGTAAATATTTATTTAGAATTATTTTTAGGCTGCTTTAGATTTTTGGAGATTTTTTTAGAATTTTTAGGTAATTAAAACATAGAGAACCTAAATTTCTAGGACTTTCATGATTTACTACAAGTCCATACTTGCATATTATTTCTACCAAATATTTTTTTTAGGTTAAAATATTTAATTATATTTTTTTGTAATCTATTTAGAATTTTAAGAAATTTATTTAGATTTTTAAAATTATTTAGGATTTATTTGGATATATATAGTCTTAATATTAAATAGATGCTAATTTAGTGTTAATAGATATTAATAAGATTATATATAAATTATTTGTATTATCTTTAATTCTATTTAAGATTATAAATTATTGAGATGAACTCAAACTCTATTTTAAATTAATTTAAAACCTGAGCCTACTAGGAAAGCAACTTCATGAATATCCTATCCTTATTTAAACTGATCCTATTCAAATCCAAATTAGCCAATCCTAGTCGTATTCAATTAAGTAGTGTACGCCATTATAAATACCGCATTCTTCATATTTTTTTCCCCAAATTCCCCTCATTTTCGTCCAAAAACAGTCAAAATTCGTCATAAATTCAGCCTCATTTTCTAGTAGTTATGACGACTTAAATAGACGATATCTCCTAGCTCCGGACTCCAAACACGCTCCAGTTTTTTTTAGAACTATATCAAGGTTAGTTTTCTGAATATATAAATTATTTTGATAATTTATGAACCTATTTTTCCAGAAAATTCTAAAAGTGTCAGCTGTCCGAAATCAGACGTATTTTGGTATTTTTGAGATTGCGGGAGATCCCGAACTCGGAATTACGAACCGTTTGAAGTTTTAGAAAGTTGACATGATAAAATTACATAAAATTAATTTTCTAGAATTTAACATGCAAGTTTAATATACTGTAAAATTCGTGCAACATAGACGTAAATAGAAAACCACCAAAAACTATCATCTATTCGCCCTTGTGGCCATAACTCTTTACCGACTTGTGATTTTATAAAACCGTCGATTCTGCTATTCATGTAGCGCTAAAATCTATAGGATTTTACACACAAATCTAGGATTTGAGTCGGTTGACTTTTTGGACGAATTTGTGTTCGGCTCACAGGAATCCAAAATTGGAAGTACCGTTGAGTTCGTATTGACGTTTAGAATTGATTTGACCTATAATTTATCCCATTTAGAGACCTTTACCCCTGGCACACTTTTCGGTGCAAAGTGGGCCACATGTGGACCCCGCTTTTATCCGAAATTATCGTTTTGCCCCTGTGTCCAATTGGACGAAATGGTAGTATTTTTTAGCTATCTCGCTTATTCTGGGAACGTTGGTGATATTTATTTCATTATCCGGAGACGTTCATTCTGAGGCTGTAGTCTCTGATCATGTTGCTTGACTTCTGGACATTACACTTTGCAGCTCTCTTACCAGGCAAGATACCTTGCCAAATTATTTACAGTACTTTGCATGTTTATTATATTTTTGTATATTCATTGCATTTCTGTATATTTATTGCATGTGTAGTTTTTTTCAGTCATTACTATATATTAGATATGTTGACACACACTTGACACCTAGTATCATGAGAGGACAATCATTAGGCGTATGGGCTTTAACCACTCTGGTAAACCGTAGTATATAGCTCGCACTACGGGCGTGCGTCGCGCTGGTCGCTACCCCCGAGGTATGTCAATTTTTGTAGAGTCGCGCTGATCGCTACCCCCGAGGTATGTCAATTTCTGATGTCCCCTGACGGGTGTGTGAGTTGTGAGGCTTAGATCGAGTAGCCTACCCTTGCCCATACGTCAAAAAGTTGTCCTCATTTGCATTTATATAGATTGTCTTGTACAGCGTACTTATATATTTTTAAATATTATGCATGTTTACTGTATTCAAATTGGCATGCTTCTATGTATCTTGTTACGTCCCTCTGAGGACCTGGTCCCTTTCCAGGTGTAGATGTTCATAACTTTTTGCAGGAGCACGGATCAGGACTTATCACTTATCTCTTCCGAGGAGGTCTTACCTTCTGAGCATCAGTGATTATCTCTAGCGAGGGATCCCTTCGCTGATACCTTTATAGCATTATCTCATTTATATTAGAGATTTATCCTTCTCTCTCATGTTAGTATTGATATAGTCATTGGTAGTGAATTTGTCTCCACCCGACTATTAGTTTTGGATTATTCAGACTCATTATTCTAGTTTAGTTATTTCTTTCTATGACTTGTTGTGTGGATGAGATTAGTATTTCTGTGACTTGTGACACTATATTTATACCACATGTGAGTTTATATTCATATTACAGCGTACGTGTGTATATGGTATCCATATATTGGAGTTGCCATATACATACGGCTGGCATGCTTACGTGTTCCTAGTCCTACGTATTTTGGGACTAGGGCGTGACAAATACTGTATCCGTGATGATACAAATTATTACCTGGAAGTGTATATGATCGGATGTGCACTGAGGTACGACATACCGTGTCATGTGTTAAGTGATCTATATTTAGGTTGTGCATCGAGAATGCCTCCAAATTCCTGAATGCATGATATATATATATATAAAATATATATATACTTTTCCTCCAGCACAGACATGATATGCGAGTCAAGTACCAAAGCATGGTTAGAATATTGATTGATTGAATATTGCATACACATTCAGGTGAATCCAGATCGAACTTTCATGGATTTGTATCTAGTGTACCCGTACTTTGTACGATATCTTAAGAGAAACTCTCATGTGACCACGCCTTGAGATTTCGAACACAATATAGGCCTAAATAAGTAACTAAAAGTAATAGTAACATGTGGAGGGAACGGTATTCCGAGGTCATGCCAACGAACCTTCCCACATAGATTTATTCTAGTGCGCTGTGGACTGGCCACCACAGATATTGTATATCATTCGCCTTAGTGGAGTACAATATCTGACCTATTATAAACAACACCGAGCTATTGACTCCCTATAGGAGCACTGGAACCGCTAATACCGTAATTTAGTGTAGTGGCTCTACGGGAAACTAGTGCATCAGTGAAGTGCATGTATATTCCTTTATTTTGTCTCGATTAGACCATATTCGACAATGACGTGATATGAGAATACCTATTATGCATTATTTCTGAGATAACCTCAGGCTCCACAAATAACAAGTCGTACAAGTGATTGGCTGATAAAAAAATTGGACTTGGTTGTGATTGTATTATTTTGTTAGTAGTCTAGGGTCATGGACTATCATAGTGTGACGGTTCAACCCTTGTCCTTGTTTGGTTATAGGGTTGGGCCTTTGTGCTAGGATATGTCATGGACCTAAACTACGACACAGAACCTATGT
Source organism: Iris macrosiphon (assembly GCA_036927795.1). Lineage (NCBI taxonomy): Eukaryota > Viridiplantae > Streptophyta > Magnoliopsida > Asparagales > Iridaceae > Iris > Iris macrosiphon. The sequence continues at coordinate 79,610,710 of JAYESA010000002.1, read as the reverse complement.
ATACTTTTATCTATTGTTTGGGTTTTTTTTCTCCATTTCGTGCTCCTTTATGGTACTTGCTATTTGGGGTCTAACCCCACTGGTTTTGCATGGCCATGTCTTGAGCCAGTACCCGAGGATCCAGCTTACTTTTCCCCGACTCATGGTGCATACCAGGAATATGGTCGTAGAGGATAACGAGTGGGTTTTCTTCTTCCTTGCTCGTTATTGTACATTTTTTCTTTTGGGCGTTTAGCCACCGGTACCTGCTAGCCGGCACGTTTGGACATTAGCCTCCTTACATGATTATATTAAATTAGACTGCAGCTGATGTACTTTTGCTACTCTGCCAGCTTCTTATTTTGTATACTGGTCTTTGGAACATTTTGAGAAAGCGTTTGGGACGCTTTAATGCTTTATCATATATGTTCTATGTTTACTGTTTCTTGTTTGGTTGATTGAGATATAGATGTCCGTGTGACCCTAAGTGACTTTATTGTAGCATACACCCCTTGTCTTATTACAATCGTGATCGCCGTATTACGTATAGTACCTTGTACGGGATAGCTGTCCATGTCCGTCTCCGTATTTCGGTTCTGGATGTGACAAGGTTTTAGTGGTGGCCCATGCATGTATGGTCTATAGACTTGTGGGTGTTATGGTCATAGGAGCCTCAATCAAGCATGAATCCTTCTTGAAATTCTAAATTTGTCCTATTCGACACTCAACTTGAATTCTTCCAGATTGGTTATTTTCTTGTTCCTTCTCGTCCTGTACTTGATTGTGTCTTATTCTCTTCTTAGGGATTCTCCTTCCCCCGATGCTGCAGCAATAAGAGAGACAGAGTTTCCAGTGGAACGGAGGTCCTACAGGACCACAACCAGGGACCCAAGTTGAGCCCATAATAAATAGGATTGAGCAGCAGGCTCCAGGTGATTTTGTACCTCCCGTAGTGCCGGCAATACTGGATACCCTGACCTTACTAGAGATTATCCATAGATTGTTGGCTGCCCAACCATACCAGATGGTGGTGCAGCAACAACAACAACAACAACAACATCAGCAACAACAACTTCAATAGCAAGAACAGAATGTCCTATTGAACCAAGGGTTGCAAACGACCCTAGAACAAGGAGGAAGGACAGATTCAGGGGCATCTGTTAGATTTTATAGAATGAACTCCAGATATTTTGATGACACGAAGGACGCAATCATGGTAGATGATTGTCTCTAGGATATTGAGATCATTCTGGCAACAACTAAGATTTTGGCTGAGGAACAGGTTGACCTGGTTCGCTTACAACTCCAGGATCTGGCAAGGGATTGGTGGGCCACGATGGAGGTAGGATTAAGGCATCATATTTCGTGGTATGATTTTATGACCAGGTTCAGGATGAAGTACTTTGGGATTATGGCTCAGTGTGAGTTACAACAAAGGTTCACTAACCTTAAGCAGGCCGGAAGGACAGTAGACGGTTACGCAGCAAAATTTTTTCAACTGAGCATGTTTGCTCTAATCATGGTGGCAACAGAGTTGGAGAGAGCAATAAGGTTCTAGAAGGGACTTTACTTGAAAACTTATACATGGTAGAGGTGCATGACTACCAGACTTTTAAGGCAATATTGATAGCAGCTAAGAGGGATGAGCTTACTTCCCAGATGATGGCATAAAGAATAGTGAATTGAAAGAGGCCTCATGGAAAGAAATGAGGGAGGACTAATACCGCAAACATCAGCACAATCCTCTGGCATTCGTATCCATGACATGACACAAAGGAGGCCAGTAACCTCGACAATGATGGCACCAACTCGGCAGCAGCAACCGAGGCAGCATCAGCAGCAATAACAACAACAACGACGGGGAGCACCGACGGATTGTACCTATTGTGGCAAAGGAGGCCATACCCGATATGTTTGTCGGGCAAAAAATAGACAGTGCTTGAGATGTGGGAGTCCCGATCATAGGGTTGCCATATGCCCATTGATACAATTACCAGGAGGGCCATTATAATAGTTTCCTGCATTGCCAGCTCCAAGGGCAGTACAACAAGGAGGACCAGCAACAGTAGTACGAACCTTAGCTCAGCGTCCATTGCCGATGCAGGCCCAACTTTATAAAAAGCAACAACAATAGAATCAGTAGGGACCACAACAACAGCAGCAAGGAAGTCAATAGCAGGGAGCTCGACAAGGCCTAGGGCAGGCGTTCACCTTGTCCTTGGAGGAAGCTTTGGCGTCGGACGACGTAGTGGCTGGTAACATTTTCGTTACAACCTTTCATGCCATAGCTTTATTTGATTCTGGAGCTTCGTACTCATTTATATCTTCACAATATGCGACACGTGTTGGATTAATGTTTGAAGCATTGTCTGAGAGGCTGAATATACTCACTGGTAGTGGGATCGTAGAGGTTAGTAGGGTGTGCCTAGCATGTCCAATCGTAGTATGTGGGCATTTATTACCTGCAAAGTTGATCGAGTTCTCTATGGTCAACTTTGACGTTGTCTTAGGCATGGAATGGTTGAGAGACAGTCATGCAACGATAGACTGTCGTGAGGGTACAATATTATTTAGAATTCATGGTCTAGAAGAGTTTGTCCTTAGAAGAATAGCAAGAGACCACCAAAAGGGAGTAGTCTCAACAGTAGCAAAGGAAGGAGACCCGGTACCCAAGATAGTTGAAGAGTTCATGGACGTCTTTTCCGACGAGCTTTCCGGATTACCCCCAGTTAGAGAAGTAGATTTCTGTATAGAGTTGATGCCAGAAGAAGAACCAGTATCCCAGAAGGTATACCCAATGTCACCATCACAGCTTGATCAGTTATATCGGTACGTGGAAGAACTGAAGGCGAAGAAGTTTATTTGGACCAGTGGATCACTGTGGGGAGCACCAGCGGTATGATGAAGAAGAAGTATGGATCGACGCGATTGTGTATGGATTACAGACGGTTGAATACGGTAACAGTGAAGAACAAGTACCCATTGCCCATAATTGATGATTTGTTTGACCAATTAAGTGGAGCAAGAGTCTTCTCCAAGATAGATTTACGATCATGATATCATCAGGTACGAGTCCGGGAGCAGGAAATACCGAAGATAGTATTTAGGTCACGATATAGGCATTATAAATTCTTAGTTATGCCATTTGGACTGACTAATGCTCCAACGTTATTCATGAATTTGATGAACCGTGTCTTCATGCCATACTTAGACCAATTTGTGGTGGTATTTATAGACGACATTCTTGTGTATTCTCGTAATGAGGAGGATTATGAAGAACATATCAGGATAGTACTTCAGACTTTGAGGGAGCACCAGTTATATGCGAAGCTTAGTAAGTGTGAGTTTTGGCTGGATCACGTATCTTTTCTTGGGCACATTATTTTTGGAGCAAGAGTGTTAGTTGATCCCAAGAAGGTAGATGCAGTAGAGAACTGGCCAGTTCTGAAGACAGTGGCAGAGGTGCGTAGTTTTTTGAGCTTGACAGTATACTACAGAAGATTTGTGTCAGACTTTGCTAAGATCTCGACACCTTTGACTCGGTTGACGCGTAAGAAAGTTAAATTTATGTGGTCAGCAGAATGCCAGGTAGCCTTTAAAGAGTTGAAGAAGAAATTAATCTTTGAACCAATCCTTACTCTTCCAGCAGGCTCCGGAGGATTCACAATGTATTGTGATGCATCTGGAAAGTGACTTGGGTGTGTTTTGATGCAACAAGGGAGAGTGATAGCATATGCTTCTCGGTATCTCAGGGATCACGAGAAGAACTATCCAACTTACGATTTGGAGTTAGCAGCAGTAGTGTTTGCACTTAAGTTATGGAGGCGTTACTTATATGGCGATCAGGTAGAAATATTCATAGATCATAAGAGTTTTAAGTATGTATTCACGCATAAGGACTTGAAAATGAGGCAGAGGAGGTGGCTAGAGTTATTGAAAGACTATGACGTGAAACTTCAGTACCATCTAGGAAAGGCTAATGTAGTAGCTGATGCACTTAACATAAGAGGTAAGAAATTTATGTTGAGTACTCAAAAGCACATTATAGAAGACTTACGAAAGATGTATATTAAGGTAAACTTCCACATAGTACAGGAGTTCAGGCTAGCCTATAGATCCAATCAACCTTGGTTGATAAAATCACGCTAGCTCAGGCAGAGGATCTGAAGATTCAAAAGCTATGCGAGAAGAATGTGAGTCCGGTCTTCGAAAGGAGTTGATAATACTTTTACTACTCTGCCAGCTTCTTATTTTGCAGAGCTGGTCTCCGAAATATTTTAAGAAATCGTTTGGGACGCCTTAATGCTTTATCATATTTGTCTATGTTTACTGTTTCTTGTTAGATTGATTGAGACATAGATGTTCGGGTGACCCTAAGTGACTTGATTATAGCATACACACCTTGTCTTATTACAACCGTGATCGCCATACTACGTATAGTACCTTGTATGGGGTAACTGGCCATGTTTATCTCCGTATTTCGGTACTGAGGTGTGACATAATCTGGTGACATATTTAAGTGTTACAATGAGAATTGTAGTCATCCGTCTCAGTTGTGGAGTTTAGAATTTATCGCAGATATATTAGCTGGCGACGCAAAAAATTCTAGAGACATGATTTAGATACACATATCTTAATAATGAAATTTAGAGTTCCATGTAGCCATATTATTTGGCGAAGCGAATACTCTAGATAACATGATTATAGATATACGTACCTTAGCTAAGGATTCTAGAATTTATCGCAGCTATTCTAACTTGGGTCACAAAAATTCTGGATCACAAAATTTTGGATATACATATATGATTATCATATATCTTAAATTAGTTATTAACATATCATCTCTATCATTCAATCTTGTTATCATTGAATTCTTTTCCAGTTTTCTCTTTGATTACCTTATCTCTCTTTAACTCTTTGATCCTTCAACTTTGTCAGGATGACAAAGTCCAAGCATAGATGCCGTCGTTGTCATCCCCTTTTCTCTGAGGGGTTAGGGGAAGGGTCAGCAGATCCGAAGACGACAGAGACCATTCTGTTCCATAACCCCTACTAGCTCAGGATAGAGATAGTTTTAGTTTCTCTAGTTCAGTTTCCTCTAGAGCTTCACCTTCATTAGTTCTTGAGTCAGAAACCTTGGGTAGAAAGTATTTATATATGTTCATATTAATATCCAGATACATGTGAGTATCCTAGAGTGATTTATAGGTGTTAGAGTATGGGTTTGGATCAAGTTACCAAGATATGAGGGTATTTTAGAACCAAGATCCAGGATATCTCCAGTATCATTGATATTAAGGATATGAGTATCCTAGTAGCTAGCGTATTAGATATAGATGAGAAACTTGAGTACCCTATTATGAGGGTATCACATGAGTGTCATGTGTATGAGTTAGTATCTTATGTTGAGTAGGTGCAGAGTTAGTGTGTGTCTCAGGTTTGTATCTTAGATAAGTAGAGGTTTATCTTATGTGTGTGAACCAGTCATGAGTGTGAGTGTATATAGGTGTTCATTTGCAAGTGGAGGGGTTAAGCATTATTCCTGTGTCTGCATAAATTGTGACAGATATGAGACTGTAAGAGTGTGTTAGAGTATGAGCTAGAATAAGTATTGGCATGCTAGTGAATGTGTTCTTGTGTGTCACAGGGATGTATAGGAAACCTGAGTGTTTATAGAGTAACTTTCTAGTACCAGTAAGAAGAGTACCCTATAGTGTTCGTATAGTATCCTAGGTAGTGTGAGACAATGGGTTAAGTATGCTCATGTCCTAGAGCTATAAAGTGTATCATTAATACCAACAGTAGATCCTCTTGACCATTCAGATAGATGCGGGTATTATTCTATCCCATTTAGTAATCCTTATAGATGCTAGTATCATAGTTAGTATAGACTATTTGTTATCTAAATGATATTGGACAGACGCTGTATAAGGTAGAATGTTTTCATATGATATGATTAGCTAGAGTTAGAGACTCTGCAGGCATCTAGAAAATGTTGGTTACCCTTATCTTTATCAACTTTCCTTATCTTGGGTTGATCCTCTTCATCACTGTTTTAAACAGTAAAATATCTTTTTGATCTAGAGCTTGCCCTTTTGGTATCCGTGTTGGTTATCAAGAACCATGTTCTTGCCATACAACACTGATCGTTCATTTCTACCATTCTCTAGTAAATAAGTTAGAACCCTAGAAGGTTGAATCTATTATAGTAATTTCTGTCCTTTCCTAGAATTTAGGATAGAGAATGTATAAGCTTCTTGTTTGCAATCCTGGAAAATATTTGTGGAACTCTTTCTAAACTATTAGAGTTGATCATAATTTCCTTGATTATCCCTAATTTCTATGCTTTCGTTATTCTTTAAGCCATAAAGGATTCCTTGATCCTATTACCTTGAGAGGTAATGTATAATCTCTTGCTTGTATATTTCCTTCCTATATTAGTGCCTACCTTAAATTTTGAGGACAACATTTTCTATGGGGGGTAGAATTGTAACCACCTAAAATTAAGACTAGGGATATTTTTATAATTTTGCTAGTAGTTGCTAATTAAATTGTTATGACTAATTAAGTGATTAGATTAGAATTATTTAGTGCTAGTTGTTATGGATAGAATATTCTCTATTTGTTAGTTAGATGCTCTCCCATAACTAATTAGATTTATTCCTAACCAAAAAAATTTTATTCATGATAATTCTAGAAACTAATTAGAGAGTGGAGAGAGGCAAACTTGTCATTGAACCACCCCTCAATCAACCATAAGTGGCCAACCCTTACATTTTATTTTATTTCCCCCCAATTCTTCTTCTTCTTCCCCAAGCCACTTCCAATTTCCCCCAATTTCTACTTTAAACCACTCAAATTTTACTCATTCTCATCCCCATGGAGGCCTAGAGCATTGGAGCACAAGGAGGATCATTGGAGAGGAGCCTAGCTAAGAGAATCATGTCTATTTCACCTACCCTCATTGTGTCTATATTGGTGGAGTTCATTGGGATCCAAGTCCCAATAGATAAAATTATTTTTTCTACCAATTTATATGTTAGAAATCCAATTTGAACCCATAGGAATCTACCCACTTGGACTCAGCAAGTTAGCAGTGCAAAGCCTATATTGCAATATGCACATCTGAATACAGTGGATTGCCAACTGAAATCACAAGTGTGTAGATTTGCGGAAGTTTGGATTATAGGTATCAGCCAAACATTTTGAGTATTGAGTGTATGTGAATATGTCAAGTGTTAAGTGATATGGATGAATGCCTAGATATAAGCATGGGTCTTTGGATAGATGGTTGAGTATCAGTAGGATGTGTGCCCATATGCTGGAAACTGAGTGAGGGTCCTTCTGTAGCAGTGTTTCATAAGATAATGTTTTAGTGAGGGGTCAGTATACATAGGACATGTAGTGGGTGTGATATTAGAAGCCATTATATAGTAGTATATCACATGAGGTGCACTGGTGTGTGCACATGAATGCACTAGGTTCGAGTATCAGGTGGGGTGCAGTCTTGAGTGTGTATGTATGTGTAGGTATTTCTCATCAAGTGAGTTCGAGTTAGGAGTTCAGATCCAAGTCGGTTCAGTGAGGGCGACCGCGAAAGTCACCGAATGGGTCTGGTCCGTCTTTTCCCGAGATGGTAAGATTTTGCATGTTGTATCAAATTAAACTATATGCTCCACCGCTTGTGCAGGCCCCCATCAATTCCTTTGAGTTTCGGTCTTGCGACCGTACTCCCCAGGCAGAGTGTTTTACGCGTTAGCTGCGAATGTTTCAGGAATATGAGCCGTTATTGAATCAACAGAAGAAAGCATCAAAGCAGAGAAATAGCTATCTTTCAAAAGCAAAAGAGGTGCTGGAGTAAGCGGGCTTTCTTTCTCTACGCATGAGGAGTAGAGTGATTAGCGGGTATTGAGTAGCCAGGTGGTGGTCTCTTTCTTTCCATTATTAATGACACGCTCCGTCTGCTCCCTCCCCGTGTCCATTAGCACTCATGTCCAGAGCGAAGAAAAGGCGAGCGAAGTGAGGCACCGCCGAAGCTGCATGAGCCATGATCACTGCTCAATCCTGCTACTCCTAAATTCCCACCAATCTCGGCCGTATCAATGAAGGCGGTGAATAAAAGTGATTAGAGGAATTGGTTGAAGCGGGCACTTGCTTGGAGTTGATCAAAAGGGGATGCATTTAGACAAAAAAGCGGACATAGATTATTCTAGAATAACGAGATAGAAACCCACCAAATGGTGGTGCACCTGGACGACTTTTAGATCATTCTCGGAATAGAGTTTCTGAATGCAACACGGGCCCTTGCCATTCTTTTAAATGCCTTGACTAGCTTTTTGTCTCAACTTGCACAGGGCAGACCAAGGAAACTCGACCTATTCCATCTGGCATTACTTGATCACAGACATTGGACTAATAGAAAGGGAGTTGACCTTTAGTACCTCACATCCTGATTGTCCTTCTGAGCGATCACTGGGACCACATTTTTGACCTCACCCTATCAATGGTCCAGTCCAAGACTCGTTGGAAATGCCCTTGTCCTTTTATCTTCTTTCAGTCTCCTTCTGGGGACAAATGGCTCAGTGGCTTCTCTAAAGATGCCTTACAAGCCTTTCTAGTGGCCTTCTTGAGCACGAGATAGAAAAGGAAGAATATAGATCCTTTATTTCTAAGACGGAAATAACTTTTCTTCTATCTTCTATAAAAAGGATTACGGCGCTTTGAAACTTCACTTCCGGTAATTGACCTTGGTGGCTTACACTATATCTATCTATGATGATTAATTCGCCTTCGAGGAAGCGCTGCTGGTTAGGGTTGCTTGGAATGCTGTCGTTGGAGAGCTTGGGACCAAGCCAACAGGAATGTCTTTATTCTATTCTAAAGAACAGAAGAATCTTCTTTTCGACCTCGAGCAGGATTTAGTTATCACTTAGGAAATGGCTCTCTCCAATCATCCTTAAGCTCGTCCAGTTCACCTTTTCGTTTTTATGTCGAATCAGGTTCCAAGCTTGGCATTGGTTCCTTTTCGGTATGGCTACTGAGAAAGAACCCGATACAACGGTCGAACATTTAAATTTACCAGAGGATGAGTGTAGTGTTAAGGTAGATACATGAGAGTATCTATAGTGTGTTGTGTTATATACTAGATTATATAGTGTCAAGTATTAGGTAAAGTGTTAAGATATGGGAACTAGAATAGGTAGTACCTTGGATACGGGGTAAGATACTAGGATACATCGTAAGGTATTAGGTATTAGTTAAGGTAATAAGTAAGATACTAGGTATGGGTTAAGGTATTAGGTAAATAGTTAAGGTATTATATGATACTCATACATATGAGTTTAGATAATAATTGTAAACCCCCTCAATTTATTCTATAGATAGTTAAGGTGGATTTGGAAAATTTTGGTTTTGGTAGCAGATGTCGAGGTTTAGAGTGGAGATAATTTAATCTGGTATTTAATTTATTTAATTAAAACCCATAGCATGCCCTATCATTGCTAAATTAATCGGAGCCCAATATCAGCCCATAAATTTCATCGGGCTATGGTACTTTTGACTTGACTCGCTAAATTAGGCACTGGACTTTTCCGTCACTTAAAATCAGTTTTTAATTGTGCTCTAAATTAATTGCGCAACTTTCCGAAAATCGTAACCCATATTTAATTTCGTGTCGGACACCTGTGTCGTTACCCAAAATTTTGAGGTACCAACTTAACCCGTTGAGCCGGACCAACTAAAGGATCCGAGACTGACTCCAAGCCCCCACCATTTTTGACCTTTGCGTCATCTCCGGATTTTGACCCCAAGTGCCCCCATTTAATTTAAATTCGCGGGACACTTTATTTCTATTTAAATCGGGGATACCAACTTTGTCAATTCTATTTTTAATCCTTAATTAATCCCAATGCCATTTTAATTGAACCCGTGCCTAACGCACAACACCCTCTCACCATAAAAATTACTAAACACAATTTTCTCCATAATTTTAGCGTCATTTTATGTGTTCATACAATTTCCCGAATTTAAGGGGCTAAGTTGCAATTAATGAATTTATGTGTCATCACCCTATTGGCCATGAACAATGGAGAGGTCACAAAATGGGGTCCTATTTTCACCCATCCACTCACCACCCTTCATGAAGAAATCAACTTTTCTTCATGACAAATCTCCACCCTCCATTTTGAATAGGATCATCACCACCCTCCATCCATTTCACAATCCCCTATAAAACATCACCTCACCCCACCCTCATAACACACCACCGGCCCTAATCCCAAGGAAAACTCCCCCCTCTTTCTCTCTCCTCCTCCATTTATTCTTCATACAAGCTTCTTCTTCCTCCATTCCTATTTTTCTTCTTCCTTTACTTCTTCTCTCTTCTTCTCACTAAAGAAGACTCTCCCCACTCCGGCCGACTTCAGCCGACCACCGGCCAGTGAGTCCCCTCTCCGGCCGGCACTGTGCAGCAGCCGACCCGCCGACCTTCCCGTCGGACTGCACAGCCGACCGTTGTGCGTTCTCTCCTGACCACCCGAACGGCGCAGTTCCCCCGCTGTGCGTTCCCTCCGGCCACTGTGCAGCAGTCGACCGCCGACACTGTGCAGCACCCGACTCGCCACAGTGCTCCCCGACCCCGCGGCTGTGCGCCTCTCCCAGCGGTACACCTCACCCGACCGGCCAGTGTGACCCCGACCGACCGGTCCGCAGCAGCATTCTCCCCCGTGCTGGACTGAGCCGTCCCCCGACCTCCTCCCTATCCAGCCTACACTACCACCACCATCACCACCACTACCAGCCTACACTACCACCACCATCACCACCACTACCAGCCTACACTACCACCATCATCACCACCACCCTTACCTCTTCACCACCACCCCCGGCCACCTTCTTCGGCCGTACCCGGCACTGTCGTCGTCAAGGTCGACTCTCCCCCTATCTTCATTAAATTTCCAGATTTGTTATGGTTATAAATAGGATGATGTTTATATATGTGAAATGCTAGCTAGGGTTTTGGGTTATATATGTGGATAGATATGGCTAGTATAGTGTGGTACTTGAAATATATGATTGAGGTTTATATAGGTTAAGGTTAATGATGATTAATGTGAATATGGCTTGTGGTTGTGTTTAATGAGGTTTAATATATTTCTAGTGTTTATGTAGTGATGATATAAATGATTAGTGTAGTGTAATATTTGAACTACGGGATTAAGGTTTATATTGGCTAAGGCTGATGATGATTAATGCGAATATGGATTTTAATGACTTGAGGTGGTGTTAACATGTTTTAGGGTTTATTTAGTGTAGTGACCTTGTAACTTATGTTGTATGAAGTTGGATTTGGATGTGGTACTTGGATGGAAATTAGGGTTGGCTTCTACATAAATTATCACGATTTAATTAAGATATGTACTCGAGGAGAATAGAGTTTTGACTTTTGAGCCAACTAATCAAGATGTATCGTACATGGTGGAAAAATGTTAGTTTATTTACGGAGAATTAAATCGAGGAGAGTGTACCGATGATTAGCTGATTTGACCATCGTACCGATAGTCAACTATGGTCAACCCCCCTAGTGACTTGTCCCTGTGAGTCGTAGCTGAGATTGAGTTTAGTTGTAGATGTGTGCAGCATCCCTGTCTGTCGTAGAATAGATTATTGATTCTGGTTTGTATCTCATCTCTAGGTACTGCGGGACCCGAGGACTTGGACGCGGTACCAGATCCCCGATATCAGCAGCCACACGCAGGCAAGTGTACCTTGCCACCCTATATTTTCAGTTTATAGATATTTATTGTTTCGTTATGTACTTTGTGTGCGTACTTGTTGACGTTCGATACTTTGCGTCCGGATTACAACCGGGTAAAGACGTACGTTGTAACGTCTTAGAAGGATTGTTAGATGTTTCGTAGCATCTTGATATGCGTACCTGAGTATATCGATACCCCAGGACACACTCATACACTGTGATCGTGCCAAATTCCTGTATCCTGATACTGACATCATGACCAGAGACTGGGATGACCTTAGGGTCGAGTCTGTTGAGTTATTTCTGTGTGTCGAGACTGTAGTTAGAGGTTCAGGTTCAACGCACAATTGTTGACCGTTTGGGAAGGGGAAGACAGTTACTAGACGCTTGGGCTCCTCTGCACACGCTTATATATATATATATATATATATATATATATATATATATATATATATATATATATATAGTATCTATGTAGTGATCCTGTATCTAGTGTAGTGGTATCACCCGTGTGACTCTTTGCCCGGAGCTGCGGTACGTGCCGTGTGTTTCCGTGTCCGGAGCTACAATTTTATTTTGGACAGCCCACGCGTCGAACATTATCTTTAAACTGTGTCACACTTGTTTGGTTAGGTTAGATTACCCTGTTGTTGTACTTGTACTATCTGTTTACTTGGCATGTTGTATTCCTGTACCTTATTACGTCCCTCTGAGGACCTGGTTCCCTTCCAGGTGTAGGTTACGAGGATTACCCGGAGGAGTACGGACCGGGCATCTATCCAGCAGCTGTACTCATTGTCGAGGACGAGGTCATTCCTGAGGACTTCGTCTGATCGCTGGTAGTGACTCTTTCCTTGGGACGGTATTATTACCTAGTTACCTGCTGCCGTCCCATGTTATCTTATTGCTTACTTTCATTCCAGTATATTTGTACTAGCGGGTTTGTCCCCATGTGACTACTCTGGTATTTGTACTTGATACTTATTTGGATATTTCCTTTCTGCACATTAGTAATTGTATTTACTTCTATTGTGCTCTTATATTGCTGCATGTGGATGAGATTTAGATTGAGTATACTTGTGTTATGGGATAGGTTATTCATTGTACTTCACAGCTTAAGTGTACTCCGACGGGCCCATTAGATTGGAATGCCCGTCGAAGTACACTGATGGCCATTGCCACGTGTCTCGGTTCCTTATCCATGGAACCGGGACGTGACAAGGTTTTTGTGGTGGCCCCGATTTAAATCGTCTTGGTCACCTGACTGTGCCAAGCGAGCCTGCAAATTAGGAATAGAGTTAGAAATCTTATCTGCAAAGTTTGAAACCTTCACATGACACCTCTATCTCGACATCGTTTACCAAATTGTATCTTATTTATTTTCCTCAAATGCTGATCGCAGTCATGACTTCTTTTTAGAGTTATGAATCTCCGCAGTGGACGTGTCGCACAGCCTGGCGACGTTCCCCGAGACGCGGGATCATCCGGAGGACCGGATCTGGAGCAGGTCCTTCTACTAACTCCAGCTCCCATGGGGCAGTCATCAGGATATCCCGAGGTGCCTTCAGACGGACACCAGACTCCACATCTGGCAGGACCTGAGGATCGGAGGATCCGGAGTCAGGAGGAGCAGCAGCTACCACCTCCTCCACCATTCCCGCCCCAGATGTCCTTTATGCCATTCCCCACAGGGCAACCGATGGATGGAACCCAGATGTTCCAAATGATGTATGCGATGATGCAGGCCCAGCAGCAGGCTCAACAGCAGGCCCAACAGCACCAGGCTGAGACCCTGAGAGAGAGCATTGTGACGGCCTTGGGGCAGGCGTCACCACCAGCATACGAGCCGACGCGAGGGTCTGTCATAGACTTTCGTCGTTTGATGCCGCAACCTTTTGCGGGCACGGAGGAGCCAACAGAGGTCCACGCTTGGCTCACCAGCATTCAGCACCAGCTGGAGGCTACTGACCTCCCCCGACACCGATGGATGACGGCTGTCAGGATGCAGCTCACCGGCAACGCTTATCACTGGTGACTTTTCGAGGAGCAGCGTCTTGGACCGGATCGTGCCACCTGGGAAGAGTTCTCTAGACTCTTCTAAGAGATGTACATACCCTCTACCGCCCGAGCAAAGCTTCGGGACAGATTCCAGAACCTCAGGCAGGGGAGTATGACTGTAGAGGAATACAATTCTGAGTTCCTCCGCCTAAGCAGATTTGCACCATACCTGATCCCCACTGAGGAAGCGAAGGCCGAGAAGTTTTACGAGGGCCTGAGTTTTGAGACACAGAGGCTTATCAGGTCCACCGCCCCCACCTCTTACTCCGAGGTACTACTTGCAGCATGACGACAGGACCGCATCAACAAGATGGAGGCCAGCCAGAAGCGCTCCTATGCGTCGTCATCAGCAGTGCGAGCCCCGCAGGGAGGACCTGCGAAGCGTCCTCTGGTACAGCAGCAACACCAAAGGGCAGCACCACAGCAGGGAGCAGTCATTCCCACTTGCCATTACTGCGGCAAGAAGGGACATCTATTGAGGGACTGCCGACGAAGACTAGGCGTTTGCTTGAGATGCGGATCGGACCAGCATGCAGTCCAAGATTGCCCAGACCAGAGGGCACCCGCACAGATGGTTCATCGGCCAGCCCTGCCAGCGCCGAGGCCTTATCAGCAGCCTCTTGGACCGAGGTCGCCTTACGCAGGAGCTGGAGCACAGCGACCACCAGCACCAGGGGAAAACCAGAGGAGGCCACCCTTGGCCCCACAAGGAGATCGATACCAGCAGGTTCAACAGCAGCAGCCGAGGGCACCGACACCGAGACAGGGACATGCCTACGCTATGACTATAGAGGAGACAGAGACAGCCGGAGAAGTGATCGCAGGTACAATCTTAGTAGCTTCATTACCAGCATTAGTCTTATTTGATTCTAGTGCCACACACTCTTTTATAGCTGCTAGTTTCCTGGCTACCCATAGAATAGCCACGCACCCCTTCCGAAGGTCAAGAGGATTCTTACGGGAGGTGGGATAGTACCTGTTAGCGACACTTGTAGATCATGTTCAGTAGTTGTCTGCGGGCGAGAGATGCGTGCCCGATTCTTGGTTTTCTCCATGCCGGACTATGATATTATCCTAGGCATGGATTGGTTGAGCCAATACCACGCAACGCTAGATTGCCATCGTGGTTGTGTCATCTTTAGACCCCCAGATCACCCAGAGTTTAAGTTTCTTCGGGGAGCCCAAGAGCATGGTGTCCAACCTACCCTAGCGACACACATTGCAGAAGGTGAAATAATGTACCCTCACTTTATAGCAGAGTTTGAGGATGTGTTTCTAGAGGATCTCCCAGGACTGCCACCTGACAGAGAGATTGAGTTCACTATAGAGTTGACTCCAGGAGCCGAGCTGGTTACTTTCCCCGTTTACATACTAGCACCGAAGGAGTTGGTTGAGCTGAAGGTCCAAGTAGATGATCTCTTAGATAAGGGATTCATACGGGCTAGTGTATCTCCATGGGGAGCACCCATTCTGTTTGTACCGAAGAAGGACGGGACGGTACGCTTGTGTATCGATTACAGGACGCTAAATATTGTAACAATAAAGAACAAGTATCCACTGTCGCGCATCGATGATTTGTTTGATCAACTTAGCGGTGCATGTGTATTCTCGAAGATCGATCTCAGATCCGGTTATCATCAGATCAAGGTACGGAAAGAGGACATCCAGAAGACGGCCTTTCGGACGAAGTATGGCCACTATGAGTTTTTAGTTATGCCGTTTGGTTTAACCAATGCGCCAGCAGTATTTATGTGTTTGATGAACAATGTCTTCCACTAGTACTTAGATAAGTTCGTGGTGGTATTTATAGACGACATCTTGATATATTCCAAGAGCCAGGAGGAGCATGAGAGGCATCTCAGGATCGCATTAGAGACGCTAAGACATGAGAGGCTGTACGCCAAACTCAGCAAATGTGAGTTCTGCTTGGATAGAGTACCATTTCTGGGGCACATAATCACTGGAGATGGACTATCAGTTGACCTGGAGAAGATAGCAGCAGTAGAGACCTGGCCTACCCCTACATCAGTTACGGAGGTTAGAAGCTTCCTCGGACTTGCCGGATATTATCGGAGGTTCATGGAAAACTTCTCGAGGATAGCTGCGCCTATGACGCGACTGACACGTAAAGGCGAAGAGTTTATCTGGACCGACGAGTGTCAGGCGGCTTTCGATGAGATGAAGAAGCGTCTGACATCATCATCGATTTTGACACTACCTTCAGGATCAAGAGGATTCGTAGTGTACAGTGATGCGTCAGGGAGCGGATTAGGATGTATGCTGATGCAACACGGCAAAGTAATAGCCTACGCATCGAGACAGCAGAGTGTTCATGAGAAGAACTATCCGACGCATGACTTGGAGCTAGCTGCAGTGATATTTATACTAAAGCTATGGAGACATTACCTTTATGGTGAGCGTGTTGAGATTTATACAGATCATAAAAGCCTGAAGTACGTCTATACGCAGAAGGAGCTCAACATGAGGCAGAGACGCTAGCTAGAGTTGATGACAGATTATGACATTGAGTTGCAGTACCACCCTGGCAAGGCGAATGTCATAGCAGATGCCTTAAGCAGGAAGCCCATGGCATACTTTTTGACGATGCAGCGACAATTGCTAGAGGATCTCCAGGAGCTTGGGATAGAGATCGTATTGCCAGGCATGGATGGACAGATGGCCAGTCTTGAGGTTCAGTCTACTTTGATTGAGAGGATCAAGGCAGCTTTGCCTACAGATGCGAGATTTTGACGTCCACGAGAGAGGACAGAAGCCGGCATGCAGACGGGACTCAGAATTCATGAAGACGGAACGTTGAGGTGCGGAGATCGCCTATATGTTTCGAGTGACGAGCTACGCCAAGATTTGATGACCGAGGCACATAGCTCGATTTATTCCATTCATCCTGGAGGTACGAAGATGTACCGAGACTTGAGGCAGCATTTCTGGTGGCATGGGATGAAGAGAGAAATTGCAAGATTTGTGGCGAAGTGTTTAGTTTGTCAGCAAGTCAAGACTGAACATCAGAGGACTGCAGGATTATTGCAGCCACTTCCCATTCCCGAGTGGAAGTGGGAACACATTACCATGGACTTCGTCACAGGATTTTCGCGAAGCCCCAGCGAGAATGATGCAGTTTGGGTTATCGTAGACAGACTCACCAAGTCTGCACATTTCTTGTCCTTCAGAGTTGGGCAATCTACAGAGATACTAGCTGACATATATATGAGGCAGATAGTAAGATTACATGGAGTGCCTGTCAGCATCGTATCGGATCATGATTCCAGATTCACGTCATATTTTTGGCGGAGTATGCAGGAGAGCCTAGGAACTCGCCTCAAGTTCAGCACTGTATATCATCCACAAACTGATGCAGAGCACACGATACAGATATTAGAGGATATGTTGAGAGCGTGCATGATTGATTTTGGAGGATCTTGGGAGGACCACCTACACTTGGTGGAATTCTCCTACAATAACAGTTACCAGGCCAGCATACAGATGGCACCTTATGAGGCACTGTACGGTAGGAAATGTAGGTTGCCAGTTTGTTGGAGTGACGTGGGAGAGCGCCAGATACTTGGTCCAGAGTTGGTGACACAGACAGTAGAGAAGGTCAAGCAGATTCAGAGCCACCTGCGCGCAGCACAGGACAGACAGAAACAATGGGCAGATGCGCACCGCAGACCATTGGAATTTAAGGAGGGTGACCATGTATTTATGAGGATATCGCCCACTCGTGGTACCATCAGATTCGGAGGCAGAGGCAAGCTGAGTCCGAGGTACATCGGACCTTTTGACATTTTGGAACAAGTTTGCGAAGTGGCTTACCGTCTTGCATTACCTCCATCATTAAAGGAAGTACATGACGTATTTCACGTATCGCAGCTGAGGAGATATGTCGCAGACCCTAGCCACGTACTTGATCATTCGGAGATTACAGTCGGGCCCAGTCTGTCTTACATGGAGCAGCAAGTTGAGATCCTTGATCGCAGCGAGAAGACTTTGAGAGGGCAGATGATTCGACTGGTCAGAGTGGCATGGAAGCACCATTCACCAGGCGAGTCTACTTAGGAGCACGATCTATTCGAAAGCGATTTCCGTACTTATTTGAGGAGCAAGGTACGAATTTACATACGGCATTTGATTACTAGTTGTTTTGAAATTCTTTTAGATATTATCGTGCTTTACTTTTAATTTCGGGGACGAAATTTTTCTAAGTTGGGAAGAATGTAAACCCCCTCGATTTATTCTATAGATAGTTAAGGTGGATTTGGAAAATTTTGGTTTTGGTAGCAGATGTCGAGGTTTAGAGTGAAGATAATTTTATCTAGTATTTAATTTATTTAATTAAAACCCTTGGCGAGCCCTATCATTGCTAAATTAATCGGAGCCCAATATCAGCCCATAAATTTTATCGAGCTATTGTACTTTTGACTTGACTCGCCAAATTAGGCACTGGACTTTTTCGTCACTTAAAATCAGTTTTTAATTGTGCTCTAAATTAATTACGCAACTTTCCGAAAATCGTAACCCATATTTAATTCCGTGTCGGACACCTGTGTCGTTACCCAAAATTTTGAGGTACCAACTTAACCCGTTGAGCCGGACCAACTAAAGGGTCCAAGACTGACTCCAAGCCCCCACCATTTTTGACCTTTGCCTCATCTCCGAATTTTGACCCTAAGTGCCCCATTTAATTTAAATTCACGGGACACTTTATTTCTATTTAAATCGGGGATACCAACTTTGTTAATTCTATTTTTAATCCTTAATTAATCCCAATGCCATTTTAATTGAACCCTTGCCTAACGCACAACACTCTCTCACCATGAAAATTACTAAACACAATTTTCTCCACAATTTTAGCGTCATTTTATGTGTTCGTGCAATTTCCCAAATTTAAGGGACTAAGTTGCAATTAATGAATTTATGTGTCATCACCCTATTGGCCATGAACAATGGAGAGGTCACAAAATGGGGTCCTATTTTCACCCATCCACTCACCACCCTTCATGAAGAAATCAACTTTTCTTCATGACAAATCTCCACCCTCCATTTTGAATAGGATCATCACCACCCTCCATCCATTTCACAATCCCCTATAAAACATCACCTCACCCCACCCTCATAACACACCACCGGCCCTAATCCCAAGGAAAACTCCCCCCTCTTTCTCTCTCCTCCTCCATTTATTCTTCATACAAGCTTCTTCTTCCTCTATTCCTATTTTTCTTCTTCCTTTACTTCTTCTCTCTTCTTCTCACTGAAGAAGAATCTCCCCACTCCGGCCGACTTCAGCCGACCACCGGCCAGTGAGTCCCCTCTCCGGCCGGCACTGTGCAGCAGCCGACCTGCCGACCTTCCCGTCGGACTACACAACCGACCGCTGTGCGTTCTCTCCTGACCACCCGACCGGCGCAGTTCCCCCGCTGTGCGTTCCCTCCGGCCACTGTGCAGCAGCCGACCGCCAACACTGTACAGCACCCGACTCGCCACAGTGTGCCCCGACCCCACGGCTGTGCGTCTCTCCCAGCGGTGCACCTCACCCGACCGGCCAGTGTGACCCCGACCGACCGGTCCGCAGCAGCATTCTCCCCCGCGCTGGACTGAGCCGTCCCCCGGCCTCCTCCCTATCCAGCCTACACTACCACCACCGTCACCACCACTACCAGCCTACACTACCACCACCATCACCACCACTACCAGCCTACACTACCACCATCATCACCACCACCCTTACCTCTTCACCACCACCCCCGGCCACCTTCTTCGGCCGTACCCAGCACTGTCGTCGTCAAGGTCGACTCTCCCCCTATCTTCATTAAATTTCCAGATTTGTTATGGTTATAAATAGGATGATGTTTATATATGTGAAATGCTAGCTAGGGTTTTGGGTTATATATGTGGATAGATATGGCTAGTATAGTGTGGTACTTGAAATATGTGATTGAGGTTTATATTGGTTAAGGTTAATGATGATTAATGTGAATATGGATTGAGGTTGTGTTTAATGAGGTTTAATATATTTCTAGTGTTTATGTAGTGATGATATAAATGATTAGTGTAGTATAATATTTGAACTACGGGATTAAGGTTTATATTGGTTAAGGCTGATGATGATTAATGCGAATATGGATTTTAATGACTTGAGGTGGTGTTAACATGTTTTAGGGTTTATTTACTGTAGTGACCTTGTAACTTATGTTGTATGAAGTTGGATTTGGATGTGGTACTTGGATGGAAATTAGGGTTGGCTTCTACATAAATTATCATGATTTAATTAAGATATGTACTCAAGGAGAATAGAGTTTTGACCTTTGAGCCAACTAATCAGGATGTATCGTACATGGTGGAAAAATGTTAGTTTATTAACGGAGAATTAAATCAAGGAGAGTGTACCGATGATTAACTGATTTGACCATCGTACCGATAGTCAACTGTGGTCAACCCCCCTAGTGACTTGTCCCTGTGAGTCGTAACTGAGATTGAGTTTAGTTGTAGATGTGTGCAGCATCCCTGTCTGTCGTAGAATAGATTATTGATTCTGGTTTATATTTCATATCTAGGTACTACGGGACCCGAGGACTTGGACGCGGTACCAGATCCCCAACATCAGCAGCCACACGCAGGCAAGTGTACCTTGCCACCCTATATTTTCAGTTTACAGATATTCATTATTTCGTTATGTACTTTGTGCACGTACTTGTTGATGTTCGATACTTTGCGTCCGGATTACAACCGGGTAAAGACGTACGTTGTAACATCTTAGAAGGATTGTTAGATATTTCGTAACATCTCGATATGCGTACCTGAGTATATCGATACCCCAGGACATACTCATACACTGTGATCGTGCCAGATTCCTGTATCCTGATACTGACATCATGACCAGAGACTGGGACGACCTTAGGGTCGAGTCTGTTGAGTTATTTCCGTGTGTCGAGACTGTAGTTAGAGGTTCAGGTTCAACGCACAATCGTTGACCGCTTTGGAAGGGGAAGACAATTACTAGATGCTTGGGCTCCTCTGTACGCGCTTATATATATATGTAGTATCTATGTAGTGATCCTGTATCTAGTGCAGTGGTATCACCCGTGTGACTCTTTGCCCGGAGCTGCGGTACGTGTCGTGTGTTTCCGTGTCCAGAGTTACAATTTTATTTTGGACAGCCCACGCGTCGAATATTGTCTTTAAACTGTGTCACACTTGTTTGGTTAGGTTAGATTACCCTGTTGTTGCACTTGTACTATCTGTTTACTTGGCATGTTGTATTTCTGTACCTTGTTACGTCCCTCTGAGGACCTGGTTCCCTTCTAGGTGTAGGTTACGAGGATTACCCGGAGGAGTACGGACCGGGCATCTATCCAGCAGTTGTACTCACTACCGAGGACGAGGTCATTCCTGAGGACTTCGCCTGATCGCTGGTAGTGACTCTTTTCTTGGGACGGTATCATTACCTAGTTACCTGCTGCCGTCCCAAGTTATCTTATTACTTACTTTTATTCCAGTATATTTGTACTAGCGGGTTTGTCCTCGTGTGACTACTCTAGTATTTGTACTTGATACTTATTTGGATATTTTCTTCCTGCACATTTATCGTTGTATTTACTTCTATTGTGCTCTTATATTGCTGCCTGTGGATGAGATTTAGATTGAGTATACTTGTGTTATGGGATGGGTTATTCATTGTACTTCACAGCTTAAGTGTACTCCGACGGGCCCATTAGATTGGAATGCCCGCCGAAGTACACTGCTGGCCATTGCCACGTGTCTCGGTTCCTTATCCATGGAACTGGGGCGTAACAATTATATACAAAGTGTATTTCAGTCCCCTTTTTTGGTGCACTTTGGCGCATATTGTCTTTGGCATACTTTGGTGCATGTTGGTTGCTAGCCCGACCTTTGTTTAGACCGGACTCGTGATTTATGGAGAAGAGTGGGTTTGGTTGGGTTGGTGGCATATGCGGCTTGGATGGGTTTGAGTGATCCAACGGTCCATATCTCAAACCTAAACCTATATGTTCCCATTTCTCTCTCTGCTCATTTTTTCTTTCCATTTATCTCTCTTAGGTTATCCCTTCCTCCGTAGGCAAGTACATCTTGTACAAGAGAAGAACCATGAATTTATGTAAGCTTTTAATTCTTAATAATTCCTATTTGTATCTATCTCATGTTATTGGGACCGAGCACCCCTTCATCTTTCATACTTGTCGTTCTTGATTTTCTTGGTTGGAATTGTATGGACCAGAGTTTGGGTCTATGGGTTCACTTTCATTTTCTTGGAGATTGATCTCCCAAAACCTTATGTTTTACAAAACTAATTAACTCATAGTATAGAGCACCATATTTTATGTAACTTTGCTTTTGGCCGTGCTTCATTTTGAATCCAGCTAAGTTCAGTACTGAAACTTGATACAATATGTATACTAAATGGCTTACTAGAGAAGAATAACAGTTCTCTGTGAAGAGTATACAAGAGAACCCCTTTGACGTAAAAATATGTATGTTTCACTTTGGATGCATTGGTGTGCTGTTCCAACTTCTCGTGCATACTAATCATATTACACTTAGTCTCCTAGCAAAAGTGCGCCAATCACACTCCTTGAGTCAGTGACGCACTTTTGAGAGAAAACCCACTTGGCGCACTTTGGTGACTATTAAATCAAAGTTCACCTGAAAAACCAAGGGAAAGTGCGCCTCAGTCAGTCCTTACACTTTCTTCGAGTTGGCAATTTGGTACACTTTTCCTATGTTTTATTAACCGGTGCACTTTGTTTATGTTTGGTAGCTCGCGCACTTTTCTCTTTTCGTTTCCTTAGGAACAAAGCTTTGGTCAATTTTTTTAATTTCTGTGTTATTGATTTGTGTGCTTCTCGACTGACGAGTTTCTCGACTGTCGAGCTTTGACCTTGGATTGTGTATTTTTTCTTATAGCTAGCTTGCTCGCGCATTCTCCCTGAAAGTGTGCTTTATATTTGCCCGCGCACTTTTGTCAAGTGCACCGTGTTGGTCAACTTGACGAAGTGCGCCACACTTTGTTGCTCACGCACTTTCTTGCGAAAGTGCGCTAACCTAATTTTGGTCATTAGTGCGCTAACCTAGTTTTGGTCATTTGTGCGCCAATCTAGTTTTGATCGTTTGTGCGCCAACCTTACTTTTGTGTATTTTCTATGCCAACTTGCTTTGTACGCCTACTGTTTCCTGCGCATGTTGAGCCCTGTAGATGTGGCCTTATATTCACTTGCTAATTTTGTCATGCCCCAGTCCCAAAATATATGGAACCAGGCCACGTGGCATTGGCCAGCTGACACGACTCCGAAGGATATCCCAATTTAATGGATCCTATCGAAGCATGCTACGCTGTCCTAAAATACTAACAAGTCTAATATGCTAATATATAGCAGGCAATGTCTAATCTCATCCACAGAATACAATATCATAATGCTGAAACAAAATGCTGGTAAATAAAATACAAGAGTCTGAATATCCATAATACATCTGAAGTAGTCTGGTGGGGACAAACCCACCGAAATACAGAAATAGAAATAAAGTGCAGAAAGAAGTAAGATAACTAGACTAGAGTATCAACTAGATAGATATGAAAACTCTAGTCCGATGTAGCTGCGTACTCAAATCACGGAAACTCCCCTGGAAATGCCTCGAAGTCCTCAAATAGAAATCCTGTCTCTACTTCTGCTCCGTAGATGGTCGGGTACAAATGCTCGTCGGGATTTGGAAGAGAACCAGGTCCTCAGAGGGACGTAACAAGATACAAAAAATGCATGCCATAAAATAAATATTGTGTAAACTCAAGGATAATCTAACCAGCTAAGTGAAATGCACTTTGAAGACAATCCTGGTACGTATGGGTAGGTGAAAGGTATAAAGCATAGCGTCGAGCCAGAGGCTAAGTACCTGGCATTAGCTGTAAACTGAACGCCAGGAGTATATATGCTGACTACATCACCGATCATGATAGCGCATAGCTAGTAATCTCTGCTGGATGTATCGACAAGCATATATGCCCATAACCGGAAACCTGAGCCCATAATCGGGTAACACATGGCCCATAACCGGGTAACACTGAGGCTCACGGCCCCGCAGTTTACTCTGAAACTACGATGACCAAATGTCTGTCCCATACGCCTACTAATTGTCTTTTCCGCCCAATATCAATGTACAAGTCGCAAATACGACATGGACACCTCATACTATGATGCAAGTCGCTACAAAAATAAACAACTAAGCTAAATGCCATAACACATGCTGCTCATGCTGATGGCCAGTCGATCATGAAGCACGCATCCCTACATGAACTCACTCTGTGACGTGTTAAGATATGTGTCAAGGCCTGGAAAGTCATATTGATAACTCCTCAACTTTAGGTGGGTCCACTAGACACTAGGTCAGACACAAGTCCTAACGTCAACGACTTCGTTGACTGCACCCGAGTCGTCTCGGACGCGCACAGTTAATAATAAAGCAATAGATTATGCAACTAGATAACATCTGCATTTAAACAGTATCAACAAGGCAAGGTATACTTGCCTGGAACTCTGGTGTGCACAAGCAATGCTCCGGAACCAGCAGTCAAGTTAGCACCGTCTCGGATGCCTACGTACAGATAACAATAATTATGATTCACTAAATTTATACCATGCTTAACTACCTATGTTAACATAGTACAAGTATACATACCTAACACCTATACATATATATACTATAGATAATTTAATAACATATATACTTATGTGTACACTAATACATATAAAAATATGTATGTTTAATAGTACATTTAAAATAGCACTTTACATATTACTTAATAATATGTACACATACACATTTATTAAATATATGAACATATTTAAAATACACAATACCATATATATAAATTAATACATTTACATATATAATTACATAATACCATATGTATAATTAAATACATACTCATATATTTACATATATTTAAATAATAATAATTTGTACATAAGTACCTATACACAATATATATACATATATATTTATATATATTCCTATATTTATTTAATACATACCAATATACACAAAGTATATATATATATATATATATATATATATATATATATATATATATATATATATATATATATATATATATATATATATATATATATTTATATATACCCATATTTATATACACCAATATATATATATATATATATTTATATGTATACACAAAATAATAAATATACCAATTAATATATTTATGTATATATACCACATAATATAAATATATAACATACCAATATATATATTTATTTATGTACACAAATATATATATATATATATGTATACACAAAATAATAAATATACCCATATTTATATTTATGTATATATACCACATAATATAAATATATAACATACCAATATACATATTTATTTATATGCACTATATATAATAAATATATAATAGAGTACAGTAATATACTAATACATAAAATGTATTTCTAAAATATATATACGTACACACATACATATATATATATTTATATACTTATACATAATAGATATTAAATATATACTAAGGTATTAAATACATGTACACAATACATACTATGTTATATATATAATACGAACCACATATACATATATATTTATTATACAACTGAATACAGTGTATATATATATATATATATATATATATATATATATATATATATATATATATATATATATATACAGAATACATATTTAAATACTAAGTAGAATACAGGAACATATATATATACAGGTATATACACAATGCAAACCCAAATATACTATGTATTTATACTGTATTCGTATATATATACATACCGGAGTGTAGGAGGGGTCGAGGGGGATCCGCCGGACTGGTCGTTGACGGCGTGGGTGGCCGGGCGGAGCTCCGGCAGGGCTCGGGGAGTCGGCGGCTACAGCAGCAGTCAGCAGCTAGGTGTCACTGCGGGGGCGGGGGCGGCCGGCTGCGGCGTCGTCCGGGGCCGAGAGTTGGCGGGGACGGAGGAGGCTGGATGGGGAAGAGGTCGGTGAAGTGGGGTGGCCGGGCGTGCTACGGTGGCGGAGTAGTCGGGGCTCGGGTGGTCGGCTCGAGCTCAGGGAGGGGTGAGCCTGGGTTGAGGACGGGGTTGCTGGGGGTGGCTGTGGGTGACGAGGTGGCTGAGGGCGGTGGTGGTAGGTGGGGGAAGGGTCTTCGGAGGGAGTGGGGTCGTCGCGGGGGTGGCCGAAGGCGGGGGTTGGCCAAAAGAGGGCGGCGGGAAGCTCGGGCAGGGGTCGGGCTGGTTTGTGAGGGATTTGGGAAACTAGGGTTTTAGCTTGTTATTTCTAGGGTTGTGTGCCCTTAATGTGAGGTGACATGTAGTATATGTAGGTGAGAGAGTGGGGGGGCTGCCTTGGAATTAGGGCCGACTGGGTGTTATTTTTGGGGAGTTGGGGAGGCTTTATCATGATGAGGGGAGGGCTAGGATTGAGGGGTTCAAAATGTAGGGTGGAGATATGTCCCCAAAAAGTAATGTAGGTACATAAAAATAGGGGAAAAAATTATGATGGACCGGTCAAGGAAAGGGGGTCTCATTCTTCATGTGGTTGGACCAATGAGAGGGGGGGCACCTCATTGCAAATTTGCACAAAGGCCCCTGAACAATTTAGAATTTGCACAAAATCTAGAATTGGAGATTTGATGTGACAAAACACCATGTTTGGTATTTTGTATTGGACTAGAATGGTGTAGGGTATTTTGTATGAGGCTTGTGGGTGTGTGTGTGGGTTTGGGTTAGAGTTGGGTCTAATTAGTATGAGGTTGGGTCACTACCTTAATTTAATTAAAATTAATGCGCTAGGTGTTATTTAATTAATTAAAAATAACTGGGGGGGTCAAAATTGGGTGGCTCAAGCGTCATGGGCGTGGTAGGCTTAGAGTATAATAATGTCATGATCGGAGTTGGTCAAAACGTGTTGAGGTTGGGTCTCAATTTCGATTAGAACGGACAACAAACATAAATATACAATTAATTTAATTTACGTACGGACGTTTGTAACGACTTTTGTGGGACTAAAATCAGGCACACAAATCAGTATCAGGGGGTTGCACAAGGATCATTATGGTAGGTTAGTATGTCTAGGCCAAGTGTATGGAATTTGTTTTAGGGTAACAGCTAGTGTAGTGTCCTAAATACCGAGACAACGGTAAGGCGTCCTAAGTAATAAAATCACTGCACAAATAAATAATATTATGCATAAAAATTCTAATTAGCACCAAAATAATCCTAATCTCTTTATCTAAGTTAAATAAAAATAAATTTTTGGTCGAGGGGGTTTACAAATTTACTTGCTAATTAGTTTTACTTTCCTTGATCACGTTATTATATGTTGTATAGAATAAGAGGCGTAGTTCAACTCAGGTGACGTTCTGCAACCCCGATCCTTATTTGGTTTAAGAGTTATAAATCTTATCTCGAGGGGTTCTCGCACTACTATTATTCTCATTCATCGATATAATATAGTAATAAATTGATATGACCATTATTAACTGTCCTGTCCTGAATAACTTGTTATCTGATAACTTGTCCATGATCTAGATACTAGAACTTGTTCCTGCCCTGACTATTGTATCCGTGCTGATACACTTGGTCACACCGAGAGTGCTACTTGATATATATATATATAGTAAGCTGTCGTGCCACATACTCCTGCTACATGATATGTTATTATTTACATGCATGAATCTGGTAGTTGGATAGTGACTTTAGCCGTGGCTAGATAGTATTGATTGTTCATCACACTTGGGTGAATTCAGATTTAACTTTTGAGTGACAATATGGATTTGTATCAAGAGTTCCTGTACTTAAGGTACGATATTTAAGAACGAATATTCATATGTCCACGATATGAGATTCTAAACTAACCGAGGGTTAATTAGGCAACTTAATTGTAGAGCATTGGGAGAGAACGGTATCTCGAGATCGTGCATGTCGAGCCACCCTAAATTAGCTAGGAGTAAAGGCCGTACTAGTGGGGTGCAGTATCTGATTTAATTATAAGACCGAGCCAGTATCTTTCCTATAGAAAGTTTGGAACTGTTACTGATTATTAATTAGCTCAGGGCCCTTGCGAGGGACTGGTGCATCAATTATATATATTCTTGCTTGTATATCATCGGTTTAGCCAGCCCTGCTCGATTTTGGCACGATCTGAGGATACTCGTATATTACATTACTGGAAAAACCCAGAGATCATATATTAAGCCGTAATACATGTTTGGCCGTTTAATTTGCTTATATAGGTGCCAAGCCAGGAAAGTGGGCTATCGTGGCATGATGATTCAATCCATGTCCCTGTTTGGTTGTTGGGTTGCGTCGTTGTGTTACGATACTCCATGGACTGAAGTTATATCTATTTACTGTTACATATTTTTTGTCATTTATTGGAACTACTTTTAGAGTTGTATTTTGCTCCTTTCCTGACTGGATATATTTTTTCCAGATGACACCGAGGAGTGGTATCCCACTCACTATGGGCCTCAGGACGTAGTTGGATTAGAGCTAGAGACTGTGGCTTAGGAGGGACTCATCCCGGTTGAGATGGACAATACTTTACCAGTAGCTTAGTAGATATGCTTATTTTTGTATTGGATTTGTCTCCAGCTTTTGACAGTTAGGTTTATATTCTATTTGAGACATTGGATATTATTTATGTCTTATGAGTTGTACTTGACTCTTCAGTTCTTTATATCATATTTTGTGCGTTGTTCCATCTTACAGTGCTATGATTGAGTATTCATATTTTATTGGTGACATTATATATTTTGGTTATCCAAATATTATTCTACCGTCGATGTTGTGGCGTAGGCTGGACGTACCTATGTTCTCGTGCACCTACATCGGTTGCGGGTCGTGACAGACCCCACTGGTTTTGCATGGCCAGATCCAGTATCAGCACCGGAGGATCTTCCCTACTTTTCTGAGGATGGTGGCCACCAGGAGCATCAGACCGCTTGAGTGGGTTTTCATACTTCCCCACTATGAGGTTACATTCTACTTTTGTTGGCATTTTGCCACCGAGCACGTGTTTAGCTTGTGTTTTGGTTTGATTAGTTAGCCTACGGGCAATAGTATGATTGACATATCCTAGGGTTGATCATGTATGACTCAGATTTTGGCTACTTTATTCATTCTGTGTTTACTAACATCATGATCATCTGTATATTATAGTTTGTGACGCTTTACTATTATACTTTAGCTGATCTTACATCTTGTTATTTTTCTTGTTGTTCTTGTGATTGAGACACTAAGATTTGTTGGACCTAGGCTTGATTGATGGTTTATAGTAGTGACCCCTCATGTCTTACAGTTTTACCGTATATGAAGAGTGTAATGCCCCAGTCCCAAAATACTAAAGGACTAACCATATGACAATGGCCAACAACACAACTACAATGGGTAAACCGAATTTAATGGACCCGTTAGAGTATACTTAAGCTGTAATACATATAAAATGGTCTACAAATATCTATCACAGTTTATATATCTAATCTTATCCAAAATAAGTAATGAAATCACAAAGAGACAAGTCTAGTCATAATAATATAAAATGATCTGTCCAACCAAAGCAATATAAATAATGTCACGGGAAATAATCCGTCATCAAAATGGAAAAGAAAATAACTCCAAGTACAATATCCAGAAGTCACTACAAGATCAAATATCTAAGAATACTAAGCATAATAAATAAATAGTGAGAATACTGTGTGCTCAAGAGAAGTCCTCCGAAATAACCTCGTCCTCTGCAACATATACGTCTCCAATAGCAACACCTACCCCATAAACTTCGGGATAGCTCTCCTCGTCAACACTTGGGGACATAATCCAGATCCAGGTCCTCAGGGGACATAGCAAGGTACAATAAACACTCAAGCCAAATAAAATACAGTAAGTAAAAATATATCCTCAGGGCAAGCTATGTAACCAGCTAAGTGAAATGCAAATGAGAGCATCACTAGTACTCAGGCTGAGACCACTACAGGCCTATGTCGGCGAGCCCATAGCAGCAAGTAGTATCTCGTAGGGCCAGTAAATGTGCCAAGCTCTGGTACAGAGACTAAAGCACCTTCAGTAACATAGTATATATATATAAACATAATCAGCCTGTAGCATGTGTGTCTCTCCCCACCCAATGTAACCTCACGTCTCATGTCTATAATGTCTTATGTCTATAACACGCAAGATCATGACCTCTAGCTAGTACAACGAGTCATAATGATATCTATATAATATGCAAGTCTCATATCACAAATCATGTAAGCCTATACAGAATCACCATAAATAACTCAAGAAAGATTCTGTCACATAAAATAGTGTCAAGTATCCTACGGTCTGGCGTACTTGATAAAACAAGCACGTAAAAATAGGATCGTAAAATCAACTCTATAAGTGATGTTGCACGACTCCGCGTACGACGTCGATACCCGAATCTTGTTTGGACGCTAAGTAACGTCTCACGGTCCTAGGTTGAACAGGTACATCACAAGAGTATATATATATATATATATATATATATATATATATATATATATATATATATATATATATATATATATATATATATATATATGGAAAGAATTACAAGCAAATAATATAATAGGATCTACTGCAAGTTTGACAAGGTACACTTGCCTGGGTCTGCAGTATGTAGTTGCAAAGCTGGTCCCGCGTCCACGCCTCCGGAATCCAATTGACCTAAAAAATAAATTTTCTACTTTAAGTATCTAATCAAGAATCTTGTAACCGCAACTAAATTGTCTAATTTATTATAAACCATTAATATCCAAGTCCAACCTCATCCTAACATGTAAATTCTTGACACAATAACTTACACGTTTTACGAGATATCGGAACCTAGTTTCATGGTTTACGACTTCCAAAATTCACGATTAAGTCCCCAATCGAAGGACATGAACATAAATCATAATAAATCATATAATCTTGATTTAAATCTGATTTATATAATTTTTAACCATTAAATTCTAGAATTGATAAAATAATCATATTTCAAGATTATGACTACTTTAAGTTGACTAGTTTTGTCTGAAACTTGTTCGGAGTATTGCCAGTCTATGGGTATAGTTTATATTCCTGAAAAATTATTTTATATCATATTTTATTCTATTTTAATCTCAAAAAATAATTATATTTTATTTCTTCCAAAATAACCCCTATTTACGAGTAAAACAATGCCATAAAGCCACACGAAACCTAGGCTAGTGACCCTTATTTTTAGGGTTCATAATTTTGATGGAAATATCATAAAAATAATTCTAAAATACTTATTTTACAGTAATAAACCACCAATAAATTCAGTTTTAAGAATTAGCAACAAGGCCTCCAAGAACCGTGTCACAAAGTTTAAAACTAGCCCTACTGTTGTCCAATCTATCATCAATCTAACATAAAAAAACCCTACTGTTGTCCAATCTATCATCAATCTAACATAAAAAAAATCATAGATTTTATGGTGGAAAAAGATGGAAAGGGTTGGTTCTAGAACATTAAACTTACATAAATCTAAGAGATTCATGCCATGAGAATTTAAGAAGGGAAGTTTTAATCCTTACCCGAAAGCTTTGAAGGTTTGGATGATGATGTCTCTTCTTGTTCAAGAATACACCTTCTTGCTTGTGCTTGTCTTGCTTCTCCCTTCTTGATGGGTTGATGATGATGGCAATAAATTCTTGATAGGTTGATGATGATGGCAATGGGTTCTTGATGGGTTTGATGGCAATGGTGGAGCTTTATGGTTGTTTGGTGGAGATTGGGAGGAAGGATGATGAAATGTAGAACTTTGGAAGAGATGAGAGGATTTTTGGTGAAAGAGATAATGTTGTGAGGGGTAGATGACAAGGGGGGCTGCTCTTACACGTGAGGAGAGGGGAGGGGTCGACCAAAAAGGGGAGAGAGTTGTTAGGGTTAGGGTTTTATGATAAGTGGGTATATATATGGGCTTTTTGGATAGATTTAAACCTAGGAGGGGAGGTTCCTAGGACTTGTAGGGGTCGGCCACCAAGGAGGATGCTCTTGCACAAAATTATGAAGAGGGGGTGGGTTGTTATGGTCGGGATTTGGTTGGTTAGGATCTTGGGTGGTTAGGTAGTTAGTTAGGTAGGTAGTTTGCCAACTAGGATGCCACCTATGGCCCTTTCTATAATTAGAACTCTATAAATAGAACCAAATTAATGTATATATATATATATATATATATATATATATATATATATATATATATATATATATATATATATATATATATATATATATATATATATATACATATATATATGGGGGTATTTGTGCACTACATGACTACATGTGTTTGGGTTGGGTTTGGGTCATGTTCTAGTCAAAATGAAGCAGTTTTATGGTAACCGTGGTTTTAGATGTTTGACAATATTTTTGGAGCATGGGGGAGGTCAAACAAATATAACATCCATATCCCAAATATATTAGGTACAATCAAGATTAGTAATATAAATTTTTTTGAACGAAAAAGGGTTGTGCATTACTCAAAATATCCAAGCCATTGGAAAGGGTCATATATATAAAAGAAAGATTTAGAAACTAATACTTTAATCCATTAAATAAAATAAATAAATTAAAATATACCAAGTTAATCTTATTAAAAAATGAGAGTGCTTACAATCTATCCACCTTAAAAGAATTGTGTCCTCGCAATTAAGAAAAATAAAACGTAACAGGTCAGAAAAGGTTTGCTCCAGAAGAGATGACGCGGTACTATGACATATTTGTTGAAGCACGACACAAAGGATAAGGGACCATGAACAAGAAAAAATCGAGAGGAAAGGTGGGGGTTTTGTTCAAGCAGAACACGCAGGAAAGCAATAAAAACTTTTTTTCCTAGGCAATGAGAGATGAGTAACTCAAAAGTAAAGGAGTCTGATTAAAACGAGGATCAACTACAGCTTCTGAAAACTTGGGTACCTCTTACATATTACTAATCTAGACTAACAAGTCCATGCTAACATAATACTAGGTATAGACTAGGGAATGGAACTAACAGGCACATGTTAAAGTATTACTAGAAATATTCGTTACTATAGCTATGCTAAAACTAAATCTTATCCATATTCTCTACTCCTCCAGTCTGTGCCTCCTCTATGTCATTGCAAAAGCCTGACCACGTCCCTGAGCAGGTGTCCTCTGCTGCTGCTGTGCCTACTTGAAGAGCGTTGACTGTGGTGCCAAGGGTGGCCTCTGCAGATATCCTCCTGGTGCTAGCGCCCTCGGTACTAGAACAATTAGCCCCGGTGGCTGCTGAACTGGCCTCGGTGCTGGTAAAGCTAGTCGGTGAACCATCGGTGCTCCTCCTCGATACTCTATGCAATATCTGGATGAATGCTGGTATGAACTGCAAAGAAAACATAATCCCAATCTGCGTTGGCATTTCTTGGCGAGATGGCCTACCTTGCCACAATAATGACAAGTAGGGAGTCTTGATGCTGGTGCTGGTAGGGCTAGTCGATGAATCATCAGTGCTTCTCTCTGCTGTTCCATACAATCCCGTGCCGAGTGTTGTCCCGATCCGCAAATCAAGTATTGTCCTAACTTATATCTGCACTCGCTCGTGTGATGGCCTTGCTTGCCACAATAATGACATCTAGGCAGTGTCGGTGGGGTTGCTCTGGATGGCTGGTGCATGTGAGGTCTCTTTGCAGCTCCTTCCTGTTGTGCTCGGTCTGATGCTAGTGCATGCGGCCGCTTCTGGCTGGACTCTCTCTCCCGTTGACGCGTTCTATGCGTCAAACTGCTACAAGGACGTCCGTATAAGAAGTAGGTACAACTGCGCCAATCGATCTTTGTAACTCAAAGCTCAGTCCGTCAAAGAATTTCTCTGCCTTCTCTTCTTTTGTCGGGATCAGTTTAGGGTCGAACAGTTGAATCAAGCATTATGCAAGTGAAGAAATTTATTCGAGTCTGATATAAACGTCAAGGACGTGTCAACATGTGGATGAGATCCTATAAATTTATTCTTATCCTAATCGCATGCTTGCTCGATCCCTTAGTTGAAATAAAAATAATATATTCACATATCTGCATGGGCCACCACAAAAACTATGTCATGCCCCAGTCCCAAAATACTAAGGGACTAACCATGTGGTAATGGCCAGCAACACAACTCCAATGGGCAAACCCAATTTAATGGACCCGTTAGAGTGTACTTAAGCTGTAATACATATAAAATAGTCTACAAATACCTGTCACAGTTTATATATCTAATCTCATCCACAATAAGTAACAAAATTACAAAGAGACAAGTCCAGTCACAATAATATAAAATGATCTGTCCAACCAAAGCAATATAAATAATATCACGGAGAACAACCCGTCATCAAAATGGAAAAGAAAATAACTCCAAGTACAATATCCAAAAGTTACTACAAGATCAAATATCTAAGAACACTAACCATAATAAATGAATGGTGAGAATACTGTGTGCTCAAGAGAAGTCCTCCGAAATAACCTCGTCCTCAGCAACCTGTACGTCTCCAATAGCAACACCTACCCCATAAACCTCGGGATAGCTCTCATCGTCTACACCTGGAGACATAATCTGGATCCAGGTCCTCAGGGGACATAGCAAGGTACAATAAACACTCAAGCCAAATAAAATACAGTAAGTAAAAACATATCCTCAGGGCAAGCTATGTAATCAGCTAAGTGAAATACAAATGAGAGCATCACTAGTACTCAGGCTGAGACCACTACAGGCCCTATGTCGACGAGCCCATAGCAGCAAGTAGTATCTCGTAGGGCCAGTAAATGTGCCAAGCTCTGGTACAGAGACTAAAGCACCTCCAGTAACATAGTGTATATATATATATATATATATATATATATATATATATATATATATATATATATATATAAACATAATAAGCCTATAGCATGTGTGTCTCTTCCCACCCAATGTAACCTCACATCTCATGTCCACAACGTCTCATGTCTATAATACGCAAGATCATGACCTCTAGCTAGTACAATAAGTCATAATGATATCTATATAATATATAAGTCTCATATCACGAATTATGTAAGCCTATAAAGAATCACCATAAATAACTCAAGAAAGATTCTGTCACATAAAATAGTGTCAAGTGTCCTATGGTCTGGCGTACTTGGTAAAGCAATCACGTAAAAATAGGATCGTCGAATCAACTCTATAAGTGACGTTACATGACTCCGTATACGGCGTCGATACCCGAATCTTGTTTGGACGCTAAGTAACGTCTCACGGTCCTAGGTTGAACAGGTACATCACAAGAGTATATATATATATATATATATATATATATATATATATATATATATATGGAAAGAAATACAAGAAAATAATATAATAGGATCTACTGCAAGTTTGACAAGGTACACTTGCCTAGGTCTGCAGTATGTAATTGCAAAGCTGGTCCCGCGTCCACTCCTCCGGAATTCAATTGACCTAAATAATAAACTTTCTACTTTAAGTATCTAATCAAGAATCTTGTAACCGCAACTAAATTGTCTAATTTATTATAAACCATTAATACCCAAGTCCAATGTCACTACCCCATTTCCAGGGCAGGATATATATTTTTTATTTTTTATTTTAATTTGGTAAATTGTGTATTGATCATAAATATTTGTATTAATATTTAATTAGATGTATGTATTTATTTTTATTAGTTGTTTTAGGGTTTTGGCTAGTCTGGACCCATGTCAGACCCTAGTGGACCCTTGTCAGACCCAACCAAGACCCTTGTCAGACTTATTTATTGGTTTAGAGTAGTTATTTATATTCTAATTAGTTAGTTGGAGTAATTATGATTTAGTTAGAATGCATTTGGAATCCCAAACCCAAACCCTAATTAGCATGACTTAAGTTGAGGGATATTTTAGACTTTGTACCTAACCCTAACTATATTTCTATTATGGCCGATCCCCCCTTCCTTCTCATTTCCTTCTTCTCCATTTTTCCACTCTCCATTCTCTTTCTTCACCTCTTCCATTTATTTTTCTCCAAATTCAAGTAAGTTTCTTCACCTTCCCTCTCTTCCTTCATTTACTTCCCTCTTTAATGCAAACCCTAATCTTCCATTCTTTCTAACATAGGTGTATAGAGCCTAGATTTGATGTAGAAGCTTGGTTTGGAGGCTTGGAGGCTTGGTGTGGAGATTTCTAGGGATTTTGGAGACTTTGGTCTTGGGATTTCAACTCCCAAGAGATAAATCCTAATTTTTCCTTGTGATTACTCTAATATAGTGTAATTAGTAGTTTAGAACCTTCCTAGACCATAGGGCTATCCATGGGAGAAAGTTGGAGCTTGTTTGGATAGGTTTGGAGACTTTGACATAGGGTTTTGTGTCAATTTCGGGTGAAATCCGAGATTGGACCATTTTGGGTGTTGCCCTATGTTAGACGGACTTAGGTAGACATGCTTGGGTGTCTTGAGGGTAGGTTCGTGTCCCCATTCGGACACGCGAAGTCGTATCGCAAAGTTTTGGACGTTTCGGACGATTTGGGGGTTTTTCCTTCGACATGGGTTCCACACACATGTAGAATTTTGCCATGGATCTAGAATCAGAGGGTTAGCATTTTTGTGAGATTCTAGACATCGATTAGAACTCGTGAATAAAT
Source organism: Iris macrosiphon (assembly GCA_036927795.1). Classification (NCBI taxonomy): domain Eukaryota; kingdom Viridiplantae; phylum Streptophyta; class Magnoliopsida; order Asparagales; family Iridaceae; genus Iris; species Iris macrosiphon. Next base: position 79,574,221 of record JAYESA010000002.1, on the reverse strand, counting down.
TTTAGGTCGATTCTGATTAGGTTTGGTGTACGTTTCACGAGGTATCGCGAGCCGCACTACAAGTGTTCGTCGAAATAACCAAATGGCCATTTCGACTTGGTTTGTAGGTTTCGGACTTGTGAGCGGGTAGGCCCGGACCGACCCGAACCCAGTCAAAATCGGTCAAACCGGACCGCAAACTGGGCCGGTCCAGTCCAATACACATCTTAACCTTCAACCCTTGGCCGAAGGGAGGTACAACTCTTCCAATCTAGCGGGGTGCATCTTCAACCCTCAAGCTGATCAAAGAGTTGGAGTCCAACCTATTCGGAGTTTTTTGTCAATTATTGTTTAAACTATGTGATTACACAAAAGGTTGTACAACTTTGAAGAAGAGGGAAAAGACGATTCCAGAAAGCTTCTGATTGATCGGACATCGTTCCACATTAATTCGTCTTTAAATTTTCATTCTGATAACTTGTATTTTCTCCATTGTAAACTATTCTCATTTATTAAGTAGTTATAGTTGATCTGAAAATGTAGGATTTGAAATATTCTTATATTCCAGTATTTAAACTTTTTCTATTGGACTTTGAGATGATCATCTCGCTTTCGATTTCCATATAAAATCTTGTGGATATCGTTGTATTGTATTGTGTTTGTGCTTTTACGCTTACAGGATTCGTTGATTCAATTTAGTCCTCACGAAATACATTGCCAGAAATAGTCTATTTTGCAGCGTTCCGTATTCCCAATTCCCAATAATTACAAGTAGTCTTAAGTACCATGATTGCTTTAACCTAATGAAAACTAGGTGTGCCAAAAATGCAAATCTTCAATGACCAACTAGAAGAAAAATATGTGTGTTCATTTTCCGAACATTAATCGAACTCGCTTGTATTCACAACTGTGCGAGTAGCCTATCATTCAATTTGCATCACAAAGCCCAGTAGATGGATCACAAAACCCGTCCCGGTCAAGAAGTTTCGGGGGTGGTGTACTCGAGAGAGGCGAGGAAGGGCTTCCATACGCATTACGGCGGGTATTCCCACACCCAAGACTTTTTCTAGTGCTCACTCCTGTCATTGGGTTGGTCCCATTTGCATACTTACAAAGAGCCTGCAAATAACAAAAGAGTAATGCCGTTATCAAAAGAACAGGAAAAAAAGAGAGGAGAAACTGAAAAAGGCTAGTATTAAATCCAGAGCTTGTATACAATTTAAAAGACAATTTGGATATTATTGATAGAATTCACAGCAATGCCACGCAATGCACCTGCTTCTGAGTAAGGTCCAAAACAGCATCACTGAAATCAGCACCTTCAATAACTGCACCGCCAAGATCACTGCGGGTGAGAACTGTTCTCACAAGTACAGCATTTGTGAGATTAGCTTCATTAAGGACCTGTTCAGATGCATTTAAATCTCGTCAAAATCACAAGATATCACGTGTACTTGCATAGTTACATATGTTATTTTCAACAATGATCACTCCTAATGTGCAATTCATATATGTTGAAGAGATTTATCTTATTTTTCTCTGCTATTGCCTGACATATTATTCATTTCTACCCGTGTTTATTTAAAGAATAAAATAAGAAATGAGTGTAATATTTAACATTTGGCTCAAGTTTACCTGAAAAGTTCCTGTGTATTTCAACTATAAAAGACTAGAAGTCGCGTACGTGCAACTATCTCTTATATGTATTTTTTTTTCACTTTTTTTTTATATGTATACGTGCATGATAAACCTATTTTTAAATAGTATAAAATATTTTGATGTACATTTATTTTTGAGATGGTGAACATTTATTATAGTTGGAAGTGTGTAATTATTAGTAGTTACTAATTATGTTAGTGAGAATGTGTAATTTACATGTTTTATCCCTAGTTAATTTAAATATATTTTGATATATAAGGTTGGAGAACGATACTTTTGGAACATAAAATTTTTACGGTAAAGTCTAAAAGTTTTTCTATTATATATAAGATTATAATTAGTTTGTAGGATATTAAGAGACATTCGATGATTATGATTTATTTTAGTGTTAATGAGACGAGAGCGTTCAAATAGTGTAATTGGTTTATCGCTCCAGCCAATTAGAGGATACTAACTCAAAACAATTGAAGAGCTAAAGAATATTTCTAAAATATCTCATAATAATCTAGGAGTTATATAATAACATTATATTCAAGTTGGTTTCTAGGTTTGTTTATTTAAGATTATGTAGTTTCTAGATCTTTTAATACTTTCTATTTTTTTAATCTCTCTAACCTAAAATAAAGTCCATTGGATCTCCTCTTGTAATCCAAGTTATTAATGAATTAAAGAGTAATGTGGTGATTTTGCTCGTTAGTATCCGTAGTGAGATTCTTAACCTCGCCAAGCTCAACCGATAATAATATCACTTGATGTTACAAACATATTGATCATTAATTAATGGGAAAACTATACTTTTAGTCACTGAATGTTTGTCCGACCAAAGTTTGTCACTCAAAGATATTTTTCAAAAATTTAGTCACTTAATGTTGTACTGACCAAAGTTTTAGTCACTCAAAGATATTTTTTTTCAAAAATTTAGTCACTTAGACGTCTAAAAAGCTGGTCACTCTGTTAAACTGTTGTTTGTATTATTAACGGTTTTTACTGACGTGGCACGTTATGAAAAATTTCTTTGAGTGACAAATTTTGGTCGGACAAACATTCACTGACCAAAAGTATAGTTTCTCATTAATTAATATTAATTAATAGCATATTAACTATCATATTTAGATTGTACTTATATAATTGTTGATAATATGATAAAATTCCAAGAGTAAAGATAATAGATTTAATATTGACATGAGATAACTTAAATGAGATACGCAAGGTTGTGAAAAGCGCTAGGCTGGCGGGCAGCCGCCGCCTAGCGCCTAGCCTGCCTAAGCGGCTGCCCAGACAGCCGCCTAGATCTAGGTGGTTCAAAAAAATAAAATAAAATATAAAAAATCTACTGAAAATTGCAGAATAAGTACATAAAATCCTAAAATATGTATAGTCGAGCGTCATGAAGACTAGACGGACACCTAGGCGGACATCGGGCGGACATCGGGCGCCTAGCGCCGCCTCTTAGAACAGAGGAGATACGTATGCCTTTACCTTTACTTTAAATGTATGTACTGGCCATAGGTTTACCAAAAGAGACATTGGTGAAACTGGATAGGTCGATATGAGGTGTTGAACTCATATAATGAGTGCAACTGGTCTCATAAGTTGTTGGTTTAGTTGACAACATGGTGAAAGTATGGGTGCTCAGTTAGTTGAACGAGTTCACTTAACACGACATCAACAAAAGAATCTCTAACGGATTAACTATAATGTCAATAAAGATGTCATTCATGTTAATGGTGTAAGTGGTTGTCGTCCTGAGGCCATTATGGTATTTTATGAGTGTGCACCCACACTTTGATGTACCTTTAGCGAACCCAATTGGTTAGGACGATCATAGATTAACGGACCGCCGCCGCACGCCGCCGCAAAGTAGCCGCTCCGATATCCCGAGAATAGCACACATCAAGGTATCCATCTTCTAGCCCATGTATCTCCCTGCACAGTTAACTAAATGTCGCCCCGTTGAATCCTATGCGAAGACCACATGACCCTCTTGAACCCTGTATAATTAGTTCGGCCTATCGTGTCCTGTGTCGGTCGCAATTTGCAACACAAAATAGAAAAAAATGACCAATTTTGTAGTTCAGAAATTGTTCCAATTACCCGTGTTCATGTCTGTTTTTCTTCCAACCTACTTAATATTTTTAAATTTTACTTGAACAGTATAACCGAGTTTTAATCTCTTCAATTAGTTTATTTAGACAATATAACCGAGTTTTAATCTCTTCAATTAGTTTATTTTAATTCGTTGTGTGCTGTGATTTATTCGCTGTTGAATTTGACCAAAAACTTGGTTTTCTAAATCCGAAATTTTTCGAAACGGGATGCGACCCGCTAAACGAGACGACTTCGTCGTATGCGAATTATACCGAAATGCGTGTATCGCATAGTTTAAAGTATCGGCCGATACCGATCTGATACGGCCGATACCGATACAGTTTGGCATGTCCCGATCCGATACCGACCGATACCTGATACTGACCGATACCGACATTAGAGGTCTTTTTTTCAGTCAATTCGGCAAAAAAATTTGAATTAAAAAGACCAATTAGAAAGGATGTAAAAGCATAGTAAGGTTGTAAAAACATATAAAAGAGGAAAACTTATCTATCGCATATAAATCAATCAACAAGGATGACTACTATTTCATTCAATATAAAAAATACTAAGAAATAATACTGAAAATACTTTAAACTATGCATAAATGTATAAAATATATTCTTTTAAATGTTAACAATTTACTAATAGTTGTTTGCTTTCCGATACCAAAAAATCCGATACTCCGATCCGAAACCGCCGATACTACCAATACTGCCGATCCCGATACTCATAGGAATGGTCCGATACCGATTCCGATACCGATACTTTGAACCTTGGTGTATCGTTAACGCGGACGTGAGAGATTTCGCGAAAGTTGATTTGGATGTGCGTGCACACCGGAATAAACGCGTATTCGTCGAAAAATTCCGTATCGGCCTGTTCTGACACTCGTCATAATTTCGTGTGTGCTTGTCGTTTCGCAACTAAACTTGCGCCATCGGATTCGCAGCGTTACGCTGGTCCTGTGACCCACGTTTGGTTCTATTCTGAGAACGTTGACGAAATCCCGTTTCGTGGGCCCTACGGCTCTACTTGACGGGCGATTTCGTGACCGACTCATCGAAATTTAGTTCTGGATGTTCCGTTGGATTCGTATCATCGTTCTGAACTCGTAGAGACTAAGTTTGACGAATTTGGAAAACTATCTCTGACACATTTTTCGGTGCGAAATAGGCCACAAGTGGACCCCGCTTTGACCAAAAACTGTCAATTCTGTCCCTGTGTCTAAATTGGACTTATGGGTAGTCAATCCTAGCTATTTCAAGTATTCTGAGAGCGATGATAATGTTTTTTTCAGCATCCGGAGGTGTACCTGGAGATTTCACTTATATCGGAGCAACTGTCGGAGCTCATAACCCAGACAAGTGTACCTTGCCAAACTTGCAGTAGTTCCTTTGATATTATTTGTTTGAGTTATTTATATATATATACTTATGTGATGTACATGTTCAACTTAGGACCGTGATACGTTGATTAACGTCCGAACAAGATTCGGGTGTTGACGCCGTACGTAGAGTCGTGTATCGTTACTTAGAAGTTGATACCACGATCCTATATATTTTTGCGTGCTTGCTTTACCAAGTACGTTATACCATAGGACACTTGACACTATTCATGTGACAAAATCTTTTCTGAGTTATTCATGGTGATTCTGTATAGGCTTGCAGAATTCGTGACATGAGACTTGCATATACATAGATATCATTATGACTCATTGTACTAGTTAGAGGTCATGATCTTGCGTGTTATGGACATGAGACGTCGTGGACATAAGACGTGTGATTACATTGGGTAGGAAGAGACACATGCTACAGGCTGATTACATACATATATATTTTATTATTGCGGTGCTTTAGTCTCTGTTCCAGAGCTTGGCCTATTATGTGATATTACTGCTACCGGCTCCCCGACACAGAGCTTGTAGTGGTCTCAGTCTGAGTACTAGTGATGCTCTCATTTGCATTTCACTTAGCTGGTTACATAGTTTATCCTGAGGATCTATTTTTATATACTACATTTTATTTGGCTTGAGTTATTCTTGTACCTTGCTATATCCCCTGAGGACTTGGATCCGGATTATGTCCCCAGGTACAGCAGAGGAGGAAACCCCCGAGATATACGGGACATGAGATGACGCTGGAGCAGTACTGGCACCAGAGGACGAGGTTGTGCCAGAGGATTTCTCCTGAGTATTCTGTTACATACTCAGTTATTTATGCTTCCAGTTATTTCATATCTTTACTCATGGACTTATATATTGACTTATTCTCTTTTCTTATTTTATCGGGTTATTCTTCGAGACACTATTTATTTGGACTTGTTGATGGACTATATTTTTTTTTATCTATTATCTTGATTAGTCTATCATATTTAGTTATGTTTCTTTCTGTGGATGAGATTAGAATTATTCTGTAATAGATGGTGTAGACTGCATTTGTATTTATTACAGCTTAAGTGCACTCTAATGGGTCCATTAAATTGGATTTGCCCATTGGAGTTGTGTTGCTGGCCATTGCCACATGGCTAGTCCCTTGGTATTTTGGGACTGGGACGTGACACTTGGTACACATGAGTGTTAAGAGACGTGATCGAGACACATAGTTACTACGACGAAATCAACATAACATATTATTTGTGTCATAAGTATAGTCCGGACGTAGCATGAAAGAAAAACTGTATTGCATGGTAATTTGACGTAGAAAAGATCTTGGGTAGATATCGTTAATTCTCACACCATGTGGGGACCTTCACATATTGTTAAGTGTCAATCTAGGTCAGTAAAAAAACAAGTTGTTCAGGAATCGACACGAAGAATCAAACATGGATTCTAATCGGAATTCCAGTGCCATACTGTCGGTATTATAGTCATTGATAAATCAGTGCATGCCGGATCGTTTTATATCCAATTGCAGTCATCTTGGTGTTGCCAATCACACACAAGAATTAGTCGACTATGTAGGGCATAATATGGTTCGAGTTAGGTTCGATGGTGACTGGCCCATGACTGATTAACTAAGGTTCCTACATTTTAACCTAGTCAATTCCTAATTGATTGTATAACCAAACATATGATAGGCAATTCTAATTCAAAATTAGGATTGCATTTACAGTGTTCTAGAAGAATTTATAATCGTCTAGAAGATTCTAAAGAGAATCAAGGGTAAGGTTAGGAATACTACTCAAACACTAATTAGGATACCAAGGTACCCTAGCCTAAACCTAGGGCTATGGCTTGCTGAAATCAAAAGAATTTATTTGTCACTTTGGTGCAAAGCTCTAGTAAATAAAAACCATAATTCTCTCTCTCTCTCTCTCTCTCTCTCTCTCTCTCGTCCTCAAAATCCTGAGTTAAAACTCGACGAAGCAGCCCCAACCAGAATACTCGTCGGCATACCGTCGAAACATCGGTCAACCTATTCTAGGGTAGAAACAAAAACGGTAGGAGCACAAGAGTTGTGCTTTCTGTACTGTCTTCGAGGAGGATGTCCGGGACAACGTGGGTTCTTGATTTCGGTGTACGTGAAGGAATTTGCTGCTTGTAGTGTCCTCAATTCCGTCGTGTCTACTATCCGTTATGGGTTCCTAGACTTGGCCAAAATTAGATCGACGATACCCTAAAGACTTACTACTTCATATGTTAGATCAACGATACCCTGAAGACTCCCAACTTCATATGCTAACAGAACTTGGTTCGTTGAGTAGTTATCTTCCACCTTCGTCATCCAAGTCCACCTAGATCACCATCCTCTGCTCCAATCATCTCCATCCACAACGCTTTGCCACACCGAATTAAAAAATACTACAGATCGCTCCGTCCCCATACTATTGCTACCAATCACCACCACCAAATCCAGTTTCTCTCAGCACATACACTAAACAACAAAAAAGAAAAATAAATATCCCACCGATGCACACCCTGTGTAAGGCTAGTTTTCCAGTATTGATATTTTACAGATACTTGCGTGTACTTATTGTATTTTTTTTTTCTCAGCCCATCCAGTTTCTCTCAGCGCATACACTAAAAAACAAAAACAAAAAAATATTTCGAAGATGAAAATTGTATTCGAATTGCAATGGGAAAATAAAAGTGTTCATACGTCTTATCTCCTTCTTTATTGTTCTTCCCTCTTTATAAGACTGGACAGATTTACATTCCTTACATATTACAATAATACCCCTCTAACTAACTCTGAATAGCTTGGTGCTCAAGTCATTGCATTGCCCTTCATTGCCTCAACTCTGAGTAGGATCTGGATTGGGCCTAGAGTGCTAACTGACTATATGTGCTGAACTCTGATACGGCTCTGATACATAGTTACAATTGAGTCTATAAGAGCCGGATACTGAAGATAAGCTAGCCTGGAGGTAGAGCAGGAGTCTGGTGAGTAACTGGAACCTGGAGAGCGTGGAGAATGAACTAAACTGGAATAGTGGACTGGAGCTGGAACTGGAGAGTAAACTGGAGCTAGGTTTGAATTTAGAGTATGATACATTCTAGTGTGACTGTTGCATAGGGACAGTGGTATTGTAAATTGGGACTTGGTCACTGATTTGGTTCACATCATTTTTTTCCTTCCCGTTTTTGTTGTTAAAGTAATTAGTCCATATTGGTCATGAACTTAATTATTTGGTTTCATGTAATTTCTTGTCAAGACTACCATTATCCGTTATGTTTTTATCATGATGGAAAAATGGGATTTCTTATTTATTTGTCCCTTGAATCGATCGAAGAGAACAACGGAGATAATTTGGGTTGCTCGTGAGGAGGAATGATACCAGAACCTGGTTTGAGGGAAATTGATCTTTACTCATTCCGAGTTACAGTTAATCAAGCACTTGTTGCTCATAATGCAGTTAGCTCACCAAGGGAACTCCTTGCTTCTTGCTAAAAATTTAAGATTAAGTGGAAATTTTTGTGTTTGATGCTTTTAAGTTATCATCTTCTAGTAAAAAATTCAGATGCTCAGCAATTGTGTCAACAGTTCTCCTATTTCTCCAAATGATAAGTGAAATAATTTTTTTTAAATTTTTTAACACATTAATTATTGATCCCAAAAGACAAAAAAAAATTGTACTTTTTTTTTTGGTGAACAAAAGATGAAAGATTTTTTGTGTTTGCTCAGCAATTGTATTTTTAATGTGATAAGTTTTCAACACGTTAAGGATTTAAAATTATTCATAAAAGCCCAGCCCATTAACAGAATTCCAGCCCAACCGAAATAACCGAACTGAACCGAACCGAACCGAACCGAAATTCTATACGGTTTGATTCGGTTAGCAGAAAAGTCGGTTCGGTTCAGCTCGTTTTCAAAGAGGTTCAGTTTTCTTAAAATCGGCAGACCGAATGCTCACCCCTAGTGGCAAGAAGTTAAATATAGAATGAGTCATTAGTGTATTAGTGGGAAGTCCATAGGTGCTGCCAACTGAGTATAAGATGCTAGAATATTTTTTTAGGCTGATTGGACATGTGAAACTTACACCAGTAGGAGCGATTAAATATTGTTTTCACTAAGGTTAGAGAGGACATGTCCCTTAATTGGGTTGTGACTTAAAGAAAAGGCTTCAAATAGAAAACCCCAAAAAATTTGTATTGTCAAATATGCCCCTCAAAGATACTTTCAGACTTGCATAACACGATATTTGTTCATTTTTGAAGCTGTGATGTGTCAGTCGATGTCATTAGATGGTAAATATAGGAGCGTTTTGCTATTCTTTATCAGTGTATATGCTGATGCTAAATATTATCCAATAATTGTAAAGAATTGTGCCAGTATACTTTAGTAATGACAGAAAATATAGTATGCTGCCTTAACTACTAAAATAAGCAAGGAGTGTAGTATTACCATACGGTCCATCAAAGTATCACTCAGGTCAGCACCTGCATGTTAAGAACACACATCAGGTGAGAAAAGTTGGGCAATATTTAATTAAACATAGAACTGAGCTTAGGTGTGCCATTATTTAATAATTACATGGTGGACTTTTAATGTATAGTTCTAAGATTATTAATGAATTACAATGTAACAACGATGCTTATATACAAATTTTATATTTTTCGAAGGTGATTTCTTATGCATTAAGTGGTTATTAAATGGACTGGTGACTTCGTACCAAATGAATCTACAACAATGGAATTTACCACATATAGGTTATAGTTTGAGTTGATATGAATTACCTTATCATTTGTGAAGTTATCATCTCCTAACTTAGGCTGCGTTTGGTATACTAAAAAATTTTGATTCCATGAAAAATTTAGGATGAGAAACTAATTACCATATTTTGTTTGGGTAATTTAATCCCAGAAATTGTACACAAAATTATTTTTATTCCGGAGAAAATTTAGGATGAAAAGCTAATTACCTTGTTTTGTTTAGGTTACCAATTTATTCCAGGGATTTTGAGGTCAGGGGACAACAATGTTTCCACAAATTCACCAAAAATAGGTGGATATATTTATTTCTCATGGAAATTAATGCAAGTTCATAGTTGGCCAGGCCGGCTCAAGTTCAAGTCATTCATGTTTAGAGTCGATTGGGTCCGGTTCAGGTGGCCAGAGTCGAGTTATTGGATCTAGATTGAGTCAGGTCGGGTTCGGTACAATTGGAGCCAGACGGGTCGGGTCGGGTCAATAGAAGCTAGGTTGGATCAGATTCGGAGCCATGTGAGGTCGAGTCGGATTTGGGTATAGGTCGGGTCGAGTCACATACAGGTCCATGTCGGATCAGATTTGGGTCCAGGTTGGATTTGGTTCGACTCGGGTCGGATTTGAGCCCATCCATGTCGGGTTGGGTTAAGGTCCAGATCAGGTCGGGTCCAATTGGGATCTGGCCATGTTGGGTGATGATCAAGTCCGGTTTCAGGTAAAGCTGGCTCCGGGTGCTAGTCAATTTGGTTAGGGTCGGATTGTATCTAGGTCAAGTCGGGTTCATTTGGGTACTGGTGCCCTTTATCCCCTAATTTATCTTAAATCTTTTGTAGCATAATTTGTACATCCTACTATATCGTGCATGCAGGTTCCTCTTGTGTGTCTCCTTATCAAACTGTTCTATTTCTCTTTCCACTTGTCATACAAAAACAGTGAGCACACTTCTAGCCAGGTAATAGGATAAGCTATCCTCTTTGAAAATCTCCTCTGAAATTCTGCCATCTCTTACTCTGAATTTACATGTTCTTTTGTGGGGTAACATCTTCAGCCTGCATATCTTCCATTGTGTAAGCACATTGGAAGAACAGTTGATCGATGGTCTCAGATTCTCCTTCACATAACTGGCATTGAGGTGATATCGTCATCCCAAATCCAAGAGCCTGTCTTTCGCAAGAAGCCTTTCTAGAACAACTTTGTACAAACAAAAGCTCATTATGATACAACCCCTTGAACCATACAATATTGAACCATTCCACCTTAGGGTAGAGTGTTCTGGTTATCTTATATATAGATTTTTATGAGAATCCCCATTGCTGGTTATCTAACCATATAAAAAATATGGAGTTTCTTGCCTACCTATGTTAATGGCTATAATTTCATTCCTGACCCTGTTAGTGATTGCAAGCTTCTCATGTTGCCAGATTCCATCTTCTATTATGTAGCATACCTGTAAATTGCCTCCCAAGTAGTAGAAGCTATCCCATCCATCCCCATCTCTCAATGAGTCTTCTTCCATGTATCCATGGATCAAACCAAATGCTTGTATATCCGCATTAGCTATTTGTTTGCACATGTAATTCAGCCCATTTACCCTCACTCTCATTATTTTGTCTTCAATGTTGTAGAGGCATTGTTGTCTAGCAAGATATCCCATATGATCCTTCCTTTTACATATCTATTCCCTATCCATTGAGCCCATAGTGACTTCATATTAACTAATGTCCCTAGTAGTTTCAGAGAGAGCTTCCCTTAGTTCTGTGAGTCTTATACTCCCTTCCTCCTTAGGTCTGCATCTTGTATACCACTGAATTGCATGTAATCCTCTCCGTATGAAATTTGAACATAATTTCTCAACCTAATGATTTGTTGTTTTTTTGAATCCTTGACCAGTCTCTCCACTTCTACAGTTACTTGTTTTAATAACTTCACATTGCCAAAGTTAGACGCCATTCTTTCTACTGATTAAGCTTCCAAACTGGTAGGGTAGTCAGGCTGATTATAAAGCAGCATGTTGTGGATTTCCCCTCGTTCATTGATTAGGCTTGAAATATGGTTTCTTCCTTCTCTAGCTTTTATTTTTTGCCATATATATATATATATATATATATATATAGTGGCTCGGGGGGAGGCAGTCGCCCCATCTGTCTGGGTTCGAGCGTATTATTACTTCCATTTATTACATAAATGATTGGGGTGGAGCTATAGGCCTATGGGCCGGTCGAGCAAGCCTACGGGCCGGGTTGCAAGCATATGGGCTGGGTGGTGGGCCTTCAGGCCGGGTAGTGGGTAGTTGGGGCCGAGTTGTCTAAGTGGGTCCTTCGGAGCCGGGTTTGAGAGAGTTGTACCAAGTCCTAAACATATATGCCAGGCAAAAAATCAATTATCATATCTCTCTCTCTCTCTCTCTCTCTCTCTCTCTCTCTCTCTATATATATATATATATATATATATATATATATATAAACAATGTCTGTGGCGGCTCCAAATTCTGGACGATTAGGGTTTCCCAGATCCTGGGACCCTGGAGTACCGGAAGACGGGGGAGGAGAAGGTAGCCAGGCGGTTCGTGAAGGAGGGGGTGGACAACTGTGCACCGGGGAAGGAAGAGCCGATGGCCACGACAGGGCAATGGCAATGCAATGGCGGAACAAGCAGTGGAGATGACGCAGAGAAAGACAGACCGAAGGAGGAGGGGGCCTGCCCCTCTTCCCCAAGGTGGGGTTGTAGCAATCTCCACTCCCTCGGGACAAGGAAAAGAGGCGGGTCGTTCTAGGACGACAAGGGTACAGCGAGTGAGGACCGAAGTGGAGCAACAATCTGCAGCATATAGACGTATCACGTATGCGGATAAAGGGAAAGCATCTATGAAGGATACAACAGGGAGTAGGTCCTAGACGGACTTGTGCCGACCTAGGATGCACGAGAGCGATGGGAAGATGGAGTTCGTCGAACCAAAGAGGGTGGGTGATCGGCTACGGACCTCCTTCCCAGCGAAGGTATTGGTAGAGACTACTGGAAAAACAATGTGATTCTATACGTTCTTGGCAATCGACCTTTTTATGGACAGATACGTGTGTATGCCAATCGCGTATGGCAGCCCGAGCCATGGAATTTTTTGCGCGAGAGAATGTCTTCTATTACTTGCGGTCTGGGATGCGAGAGGATATGGATCGCGTCCTTCAAGGGGGGCCGTGGACTTTTGATTGCAGGCTCATTATTATGAAGGAGTGGACTCCGGAGACGCGATGTGAGAAGGAAATTTTGCACTCGGTACCGGTTTGGATCAGGTTCCCTGCACTGCGAGTGTCCCGTTGATGATGCGCTTTGCGAGCCTAATTGGAAAGCCAATAAAATCGGACAAGACCACGACGAAGAGGGCACGAGTGGAATACGCTCGTGTATTTGTTGAAATAGATGCTGGAAAAGAACTCCCTACGCTCTTGGAGTATGATGTGCCATCGGGAGAGGTTTATATACAGAAGGTAGAGTACGAATGGATCCCTCCAGTTTGTCAGCACTATCAGTGTTTCGGACACAGCCCAAAGGAGTGTGCGAACAGAGGTGGAGAAGGTGAGCAGGTTATAGAGGAAGAAATGAGTACACCTAACGAAGAGACTCGAGACTTCACTGGAGCGAATGACGAGACACGCAGGGAACATGGCAGCATATTTACAACAAATGGAGGGACGAGAGGTGCGGACAGTAGTGATCCAATGGGAACGCAAGATATGGAGTCGAATCTTGCTCCGGATACGACAAATACATTCAAATTCAATAGAGGAATGGAGTTTGTGCTCGATAAAGGCCTGGATAAATTGCATAAGGTGGACAACGAGAAGGCAACAACAGGAAATGAAGGGGCTAGCCTGATGCTAACCGATCTTGTGGCAACTTCCAACGAGGGTGGGGGCGGATAGAGGTTTAGCTTCTAGGCTTCGCGTGGGAAAGAGGCCAGGATGCGGGGGAAAAGCTCAGGAAACAAGGATAAAGTGGGGCGAGCAAAAGGAGGGGGTCAGGGCAACAACAATGCCTCAACTACCAACACACACCAGGAAGTGAACTATAGCCGTAAGAGACATGCTGGACTAATGAGGGAAGATGCCAACAGACCGAGTAAGGAAGTAAACGGGGGAGCAGGGGAGGTCTGTATTGACAATCCCCGTTGGCTAGCTGGCTACCAGGAGGAGGACAGACCCCCGGTGGAGGGGGATGAAGGAATAAAGAATGAGGAAGACGCACACGTCGATATCCCTGACGATGGCGTGGTTAGAACTTCTTGGGAATCACCCATATTATAAAATGTCTATACTTAACTGGAATGTACGAGGGGCATATTCGTTGGGAAGATGGCGAGATATTAGCGAGGTTGTAAAGAAGGGAAAGGTTAGTATTTGTGCGTTGTTGGAAACAAAGATTAAATCTGAAAGGATGCTGGATAGAACTCCATCACAATGGAAACAGGTCCACAATCTTCCATTGTGTAATATGGCCAGAATATAGGTTCGCTGGGACAGCAGGTGCTGGGAAGGGCAGGTCGTTCACTGCTCGGAACAACTTATTGTGATTCTATTCTCTAATAAAGGAGGGCTCCAGTTCCTTCTGAGGGCGGTATACGGGCACAATAACCTTCGTCAGAGCGACACCTTATGGTAGGATATCATCCACATCAACACTTTAGCTGACATTCAACTCAAACTTCCACTTCTGCTAATAGGAGATTTTAACGCCTTGCTTTATTGACACAAGAAAGTCGACGGAAGGGTCGTCCCGGACAATATTTTGCAGGACTTCCAGGAATGTCTATTACAATCAGGGTTGCAGAACTTGGATAGGACCGGACATATTTGGACCTGGACCAACAAGCAAAAGCGGGTGGCATGTCAATTAGATCGGGCCTTGGGTAATCGAGAATGGTTCGCTAAGTTCCCAAACCTTAAGGTGGAAGGATATGCGGCAAGGACGAGCGATCACTCCCCATTGTGTGTTCGGTTGGAGACGGCTCCTTTCAAGCAAACCAGGTCCTCCCCCTTAACAATAAATGGCACTTGATGGATGGCTATACCGCGGCCGTGGAAAGGGGATTGAGCAAGGAGGCCAACGGCAATTTCCAATTTAGGTTCATCTCCCGACTCAAGAGTGTCAAGGCCAACCTTAAAGCATGGGTCAAGAACAACGCCACCAAGAACTTACATGAGATAGAGGCTGACCTTCGACAAGTACAGACCCGCCTTCAGGCGGACATGCACAAGAGTGAGTTGGCAACTGAAAGAAAGGCGGCTGGCTAAAGAAGTTAATCAACTTCGGTTTCAAAAGGAGGTGGATCTAGCTCAGCGGACCAAATGTTCATGGTTAAAGGAGGGCGATAGGTGCACGAAATTTTTTTATGACGTCGTCCGCATGCGCCACCAGCGTAACCATATCAGTAAACTCTTTGGACTAGATGCTAGCGAGGTGGTCGCGGATAACGAGTTACAGACAGAGGCAATCAGGTATTACACCGACTTGTTCAATTCTAGTGATACTAATGATTCATTTCCTGATTTGATTTGCAAGAAGCTAGTCACCCTGCTCGGCAACGCCAAACTTTTGGCACCATTCGAGATGGCAGAGCTGGAAGATATAATTAGAAAGGCAGATCCCAATAAAGCCCCAGGTCCGGATGGCTTTGGAAGCATGTTCTATGAGAAACATTGGGGGGAGATCAAGAACCACGTTCTGGATGTGGTACATGATTTCTTTGCTAAAGAAATACTTCTGAAGGAACTCTATCATACATTCCTAATACTGATTCCCAAGGAGTGAGCAACATCCCTTGCAAATTATCTGCCTATAGCATGCTGCAACTACCTTTACAAGCTGATCGCACATCTAATGTGTCGTCGCATGGAGTCCATTATGCAGGGACTGGTGTCTCACAACCAAGCCGTCTTCATCAAAAGGAGAGCCATTGTGGACAACAATCTCCTAGCAGACAAAATGGTGCGAGACTTCAACAGCCCGGGGGGCAGAAAGCTTGTCTCACACTCGACCTACGCAAGGCGTATGATATGGTAAACATAGAATTCTTATGCCACATTATGAGATGTATGAGGTTTGATGGTGTATGGGTGGAAAGAGTGCGGGAGTGTATCTCGACTCCTACATTTTCTATTCTCAATAAAAGGCAACCACATAGATTTATACGGAGGAACAGAGGCATTCGACAGGGCGACCCGCTTTTACCGTATTTTTTTACCTTGGTAATGGAATACTTTAAATATCTTATGGACAATGCATTATTTCACAAGAGAATTATTCCGTTATATGAGAGAGTTCAGCCTCACGTATCTCATCTTATATATGCAGATGACTTGTTGGTATTCTTAAAACCAACGACTGGAGGACTCACATAATTGGCTCGGATAATGGATACTTTTGGCAAACTCACTGGATTACAGTTGAACAAGGATAAAAGCAAGGTATATTTTAACTCAAGATGCCCATATAAGGAGAAGAAATCCATGATAATCGGGGTTGCAAGGGGAGTGCAAATAAACCCTCCTTAGATTAGCTATTTTTGCAAAGTAAGACATATTAGACGTTTAGAGCAAATACACCCTCCCACAAAAAATTTTTTGCTTAAAAAGCCCTCCCGTCATCTGCCAGTTTGGAGTGAACATTAAAGGCTGTAAAAAAATATTTAAAATACCTAAACTACCCCCTCCCCACCCCACCCTACTCCCTCTCCCCACCTGAGCCCTCACCCCTCCTCCCCGCGCCCTCCCCCTCTCCCCGCCACCGAGCTCCTCCCTCCTCCCCCGAGCCCCCCCATCCTCCCCGCGCCTCACCCCCCTCCTCCCCCGTGCCTACCCCTCCCCCGCCGCCCCCTCCTCCCCCGCGCCTCCCCCTCCTCCCCGCCTACCCTGCCTCTTCCTCCTCCTCCGCCTCCCTCCTCCAGTTCCTCCCTCCTCCCCTTATCCTCGTCCTCACCCTCCCTCCTCCTCCGCCTCCCTCCAACTCCTCCCCTGCGCCACCCCCTCTCTCCATCCTCCCCCTCCGCCAGCTCCTCCCTCCCTCCTCTCCTCCTCCTCACCTACCCCGCCTCCTTCTTCCCCTCCCCCTCCCTCTGCCTCCCCCGTGCATCCCCCTCCTCCTCCCCCTCCCTCAAGCTCCTCCCCTCCTCCTCCTCCGCCTCCATCCTCCAGCTCCTCCCCCCTCCTCCTCCCCCCCCCTACCCCGCTGCCGTCGTCCTAATCCTAATCCTCTCTCCCCCCGATTACTACGGCGGTGGCGGTGGCGACGGCGACGGCACAACAGCGACAACGAGGGAGGAGGGGGGGCACGGGGGAAGGGGGCGCGGGTGGCCAGGTGTCACGTCCCGATCTCCCGCAGGTAATCGGCCGTCCCCGCTAGGCGAAAATCATCGCGCCAGCGCTCTCGCGGGACGATCTTTCCCATCTGGACGTGATGCCGCACGAGCGTAAGACACGTCCGTGCAAGGCCATGATCCGAACAGGTGGTAAGATGTCTAAGCCACAAAGTCGCACAGATAGTCCGAGTGCAGCAGAATATGAAACGAACAAGCGATTGATAACAAGTTCACAAAGTCGTCAATAGCGGAAGCATTGAATAACACAAGTACAGATGTAAAACAAGCTCTTTATTGATATTGAACAAGTGTTACAAGCGGCGCTAGGCCGAGATTACAAGTCGCTCAAGCCTCTCTCTCTCTCTGAAACAGCAAATGTGTGCCAAGTGGCTACAATTGTGGAATGATGTATATACGATGTTCCAACATTATGTCTTGTATATGTGCTTCAGTTCTGGACGCAACGCTCCAAGGCTTCAGAGCGAACTCCACGCCTTAGCACGCACAAAGGAGGTTTCCGTACCGAACGAGGTTCTTTCGCACCCTGCAAGCAATCTGGTGGGTTATCAGTACATAAATGCACTGGTAGGGAGGCTTCTCGCCCGCTCGACAAATCCAAACACGTTATAAAGGTTCCGTACATCATCTATTAAGTTGTCTTTCTAGTCTTGCCTTAGGATCAGTTTCATGGCATAATGAAAAGCCTAACTCGTGTGGCAGTGCTACGTGCGATATAAGAGTAACACGACAAGACTTACCAACTTATCATTCATCATTTTCTGTCCAAGGAAAACTAAGTTAAATCAAGCACGAGCATATATAATGAAATCCAGGGGCAATAGCATATGCAAACACAAGTGTAGTGAGCGAGATTCTGTTTCGAGAACACGCGTTATACGAATTACTCAGGTGTGTTGCATTGGATGTTCAAGTGTTCAATATGTACAAGTGTGTTATACTCATGATCGTTCAGGTGTTTCAGCTTACTGGATGCGATGCAATGACTCGCACGTGGATTGCCGCTAAGCGAGGTTGACTTATCTATATGAACATGAGTCGATGGCACAGCCATAAAGGACAAGTTATAGTCTTGAACGAGGATGGTATGCAACGAAAGCACAAGAGGCGCTGCAAGCTATCCCATCCAGCACACGAGACTATCAGCCTTTATCTGCATGGATGGCGCGGCGTTAGCGGAGATGCCACCCTGCTCCCACACGAGATCCATCCGGATCGGATCGGCCCCGGTGCCCCGGAGACCGTCCGTGGAACGAATCCGAAAATCTCTTATTTTCAAGTTGTCTGCGACATGCAAGTCTTGGTCTTCCAGATTCACGAGATTCACGACATGCTTAAATCTTGATTCTTGCTCTGAACGAGTATTGCTCCACGGGCTGTGTTTCTTGCTTTACTTGACATGATTCTCCTTCAGTGTTCAACTTGACTTGATGCAAATTCCCTAGTTCGGGAACTACCTTGACGACCCAACGGTCCCGAATACTTGCAGATTCATATTGTACAGAAGGACTATTTGATAGTCTTCTGGATAACTAGATGCATGCATGATACGGTTAATGTTACTTGATTGTGGCATAAATTATGTGACAATCATTGAAACGAGACAACGAGTACAAACTACAATGTAAGCAGAGAAGCATGCATTTATATGAAAACATAAGCATTTATGTTGGCGCGGTCTAAAGGGTAGCGCGAGGAGTGAAACCGTAAAGGGACATACCTAGCAACAAAATCTAGGAACGTGCAGTGTAAACAAGTGAATCAGTGCACTACGAAGAGTATATAGCGATCTACTCGAGGCATAGCGGGGTCTACTTGCACGAAGCAAAGTTAGCATGCGAGGGCCCATTTATAAGCCAAATTTTATTTCCATGTTCTAACACAAGCAATACAAATTGAGATTATTCCCTTAGCTAGGTGCGTTGTATTCTTTATTAGCATGCATGGATGATTCATCTAGCGACTAGCATGTATCGTCCATATTTTAAGTGTGCTGGCTAAACAAAGACAAGTTCATCGTATCCACCCACCTTAGCGATGATTCACCTCGGTCGAGCGATACTCCGAGCGAGCCTTTGAAAGTCTAAGTCAGAACTCCTGAAGGGCCAAGTCTGAAAATGCTTTGCCTCAAACGAATCTTTTCGATGAGCAAAACGGGCCGGGTCGTTGCACTTGCGCCGTTTGAATCGGCTGTCCGCTTGAACGGAACGGGTCATCACACCGGGCGTGGGGAGGAGGGGGGCTGGTTGGGGGCAAGGGGAGGAGGGGGTGAGGCGCGGGAAGGAGGGGGGTGAGGCGCGGGGAAGAGAGGGAGGGTTAGGGTTAGGATTAGGGTTAGGATTATGATTAGGGTTAGAGAGGGGTATATTAGTCTTTTCATGCCTATTTTGACGTCCGTTAACGGCAGAAACCAAATTGGGTGCAAAATACACTAAATATAAAATGCGAGGATTTTTTAAATCCAGAGGTCTTTAATTGCAAAAAACATAAATCTAAGAAGGGTTTATTTGCACTTTACCCTAGGTATCTTGGCATCCCCTTATCTATTAATTATGCTCGGGATATCAACTGTCAGAGCCTTGTAGAGTATGCTCAAAGAAGAGTGGAGGGGTGGCAAGCCCAATGCTTGTCGTTCGGGGGCCGCATCGAGCTAGTCCGATCGGTTATTAGTGCTATCGTCTTATACTGTCGACCACGTGAGGAGGGCGGAGTGGGGCTGAGATCTCTTAAGGTGATGCGGGACGTAGCAAGTATGAAACTCACATGAAAATTCGTCGCAAATGAATCATTATGGTCAATGGATGAGCAATAAATACCTTAAAGGGGACAACTTCTGGGCTAAAAGGCTTAATAACAACTTGTGGTGTTTAAAACCATTCTGCAATATCGTGGACGGGTGCAACAGGAGATATCATGTGTAGTGGTGAATGGTGCAAATACTAGGCTCTGGCTAGACCCTTGGTATGGCCATCGGAGTTTGGTTAATAGGCTTGGGTGGGAAGCCTTCGGCCTATTGCTGAACAAGGAAGAGACTGTAAGCAACATTATCAGGTAGGGTCAGTGACGGCCAGATCTGAACGCACAATTTAGCCGCGAGATACAGGAGGTCAAGATTGATAGAAACTTAATGAAGGATACATAACGGTGGGAGGGAACGCGGAGTGGGTCGTTCGAGTTTGGATATGCTTATGGCTGTGTGCGGACTAAGCATCCACGAGTTCCTAATTACGAATTTGTCTGGATGAAGGGACTCGCACGGAAGATGCAGTTGTGCATGTACAAGGTGAATTTGGAAAGATTACTAACATTGGATCGGTTGGATAGGCTCGGTATCCACACGGGTAGTTCGAGATGCAGGTTGTGCAACTCCAATAGTGAATCGGGGGAGCATCGCTTCGTGAGTCGAGTATGGAGACACCAACGGACGAAACTGCAATGGACAGGAGGATTGGCGTCCACAGTACCAGCTAGCATGGAGGCGATCAGACTCCAGAGAGGAAGCCATGGTAGGAAGCGGTTCTCAGAAGCTCGAGTCAGACTGGCCTCCATGGTCTGGCACGTATGGAAAGAACGCAACAGACGAATATTTGAGGGCCAAACCATACCAAACATAGGAATTATACACAATATTGATTATGATGTAAGAGTTTTGTTGAATAGGTGATCCAGAGAAGGACACTATATTTGTTTCTTGGAGTTTATTAATACAATTACCATTTCCAATATATATATATATATATATATATATATATATATATATAATGAGGGACAACTACATATATATGTAGTTGTCTATGTTTTAGGGTTTGCTTCTCATGAGCGGCGCTCACGAACGAACGCAGCCTCTGGGATCCTTTGTGCTCGCGTGGGATCCGGGGAGTCCCCGACCGACCGGAGCCCCCGACGGATGAGGGTGGGTTGGATTGGCACTGCGGGAAGGCGGAGGGAGGTGGCTGAACAACGGTTGTCCGGAGGAGGCGTACGCAAGGGGGACGACCAGCAACTTGAGGCCGCTTGTGGTCATGGCGGCCAGGCAGACGGTGACGCGGCCGACGGCGGGGCTCGACGAGGCATGGCGGAGGATGCAACGCCATATTGGTGATCATCCGCGGCAGGGGGTGCACCCAGCGGGGCCGACAGGGCATGGCAATCGGGCGAGCAATCTGGACATGGACAATAGGGATGCGTCTCGACGGGTGGATCTGAGACGTTTCATGGCGGCAGAGAAAGGAAAACAACCGACGGATGGTCAAGTACGTGGTAAAACGTGGGCATCGTTTTTTCGGGGGGACGACGGACAGGTTTCGGGACAGATGCAGTTTGTCGCCCCCAAAGGTGGGGGGGATAAGGTTCGGACAGTGTTCACGGAGATGCATCTGGCGGAGATGACAGAGTACTAGAAGAACATTGCTGTGTTGTATGTGCTTGGCAACCGTCCTTTCTACGGACAGATTCGTGCATATGCTGCTAGAGTATGGCGGTCGAAGGAAAGCATGGAAATATTCTCGCGCGAGAACTTCTATTATGTTCAGTTCGGGATAAAGGAAGAAATGGAAAGAATCCTAAGAGGGGTCCATGGACGTTTGATGGTAGGCTAATCATCATGAAGGCCTGGAGTCAAGAATTGAAGTGTGAAAGAAAGTATTGAAGTCGGTTCGTCTGGATCCGACTTCCTGAATGGCCGATCAACTATTGGAGCATAGACATGACGATGCTGGTGGCAAGTATAGTTGGCTCACCTATTAAGGCGGATGAAGCGACTACAAAGAGCCAGACTGGAATATGCTCGAATCTTTGTTGAGATTGAGGCAGGGAGGGTCCTGTCACAGACCGTCGAGTATGAGCTGCCTTCGGGGGAGTTGTGCCTGCAGCGTGTTGAGTATGAGTGGGTCATGCCAATTTGCTAGCAGTGCAAGTGTTTTGGTCATCTGGCTAGAGATTGTAAGATGCTAGGGACACATCAGCTAGGTGATACAGCAGTATCATGCCCCAGTCCCAAAATATCGAGGGACTAGACACGTGGCAATGGCCAGCAGCACACACCAATGGGCAAACCCAATTTAATGGACCCACTAGGGTGTACTTAAGCTGTAAAACAACTATAATGGTCTATGACACTAATCTCATCCACAGCAGATAAATACAATCAATATGAAATATAAAGCAACATCAAGTCTCAATAAAACATATCTCGAAAAATAATCCGATAATTAGTTTGATACATCAATTCAATAAACAGGAAACAATAGAAATAACCGAGTATAGAATAAGCAGATACTCAAGAGAAATCCTCGGCGTTCACCTCGTCTTCTGGTACTGGTACTACTCCAACGTCTGCTCCTGTCCCGTATACCTCGGGGTAGATCTCCTCTGCTAAACCTGGGGACATAATCCGGATCCAGGTCCTTAGGGGACATAGCAAGGTACAAGAATAACTCAAGCCAAAATAATGCAGTAAAATAATAAATGAATCAATAGGGTAAACTATGTAACCAGCTACGTGATATGCAAATGAGAGTCTGTGTGTCGGGGAGCCGGTAGCAGTAATATCACGTAATGTGCCTAGCTCTGATGTAGAGTCTACGACCTCACAATAATAAATATATATATAAAATCAGCATATAGCCTGTGTGTCTCTCCCTACCCAATGTAATCACACGTCTCATGTCCACGACGTCTTGTGTCCATGACACGCAAGATTATGACCTCTAACTAATGCAGCGAGTCATAATGATAGCTAAGCATATGTAATGTCTATGTCACGAATCCTGTAATCTATACAGAATTACCATGAATATCTCAGGAAGATTCTGTCTCATGAACAGTGTCAAGTGTCCTATGGTATGTCGTACTTGGTAATGCAAGCACGAAAATATATAGGGTAGCGATATCAATCTCTAGGTGACGTTACACAACTCCGCGTACGGCATTGACACCCGAATATTATTCGGACGCTAAGCAATGTCACACGGTCCTAGGTTGAACAGATACATCATATAAATAAATCAATGAAATAATATAAAGCAAGTACTGCAAGATTGACAATGTACATTTGCCTGGGGTTTGAACTCCAACGTTGCTCCGGTAACAGCAAGATCTTCCGGTACTCCTCCGGATGATGAAATAACCATTACCATCACTCTCAGAAGATATTAAATAGCTAGAATTGCCTTTCCATAAGTCCAATTTGGACACAGAGGCAAAATTAACAGTTTCTGGTCAAAGTGGGGTCCACATGTAGCCCACTTCGAACCGAAAAATGTGCCAGAGACAATGTTCTCCAAATTCGTCAAACTTAGTGTCTACAAGTCCAGAACGATGATACGAACCCAATGGAATGTCCAGAACTGGATTCCGATGAGCCGATCACAAAATCGTCCGTCAAGTAGAGCCGTGGGACCCACGATACGGAATTTTGTCAACGTTCTCAGAATCGAACCAAACTTGGGTCACAGGACCATCGTATTGCTACGAGTCCGATGGCACAAGTTTCGTTTCGAAACGACAAGCACACACGAAGTTACAACGAGTTTCAAAACAGGACCGATAGGGGACGTTGTCGACGGATACGCGTTGATTTCGGTGTGCACGCACATCCAAATCAACTTCCGCGAATTTCCACACGTCCGTATTGACGGCGCGCACCTTTCGGTGAAGTTCGCACACGACCAAGTCGCCTCGTTTAGCGGGGCGCACCCAGTTCCAGAAAAATCAGGGTTTTTAAATACCAAATTTTTGGTCATTTTTACCCTCGAATTAATTACAAACTACAACATAATAAAATAAACTAAAAACAGGGTTTAAAACTTGGTTAAGTGGTCTAAATAACTGTTCAAGCCAAATTTGAAAACATTTATCAGGTTGGTCGCAAAACGGTCGTGAACTGGGAAGTTCGGGACAATTTTTAATTTTTAGAAATTTGGAGTTTATTTTCCTGATTTTGCGTCGCAGTTTGCGATCGACACAGGATACGATACCCCGAACGAGTTGTACGGGGTTCGAGAGGGTCACGCAGGGTACGCGCACGATTCGACAGAACAGAAATCGGATCAATGCACAGGGAGTTACACGAGCGTGAAGACAGGTACCTTGATGCTGTATGATGTTGCGAAAGAACGCGGCGTGGCGGGGGCACAGCGGTGGCGGCGGTTGCTGCGGGTTGGCGGGGAGATCGGTGTCGGCCGGAGCTGGGTCGGCGGGGATGTCGGGCTCGCGGAGGCGGCCGGAGTGCGATGGCTGAGGAGTCGGGGTCGATGGTGAGGCGGTGGTGGATGGTGATGGCATCGGCTGCGGGGGGAAGTTTAAATAGGGGTGACGGTGGCGGTTGCAGGGAGGTGGAGCGGCGCTGGGAAGGCGAGCGGACAGTGGGGAGACGGCGGGGTCGAAACGGTCGGCGGGGGAAGCGGGCGGCCGGTGAACAACGGAGAGAGGAGGCTGAGAGTCGGAATACAAGGGGTCGGGGGAACGGTTAGATTCAGACGGGTCGGGTCTAGCTGTGTCACGCCCCAGTC
This sequence comes from Iris macrosiphon, assembly GCA_036927795.1. Taxonomy (NCBI): domain Eukaryota; kingdom Viridiplantae; phylum Streptophyta; class Magnoliopsida; order Asparagales; family Iridaceae; genus Iris; species Iris macrosiphon. The sequence goes on along the minus strand of JAYESA010000002.1, from coordinate 79,549,470 downwards.
CCAAAATACCGAGGGACTGGACGCGTGATAATGGCCAGCAGTACGCACCGATGGACAAACCCAAATAAATGGATCCATCGGAGCATACTTAAGCTGTATATAAGATCTACAACAACAAGTCAGAACTAATCTCATCCACACAAAAGATAATAAGATCAACAGCAATAAGGAAAGTAAATCAAACATCCAGTCTCAGCAAAGTAATTCGGGGAACAACCCGATATAAAGTCTGTTTACAAAAGTTCATTTAAACAAGAAATAAGAGTTTATTTGCCAGAAAGACTGAGTATGGAAGTAGCAGATGTTCAGGAAAAGTCCTCAGCGATCACCTCGTCCTCAGGTACTGGTACTGTTCCGAGAAGTGCTCATGTTCCGTATACCTCTGGATAAACCTCGTCTGCTAATCCTGGGAACATAATCCGGATCCAGGTCCTCAGGGGACATAGCAAGGTACAAGAAAGCTCAAGCCAAAATAATGCAGTGCAGGAAATAAATGAAACAAATAGGGTAAATAATTAACCAGCTAAGTGATATGCAAGTGAGAGTTATAGTCATACTCAGGCTGAGACTACTACAGGATCAGTGTCGAAGAAACCATAGCAGTATTTTCTCGAAGGGCCAGTACGGTACCAAAGCTCTGTGTCAGAGTCTAAGGCACATCCATTAAGTTATTATATATATATATTCAGCCTTTTGTATGGTATATCTTTCCCCACCCAATGTAATCTCACGTCACAGTTTCATAATGTTCATGTCACGCAAGATCAACTAATGCAATAAGTCAGAATAAAATCTAAGCATGTAAAGATGTCATAATCCTGTATCCTATACAGAATCACCTTGAATATTCACGAAGATTCTGTCTCATGATTTGTGTCAGGTGTCCTGGATATAATGTACTTGATATAGCAAGTACGAGAATGTAAATATCACGATATCCATCTCTAGTTGACCTTACACAACCCCGCGTACGGTGTTGGCACCCGACTATTAATCGGAAACTAAGTAAGTCACACGGCCCTAGGGTTGAGCATGTACAACAGTCACAGGAAATAAATCAAGAGAACAAAAAGAATCAATATACTGCAATTTATGGCAAGGTACACTTGCCTGGATTTCCGGCTCCAATTGTAGCTCTGGCTTCAACTAGGATTTCAGGCAGTACTCTGGTTGCTGAAATAGACATCACCATCAGATCCAGAAAATATTAATCAGCTAGAAATGCCTGTCCTTGAGTCCAATTTGGAGACAAGGGCAAAAATGATATTTCAGGATCAAAGGTCTCCAAATCAGTCCAACTTAGTGTCAACAGGTCAGGAACGATGATACGAACCCAACAGAACTTCCAGAATTGGATTCCGATGAGCCGATCTCAAAATCGCCCGTCGAATGGAGCCTGTGGGGCCCACGACACGCAATTTTGCCAACGTTCTCAGAATCGAACCAAACTTGGCTCACAGGACCAGCGTATTGCTACGAGTCCGATGGCGCAAGTTTTGTCTCGATCCGACGTGTGTACACTAAGTTACAGCGAGATTCAGAAAAGACGGATACGAGACGGTGTCCGCTGATACGCGTTGATTCCGGTGTGCACGCACATCCGAATCAGCTTCTGCGAAATCCCGCACGTCCGTATCGACGACGCGCACGTATCTGTGAAGACCGCACGCGACCAAGTCGTCCCGTTTGGCGGGGCGTACTCAGTTCCAGGGTGAAACAGGACGTTAGTTTTCCTTTTTTGGATCGCGGTTTGCGATCACCACAGGACGCGATGCACCGAGCGGGTTGCACAGGCACCGAGGGGGTCATGCAGGCTACGCGATGCAACTGACGAAAAAGAAATCGGGGTAGCGAGGAGAGAGATATGGATACCTGAACAGGGCTCCGGAAAACTGTGAATTTTCCGTGTCCGACACGCGACAGGGTACTGTGCACAGAAGCTAGGGTTAGGGTTTGGGGATGCTAGCCGGGGCACGGCGGAGGCGGCCGGGGGCTTCGCCGGAGGCGGCAGGGGCTGAGGCGCTGGTGGAGGCTCCGGGACGGCGCCGGTGACCCGTGGCGGCGCTCGGATGCTGCACAGGAGGGGAGGCAGAGCTACTCTGGTTTGTCGGGTCGGCTCAGCCGGCGCTGGAGCTAGGGCAGCTCGCTGGTGGCCGGGCGGCTCGACGAGGGCTGGGCGGAGGCCGAGCGAAGGAGGGAGACAAGGTGGCCGGGGTGATCGGAGCGGGGAAGGACGAAGAGAGGAGATGGCAGTGGGCTGGGTTCGAGGTGCGGGCGACGGAGCGGGGCGAGCTCTGGGCAGCGGGCTCGGGGAGGAGGTCGAGCGGAGGTCGGGGAGTGGTGGTAGTGCTGGTGGAGGCGGCCAGGGGTGGTCGGAGACGGAACTGCGGGAAGGTCGTCGTGTCTAGGGTTCCGGCGAGGGCTCTGCGGGTTTAAATAGGGTTAGGGGGGAGGAGGATGGTCGGGCGTTTGCCGGAAGAGGAAGGGGAAGTGGCCGGCAGTTCGATGGAGCCGAAGAGACAACGTCGCCGGCGGCCACGGCGGCGGTAACGGCCGCCGGAGGAAGACGAAGAATTTGGGAGTTTAGGGATTTAGGCGGTCGGGTCGGGTCGGGTTCTTAGCGGGTCGGGTCTGACCCGGATCCGACCCGCTAAGGGGTTGGGCCTGGGTTTGGTTGGACCGGCCGGGTTGGTTCAATAGGGTTGGTTTATTTCAAATAAACCCAGTTTAATTAGGGTTCAATTCGGTTTAATTATAAAATAGTTTTTAGGACTTTTTAAATGCTTCCGGGGTCCAATAAATTTCCGGAAAATTATCCTATGTCTAGTTTTTCATTTTACACCATAAAATATTATTTTCATAATATTTTAATATTATTTATTATCATTTAAAAATCATTTAATAATTAAAACACCTGAATTTAATTACAGAAAATTCCCAGAAAATTCCAGAAAATTGTGAAAAATCCAAATTTAAAAATTCTTGAAAATTAGGGGGTTTACAAGCTGGTTCGGGTTTTAGATTCGGATCCGACCCGACCCGCTAGGGTTTAAATTAGGGTTCGGTTCAGGATGCTTGGTTCAATTTATTAATAAACCGGTTGGGTTCAGCTCGGTTTGTTTTGGTTTATTTAGAAACTTAGTTTTTTGGTCTTTAAAAATAGTTCTGGGGCCCAATAAATTCCAGAAAAATTACACAGTCTAAGATTTTATTTTACACCCAAAAATATTATTTTTATATTATTTTAATATTTAATAAAATCACAAAATTAATTTAATACCATAAAATATTTATTTTAATTAGTTAAAAAAATCTCAGAAAAATTCCGAAATTTTGTTTTTAAATTCTGAAAAATTCTGGGGGTTTACAAGCAGAGAACATCAACGAAAATGGACAAGAGGGTATGGTGACAGACATCTCCGGGACAGACCCCTCTAGCAGTGATGAGAGAAACATCTAGAGCAGTTATGCAAGAGTAGTAGAGAGGACGACGATTACTACGCCGAGGGGACGGGAGATGGAAATCGAGATCGATATTGGGCTCGATAGAGCATTGGATCTGTCCAATGCTCGTCATATATCTACTGAGGAAAGCATGGACGTAGCAGGAGAACGAGGGTCTGGAGGGGATCAAAGCTTGGTTGTGTTCCAGGCGCAAAATACTGCACCGGACATGGGTGTAGCAGATTGGGGCAGAGGGAGGATGAAACCGATGAGACACTATACTAGAGGAGCTCAAAAGAACAGAAGTAGCAGCAGTCGATCGAAGGGGGGAGCAGACAACGTCGTTCCGTGTAATGAGAGCAGAAAGAGACGCAGGGCCTTTGCGGGACGACACTGGACAGTGTGCACAATATTCGCAGGGTGGGAGGAGGTATTGTGCATTAACAACCCGCGATGGAAGGAAGTGTACCAGGCAGCTGCTGAGGAGACAGTACAGGTGGATGGTCAGACGTAAGGGGGGCTTGCGCCCTGGGTAGATGGAAAAAGATCTGTAATGTGCTGAGGAATAAAAATTGTTGTATAAACGTATTGCTGGAAACTAAAATCAAGACGAAAAAAATGCTGGCATGGATGATACCTATCAACTGGAGTCAGGTCCATAATTTGCATCTTTGCGACATAGTCCACATCTGAATTAGGTGGGATTCTCGGAGTTGGGATGGACAAGTGTTACACTTGTCTGACCAATTGATTGCGGTTTATTTTGCTAATACGGGAGGCTTCAAGTTAATTCTGGGTGCAGCTTATGGGCACAATAACAGACGCAAGAGGGAGGGCTTATGGCATGATATAGGCTAGCTTAGCAGAATGATGGAGGCCCAATACGGACTTCCTCTGGTCGTTATAGGTGATTTTAACGCGTTGCTCTACAGACGTGAGAAGGTGGGTGGTAGAGTGGTACCAGATTGTATCCTCCATAATTTTTAACACTATCTCCTTCAATCTGGTCTACAGCCTTTGGAGATGACGGAGCATCTGTGGACGTGGCACAACAAGGCTGTCCGAAAAAGAGTGGCGTGCCAGCTGGATCGGGCTTTGGGAAACCGGAGTTGGTTCGGCAGAAGGGTTGATGGCAGGTACCTCGAACCACTCTCCGGTCTACATACGACTTGTTGACCAACCGAGGTCCAATGAGAGACCTTTCTAGTACAACAAGTGGGTGCTTCTCGAGGGATATAAGGAGGTAGTGTAGTGCGGGTTACAGGCAGTTATTAGAGGAAACCCTCGGTTCCGGCTCGTCAGCAAGCTGAAGAAGGTGAAGATGGGTCTTAAGGCTTGGAACAGGCTAGTTCCGACCCGGAAGTTTCAAGAGGAGGAGCGCCTCCGAGAGGCGCAACAACAGCTTCAAGGAGACATTTTGAATGAAGACATAGCCGCAGAGGAAATAAAGCTTGTCCAAGACGTCGGCGCAATCAGGTTATAGGAGCAGATAGAACTGGCGCAAAGGGCAAAGTGTTCGTGGCTGCGGGATGACGATAGATGCACAAGGTCTTTTTACGATATCGTAAGAGCATGTCAGCACCACAACCATATCAACAAGCTTATTACTGGCGACGCCACAACCATATCAGCAAGCTTATTACTAGCGACGACAAAGAGGTGGCGGGCCCAAAGGACATCCAAGCGGAGGCAGTGAGGTACTAAGATTTGTACAATCAACATAATTATTTAACCATGTTTCCTAAGTGGCTTTGCAAGCATGTGGTCACGTCATACGATAATCGTGTTCTATTGGCTCCGTGACAATGGAAGAGGCGGAAGGGATTATCAAGAGGGCAGACCCAAACAAAGCACCGAGCCTGAAGGATTTGGCAAGCGCTTCTATCAGGTGCATTGTGAGGAGATTAAGTTCGAAGTGCTAGAGGTGATCATGGATTTCTTCGAGAAAGGCAGGCTCCTGCGGGAGTTGAACCATACTTTCCTCACTCTCGAAGGAGGGTGCCAGTTCGCTCGCAGACTTCAGACCCATCGCGTGTTGCAACTACCTTTACAAGATGATTACACATTTGATGTGTCGGCAGATGGAGGACATTATGCGGGATTTGATTTCTCCGTACCAAGAAGCGTTCATCAAAGGGAGGGATATTGCTGACAACAACCTTTTAGCTCATGAGATGGTACGAGACTTTAATAAGCCAGGAGGGGTTAAGGCTTGCATCAAACTGGATCTTTGGAAGGCATATGACACCGTGAACTGATAGTTTGTCTGTCAGATCATGCTTGCTATGGGCTTTGACAGTAGGTGGGTGACCAGGGTTCGGGAGTGTATCACAACCCCGACTTTCTCTGTGCTCATCAGGGGCAGCCACATGGATTCATTGGAAGCAACAGAGAGTTGAGGCAGGGTGACCCGTTGTCGCCTTATTTGTTTACGCTGGTCATGGAATATTTTGTCTCATGGAGGCTGTGTGCTCAGGAAGTAGATTATTCCGCTTTACAGGAGGATGATGCCACACGTGTCGCTTCTGATCTATGCAGATGATTTATTGATTTTCTTGAAACCAACAAGGGGGATATGACTCAGCTGGCTTCTATCATGGAGATGTTCAGTTTAAACTCAGGACTGCACATGAATCGGGACAAGAGGAAGGATTATTTTAATAAGCACTGACAAAATAAGGAGGAACTTGGATTACTTTTGGGTGTGGATCGGGGTGAGCTTCCAGTCAGATACTTGGAGATTCCACTATTAGTTAACTATGCCAGAGATATGGACTGTCAGAACATAGTTGAGTATACACAGAGATGAGTAGAGGGGTGGCATGTCCAAAACCTATTTTTTGGAGGACGGATATAGCTAGTTCGTGCAGTCATCACGACGATTGCCCTCTTTTGGTTATAGGCTATATTGCTTCCGATCTAGTGTAGTCAAAGGCGCGCCTTGCTCCTAGGCTCAGGGGCAGCGCCTCAGGGCACTCCAGGCGGGACACAATTCTTAAGGCGCATCTAAGGCGCGCCTTTTCTGAGCGCCTTGGAATAGCTATGGCGCACCTAGGCGCGTCTTAAAAATCTTGTGAAAAAAATAACATGTTTAGACTATTTTTTGAACTGTTGTACTGTTTTTATACTGTTTCTCTCTCACTCAATTCAAAGTGATTGTAACCTAGACATGGGAGAATTTGAAGCACACACGTTTATCAAAGTAGAAATCCGATGTGAATATATATATATATATATATATATATGCTCCTCACATCGCTCGGGCGTGCGCCTTAACTGCACCTTGTACCTCGGACGATTTGGACCCTTTGCGCCTCGAGTATGCCTTGCGCCTTTGACTACCTTGTTCCGATTTCTACGATTAATATGATCGAAAAAATTTGTGCCAACTTTGTTTGGAGAGAGGATACATGCTATTGGGTGGGACACCCTCTTTCGACCGCATAAAGGAGTATGTCTGCAGCCTTTACGATTGCTGCGTGATGTGGCTGGGCTGAAACTTACTTGGAAGTTTCTTTCGGAAAACTCATTATGGACAACTTGGATGGAAAACAGATATTTGGGAGGACACAAATTTTAGAGTAAATCTTCAAACAATAATGACTCCGTTGTTTTCAAAAGTATCACCTTATATCGCTCTCAATTAAAGCAGTTGATCTCGAGGGCCTTCAAAGATGGAGAAACCACAGACCTATGATTTGACTCATGGATTGCACACCAAAGTTTGGCAGAGCGAGGAGGGTCAATTGCGTGTCTATGGAATGGAAGAAGAGAACGTGTGATTGTCATCCTGAGGAATGAAGTCTGGCGACCGGAGTTACATGGCGGCACGCGGCAATTCAGGAAGCTCATTCGAACGATGCGGGTGGACACATCACTTCAGACTAATGCATGAATTTGAGATAATACTGGGGTGGATCGATTCACACTTAGAGCCATAGCTGATGCTATGAGTCGTACACCCGGAGATGGATTTGACGGATGTGGTGTGGGCCAAAGGTGTTGCTCGAAAAATGCAGTTGTCTATACAAATTGAGCCTGAGAAGATTACTCACTCTTGATAGGTTGCAGAGATTGGACTGCAGCTGGAGGTCCAGGGATGTATACTGTGTCGGCAGGGGAATGAATCCATGACACACATTTTCTTCCAATGTCAGGTGGTGCGAGATATTTGGCAAGCCCAATATGATAGGTTGGGTTTATCCAGTAGTGGGGTACATGACTGGAGAGTAATCGTCGAGGACATCAGAAGAGAGAAGCGGAGAGGCTTTGCTTGGTACAACGAAGTCTGAATCAGATTTGCAGCAGCGGTCTGGCATGTTTGAAAGGAGCGGAACAACCGTATCTTTGAGGGGTCGGTGATTTTCACCCTTAGGATTACCATTAATATTGAGCATGATGTCAGTATAATGAGAGAGAAGGCGTACCCATGAGTGTCTCTTGTATTTGTAGTGCCTCTTGTATTTGTAATTTTTTGTTTTAATTAATACAATTACCTTCTTCCAATATATATATATATATATATATATATATATATAAAGGAGTAACTTTTCCTCTTGATGGAGTTCTCTTCTTAGTTTTTGTTGCAGGTTAACTTCATCCTCAGATAAATGAATTATTTAATGGAACCTTCTGGAATTTGCCCTGAATCTCGGTAACTTGATTTGCAGTACGTAGTCCTCCCTGGTTCACTATTTCAGCAGCTCTTTCACCCTCTATAATTCTGGAATTCTGGAAGATGAAAGACATTGTGCCTTGACATCTGGAAACAAAGTGTTCCAAAGAGTGTTGCAGAAAGCTCTGTCCAACTAGCAAGCAATACTGCTGCTAGAGTTTCTGTTGTTCCATGGTTACAAGTTTCTTGCCAATTCTCAGAGATTGATTTGATTCGTCAGTATCCATATCCTTAAGTATTCTCAGTGGCACTTGCTTTCCCCTATCTTCTCACTCCCATATGTGACACAATTGAAGTCCCGTACTACAAGCCATGGGATGAGGATAAATGTACTAAACTCCTGCAAATGTGCCCATAGTTATTTTCTTGTATCACTATTGTTGCTGCCATATACTATAGTTACAGCCATCTGCAGCCCTCCCCTGCTTAAGAAATTAACAGCAAAGGCATGTTGGTTTCACTCGTAAGTGGCATTACCATATAACTGTGTCCCCACATAACACAATCCTGCCTTTAGTCTCCAATTGCACAGTTAACTTATGACACCATTGTCAGTTTTTTAGCAACTTAGCTTCATGCTTCTTTAAATCATTGAATTGGTTTCAACCAGTCCTACAACAGAACATTTCAATTTATGAATATGGTCCCTTACATCCTTCAATTTCCTCTTGAGCCCTCTTATATTCCATATATAAATAGACATTACAACAGTGTGCCCCTTATTGATCCTAAGACTCACCCTAGAGGTAGGGGTGCTCTTAGCACGTGTACACTCTTTTCTTCTGTATTATTGTCTTAGGTTTTCCTTGGTAATACTTGCCATCATCTTCTCCAGCTCTGGATTGCCTATCGTATCAGCTTCCTCTTCCTCTTCCTCTTCTACTGTGTTGCCTTCAGCCGCTTTTTCTTTCTCCTTGTCTGTTTGCTTTTTTGCATCCTTCAGCCTGCAACTCTGGTTAATGCTCACCTAATGTGCTTTGCTCTCTCAGTGTCGTGTCTAAGATGGTGCTTCGTGGGTCCTCCTGGACCTCCTGATGTACTGCTTTGGACAAGGATCCCAGATCCTTTGAAGGGAACTCCTGGTGCTCTTGTACCTGTCATCTACCGCTTCATCTCCTCCCTCAATTGTCAGTACAGTCCACCACTCCCTGCTTCCCTTCCCCTAGCACTAAGCTAGTTGCTAGCTCTTCCTCTTTTCTTCCTCTCTTGGATTTCCTCTCCCACCCTTTTTTGCATCAACCCTAGGGGACATGAAATTAGACATCTCTCACACTCTTGGTGGTTTCCTCATTCAAGTGTCCCCTCATCGCTCCCTGAGCCTCCAACCTCCCTAAACAAAGGTTTTGGCCACTTTGGGAGATCCATCATGTTCCCTTATCAACTCCCCAATACTTCCTACTACTCCCACTAGGGTATCTTGATGCTTAGTGCTAGCCATATTCATTTCAACTCTCGTCTCCTCTCTAGTGTCCCTGTCCTCCACAACTATTGCAGTATGTGGCCTAAGGTTTTGCAGTTAGAACAAGTGTGAGGAACCCATTCATACTCTGGAACCTCCACCATTTGCCCATTTAACTCATTAAGCAGGATTGATTTGGGCAAAGTTCTTTGCAGCATAAATATCAATGAAAACATGGCATACGACACAATTTCTTGGCAGTGAGAAAAACAATATGCAGGGGTCCACCAACGACACTGGTTACTCTTCCCACCTGTACTTGAGATCCGGATATGGAAATCTCACCCAGATGAGCAAATTGCTGAGTAGGTCTCTTTCAAGACCAGCCTCTGGTGTCCATTGCTTGAGATGAGGAGTCTTTCCATCAAATAGCCATGGACCTCTGTATGGATCCTCCAACACTCATCATAACTTCCAAATGAGAAAGAAACCCTGTTCCCTCATGTATACATCCAGGGAGCAAGTAGGCTTCCAAACTCTAGGTGCATAAACCTTTATGTGCTGGAAGAATGGAATGTTGCCCATCACATAGGCAATCTGGGTGTTCTGCCAATGTGAGGCAGCCTCCTGGATCCCCTCATTTGGGATCATTGCAACAGGTTGCTCTTCCTCATTGAAGGTTGAAAAAAATGCAAATGGCATGCTTGATTAACATTGGCACGCCCCTTGCAAACTTCAGACCATGTTCGTTGTGTTTGTAAGTATGATAGGCAGGAAACCTATGTTAGTTCAATGATTAATTTGAGTATTTTGATTATGGTTAATGGATTTTCTTGTTATGATATATTGATATTATTAATGGTCATGTAATTAGTATATTGTTAATTATTAACTTGACATAGTCCTATTGTGCACTAATCTTATCATCCTTGTTACTATGTATATTGCTTAGTTCGCCAAATGTTTTGCACAAAAACAATTCGAATATTTTGAAGCAACATTAATTATGGACTTATGCAAATGAAGAATCATGATGGGCCAAATATATTGTTAACCCAATGATTTCTTTGAACCCCCGCGATATCTCCACGTCTGTTAACAGATTTCAGGGGTATCGCCGGCAGCGCCCTCTTGGGGGTTCGGGGGCAAAATCCCGAAAGCTAATCCTTTTTTCAGATCTGGTTAGCTCTATCAAAGATAGACTGAATTGAAGAAGCCTATTTGAACAATCAAGTAATCAAGTTCAATGTAATCTTTCTTTTATATTGTATTCTAGAAAAGGTTGTAATTCAATAGGTAATGGCAAAATAAAAGCTACCTAAGACCATCAGGCAATGAGCCAACTTCAACCTTGCAATATACTGACGGTATACGCCAGTTTACTATTTAACCCTCTTTTGCCCAAATTAGAAATCTAGAAAGTCCCGAACTTGTTCAGTAGTATAATGTTCTGCGCTGGAAGTATATTGTTGTTATACCGACAGTATTCTGCTAGTATATTAATAACGGTATACTGTATAACCAAATTATTTCAAATCAGTTTCTAGAGAGTCCAGAGAGTCCAAATATTGTTCATCAGTATACCGATAGTATTTCTCTACAAACACTGCAACGGCCATATTACAACGGTCAGGAATATAGTCGTTATCGTTGTAGCAGTACACCGTTGCAGCAGTAACAGGTCTATTTTGAGCAATTGTTTGTATGCGCTATTTAAAGCACTTGAAGTCATTTCTTCCACAACTTTTTGGAGTAAAAATTCTTGGACCATACACTTGAAAACCACATACTCCAACCACATACTCCAAACCTCTCTACATTCAAGAGCTTTCACTTGCCAATATCTATTTGAGATAGAGTTTAAATTGAGTTATAAATTGCGATCTTCAATTTGTTGTAAGAAGATCATCATCTTTCTTATAAAAGGTTGATGTCTGCAAGCATTTTTATCAAAGCTTTTGCAAAAGTCGGCAAATCCTTCAAATCAAAGGGCATGTGTATAAAGTTGACAAGGCCTTCGAATCAAAGATCACAAGTGCATCTATTTTCATAATAGTGGATTAAAGTCGGAGAGAGTTCTGGGATTGGAGTATCTCACGGAGGATACCAAGATACATCGCGTGTTTGTGGACTTGCCTTATTTCTACCACTTATTTTAAAATGTCTATTAGCTTTCTTAATGTGCTTATTTTTTAGTTACACCCTATGTACCCCATTTCTGGGGTGCTTTAACCCTATTCCCCAGTTCTGATGGATCTCCTTGCTTGTCTTCTTGTCTCAACAATGCTCCTTGCTTGTATCCTTGTCTCAACAATGCTTCCAGTAGATGACTCGGCAGTGGGCATCGTTTTCCTTCCTAGATTATCTCTTGATCTACTTGACTTCTCTAAAGTCCAACCTTCTTCTATGCAGTCCTCGACAACATGTGGTTGCGGTGGCCCATCTCGATTTCCATTATGTATTAGCTCGATTCCATTAGGGTCTTTTTCCTGGATACAAGGTTTCATATGAAAACCTATTAGAGCAGCCAATAACCAAGGATAGGCTAATATATATATATATATATATATTTGGAACTTTGGTAATTTTGTAAAATCAAAACCATCTACAATTACACGCCATCCACCTTGGTGGGGTCAATCTCCCCAAACAACATACTCCTAACATCAAATTTGATATTATGAATTATGCCAATCATAGAAGTAGTGTTCCCTTTAAATATCCGCCTGTTTCGTTCCCTCCATATATGCCATACTGATGAAGCTAGTCGTATCTGAGCCACCTTTTTTCAATGTTTATCCCTAGGTCGAGTCAGCCTGTTCATCACCTCCTCCAGCCCCCATGCATTATCTTGTGGAATGGATAAGTACCTCATCTGTTCTTACTATATCTCCTTCGAGAATGGGCATTCGAAGAACAGATGACGTAAGTTTTTGTTACTCCTGCGACAAAGGCTGCACCCCTTATCATTTATATGAATACCCATCCTTTCTAGTCAATCTAAGGTGAGGAGTCTACCTTGTGTCGCTTTATACATGCACATTTGCATTTTCTTTGCAACTCCCTTCATCCAGACAAAATCCTCCCAAGCCAGTTTCATGGTGATTGGGTATCGCATTATAGACTAACTTGTGGTCGAATTCTCCTGTCAGCGACTTCCATCTCCAAGAGTCGGCCGCCTGGGACAAGTCTATTGGCACTTGCTTAATTTTCCTTCTATACATCCATGCCCACATGTGGTTCTCCGGCCTCCATGAGCCGTTCCACCTGCTGCTGTCGGATGGCACTCCCGACCGCCCCCCATCTGGTCCTATCTAGTAGACTTTTGTGTAGCAACCATGGATCCATCCATAAGCTCGTTGATCTTCCATCCTTAATGTTTCGGATAATCATAGGTTTTATTCTGTCTTCGGACCAAGAATTTTCTCCATAGGGATCGAGTAATTGTTGTTCCAACGATGAACCCAGAAGTTTTCTTTTACATACCTTGCTTTCATCCACCTTGTTTATAGAGAGTCTTGAGAGAGAAACTTTTATGTTAGTCTGAGGATTGCTACTTCTCTGAGATCATTGAGTGACCGCAGCCGCACTCCACCCTCCCTTCGGGGGCGGCACAAAGTGTCCTAGCTGATTGTGTGAACTCTACCTGTCCATATGAATCTTGCACAAATCTTCTCAATCTGCTGGATAGTATCTATTGGCAATAGAATCGATTGTAGCCAAAAAGCCGAGATGGATGTAATAATCGATAATGTATATATATATATATATATATATATATATATATATATATATATATATTGCAGTTGTCAAAAATTTGTAGCTCAAGTGGTAGTAAGCGTATGCATACATAAGAATCCGGGTAAAACCGATTAGACGTTCGAATCCCCCCGGACACATTATGTGCTTAAATATTGAAGAGGGATGTTGAAAGAGCAATATGCTCGGCTATCGTGGTGCTGACGATCAAGTCCGAGAGGAGCGTGCGATGGAGACATTGCCTAACAAAGTGACCAGACTTACCACAGTTGTAACATTTCCGCTTAGGTCTGTTGTCTTTCCCAATCACAGCTCTTGGCTTAAGAAACTGTTTCTTTGCAGGGTTCCTATTCTGGGGGTTGTTCCTCTGTTGATAGGGTTGGCCCTTAGGCTTTCCCTTGGTTTCAGCAATGTGTAACTTTGCCTCGAATTCAGTACTTAGAGGTTCCTTATCTCTAGTTCTACCTTCTTCCTCAATGCGGAAGGATACGAACAGGTCGTCTAAGGACATGGGTTCCTTATTATGTTTTAGTTTTAAACCAAATTCTTTCCAGAACGGGAGAAGTTTATTAATGAAGGCAGCAATTAGAAACTTATCAGCAAATGACATGTCTTTCTGAGATATCTCGTGTATGATAGTTTGAAGGGCATTAGTCTGTTCAACAACAGACTTCTCATCTACCATTTTTAACTTTAAAAATCTGTCTACAATGTAAATCTCAGAACCCGCTCCTTCATTGGAGTATTTTTTATCAAGAGCTTCCCAAAGCTCTCTGGACGTAGAGGTAGTGCAATATATATCATAGAGCGTGTCAGAAAGACAACTGAGAATTTTTTCGTGACAGATAAAGTCTGTCTCACTGTAGGACTCTAATTCATAGGTCCTGGCAGGTTCGTGTAAGTCAGGTAGAATTTTCGGTTCTTTGAGAACCTTAAACAGTTTCAAGCAAGTCAGCCAGTAGGTCATCCTACGCTGCCATCTCTTAAAGTTCAGGCCATCAAACTTCTCCGGTTTAGAGTTATGAATGTTGGTGGACAGTTCTTCTACGGTGGTGTTCATCATGTAGATAAGAATTTTCACAAACAGAAAATAGAAAGTAGACAGAAGCTACGAAAATTCTATTCTAAGATTGTTGAAAAAATTCCTAAAGAATGCAAATTGAAAGATGTAAAATTAAAGACAGAAAATAGTAGAGGATTCGAGACACGTTATATGCTATCCTTAGAATAGAATTTCGTCCACGAACAATGCAGCGGGTTCCTGGCTATCTATCCCCGAGATACAACGAATCATTCGATCCACTTCACCGTGCACCCGATGGCGAATACCACGAACGATTACAACCTTACCCGAAGAAGAGAGATTGGACGGAGGAGTTTTTGGAGAAATTTAGGTTCTGGTGTTTTTCTTTTCTTTTTCGTCTCTGTACGATTGTTCTTTCATGCCGAACAGAGAGCGAGAGAGAGAAAAGAAAAAAACAGATTTTTGTTTCTCAGATCTCAGGATCGTGTCCTGGATATACCTCTCACGTAACATTTTCCACTCTTTCCGTAACGGAATTACGTGAGAACGGTTCTGCGGAAGACCAGCAACCCATCAGACCAAACAAACGAAAATAAAAAATAAAATAAAATAAGTTGAGAAATTACCTTTGTACCCATGTCCGTTCCGCGGTGTGAAAGCGTGCAAAGTGCGCGACTAATAAACGCGTAAAAATGTGCACCCGCTCGTGGATTGGATGAGATCTAGCCCATCTCCTACAAAGCCCACTTACCCACAAAGAGGGGTAAAGCTATATATGGAAAGGAGAATCCATGTGGGACTAAACAAAAGAGTTGCCTTTTATTGAATCACATGGGTAAACAAATCTAACAGTTTACTGCCGGCTAGAGTTTCAGAGGATGAGGTGGAGAGAGTTATGAAGGAGTCAAATGATAAAAGAGTTATGGAGAGAGTATTGAGTCTTCAGTGCTAAGTTTTTTAAACTGCACTGGCAGAGTATAAAGGTTTATATCATTAAGGCAGTCACAGACTTTTATGAGAAAATTTTTAAGAGCACTAAGCGCATATGGCATGAAAGGTAAAGATGATGTCAGTAAGAATTGTTGTGAATCGTAGTTCAGATGAAACTAGGTGAAACTAGGATCAGAGGGCAGAGAGTCCATAATGAAAGTCTCACCTACCAATCATCGGAAGCAAGTCAAGTCAGAAGAACTACTTGGGTATAAAGGTCAGTTACGTAAGGACTGTCATGAGCTGACAAAGTATGAGACCGAACACCATCAAGAAATAGACGAATATTTCCGAGCAGATGAAGAGAGAATTTGTTGAAGAAGTGTTAAAAAGAGTTTGCCATGATTATCACTGATGATAGAGAGAGCTATGTTGTACTGGAGCTATGTTGTACTGGACGCTAGGCGAGGCGACAGGCCACCCGTCTCGCCTAGGTGCGTTAGGTTCCGCCTAGGCGCCCGTCCAAGATCCGCTACTCTTAAATCAAAAAATTATACAATTATGTATACAACAAATATGTGGTATGACTAATAAGCATAAAAGTAATATAAGAAGCGACAAATATGAAATAACCAATATTCAACATCAAGGATAGTAAGCATAATTGGGCAACCCTAGGCGGACCTTTTTTTTCTGGGCAACCCTAGGCGGACGCCTCGGTGAGGCGAACGCCTAGGCGAGCATCGCCTCACCCAAGAGAATTTTTCTCAGGTCGAGGCGAGTCCTCTCCAACCTGCACGCCTAGGCCGCCTAGGCGTTGCCTGTGACAACATAGAGAGAGATGGAATCGGGCCTATATAAGATTTATGAGATTCATACTAAGATCATTATATCTAGAGAAGATATGTGATATTCATAAAGAAGTACATGAGAAAGAATCGAAGAACGATATTCTCATGCTAGTGGCTGTGGTAAGATTGAAGAGGTCGAAAATGAGGTTCTTGGATGTCGTCATAGTAAGGTTTGTAGCTTGCTAGGATGGGTGTTTTTGGTGATTAGTTGAAAGCAAGTGGTTCTGCATGTTGTCGACGGGTGGTCAGGCGGATGGTCGACACGGATGATCGGGAGGGTGGTGGGAAAA
This sequence comes from Iris macrosiphon, assembly GCA_036927795.1. NCBI lineage: Eukaryota > Viridiplantae > Streptophyta > Magnoliopsida > Asparagales > Iridaceae > Iris > Iris macrosiphon. The sequence goes on along the minus strand of JAYESA010000002.1, from coordinate 79,533,098 downwards.
AAGGAAAGAGAGTGGAGAAAATTTTCAATGGAAAGGAGAGCTTAGGATTGTTATGACACTATATCGAAAATAGAAAGAAAATAATTGATTTCACTGATTATTTAGAAGAAAACGAAAGGCTTGGTTATAGGGGTCAGATAGAAAGGCTCACAAAGTGAAAGGCTTGGTTATAGTTACGATAGGAGTCAGATACGATGAAAATGGACACCTATAATAAACAATAATTTGCTACCTAATATGGGCCTAGACAAATAAGCTAGCTACCTAATAAGGATTACACAAATAAAGTAACTATTTAGCACCTCCCTATTTTCATCTCTTAATTTGGAAATACTTTTCAGTCCTGCATTGAGGAACTCCTAGGAAGGGTGGCACGCCTCTCTATAATGTAGTCTGTTACATTCCCAAATGTTGGTGACAAGTGCCAATGACAAGTGCCAGTGGAATAGTGTCAAGTATCAACGTTACATTGCATTGCAACATATTTGAGAGCTTGTAGCTGTAGCTCAATAGCAGGCATAATGAAGTGTAATAGCAGAGTAGGTACCTCAGTAGTCATAGCCATTTGCATTTTTGGCATTAGCAGTAATAACTAATAGCAAGTAGCAGCAAGTGCACTTAAGTGCATTCTTATTCTTTTTCCCTTGATTTCTTGGTTTCTTCATTAATCCATCGCGTAAATTAGTAGTCTACCCTCATTTCCAGGAGTAGCACAAATGGGAACCTATCAATTGGTATCAGAGTCGTTCAGTTCCGCACGGGAGGCCATTCGAGCGGCGAGCTCAAGCTCGAGCAGCCATGGCGTCCGGCGAGGCTCGCCGGAGGAGAACCGACGTCCGACGGAGGAACCTCACCTCCGATCTCACCACTATGGTTGGGGATCTCCTGGATATAGATGGGGATCTCCTCAATATGGTTATGGATGCACTCCGGCCATGGAGCCAGCGCCACCGCCACCGCCTCCGCCACTAGCGCCGGACCCTTACGATCCCTACGGATGTCCATCGTCGCCGTCGTCATTGACGTGGAGCCATCATCATCAGTCATGGCAGAGCTCTCCGTAGATGTGTCCGCAGGTGCAGTACCCTACGCCGCTGCAGCCGTACGCGAGTTCATCATTGTCGACATGGAACTCATCGTCATCGACATGTACGTGGAACCAGCAACCGACGCCTCCGCAGCCGTACATGAACTCGTCGATGACGTCGTGGTACTACCAGTCGTCACAGAGCTTCCCGATGATGAATCTCCCGCAACCAACGTCGACATGGGACTCACCATCGTCGATATCGTCTTCGTCGTGGTACCAGCAGCCGCAACAGTCTTCATCACCGCAGATCTCGTTGGCGTATCCGCAGCACCAGGAACCGTTTGCCCCGACAGTGTTCGACACAATGTCTGAAAGGAAGCCCCCTTCACCTTAGACGGAAGTCTGGACCAATGTGGATGATGAAGAGATGTTGGTGAATAAAGCCGAGTCTATTGTGAGGACGATCACTCAATCTTGGCAACTTCATGAAGGATCAGATTTCTCTCCACCTTCTTGGAATGGCCAACAATGTACATCTTCTAGATCTGAGGAGGCCTTAGATCCTCATGTTCAGGGTAGAAATACCACATATCCTTCTTATGATGCTGAAATATCACATACTGGAAAGCCTGCGAGTAGCAGCGATGATTCCTCAGGAAAGTTTGCTACCGAGCTCTGTGATTTGTCACATAATCGTAGTGGTCACCGAGTTTTGGGAAAGGGAGGACAACTCAACTTGGTGAATCACAGGACAACTGATAATAATTAGAATTCCCTTGGGCTACTATGTTCTGAACTTGAGGGAACTCATCCAAAGCAACCTTTATCATCGAGTTTAGCTAGCATTGGTGATCACGGCCACATCGGTAGTGCTATTGAGGTAGGAGATGCATCTCTGTTTAGACAAGAACAGGAGCAGTTCACTGTGGCCAGTGATTCTCCTATCACTCGAGAAGCATGGGCTGGTAACTATAGAAGAAACACTAGTTTTAATGTACTTCATGATAATATGGATGCCATTCAATTTGCACAGTTTGGGCAAGATGTCAACTGCATCAATTTGGAGGAGCATGATTACAACAGCTCCAAAAGCAACAGCAGCAGCAACTCCAGCAACAACACTTACTATCTCCTCAGAACATGCATATGACTGTACCGTTTCTGGAGAAAGTACTGAAGCCCATTGTGTCTCAGAGCTACGAGGTTGTTTTGACAGTCCGGAAGGTCAACGACTCCAATCAGATTGGTGCCAGTTTTCTAGTGAGGGTCTGGGATCCAGGGATCTAAATTAGTCCTTCATTGACCTTGGGACAAGGTCAATTTTAGGGGAAGGTATTGTTACATTCCCAAATGTTGGTGACAAGTGCCAGTGGAATAGTATCAAGTATCAACGTTACATTACATTGCAACGTATGAGAGCTTGTAGCTGTAGCTCAATAGCAGGCATAATGAAGTGTAATAGCAGAGTAGGTACCTCAGTAGTCATAGCCATTTGCATTTTTGGCATTAGCAGTAATAACCAATAGCAAGTAAAAGCAAGTGCACCCAAGTGCATTCTTATTCTCCAGCTCAGGGCAGATAACAAGTAGCCATAATCATCATCATCTACTGGCCAGTATCAGCACTTACTTAGCAAGCGACATCATGTACCAACCAGTATCAGATGAAGGCTGAATTCAAATGGCTCAGTGGGAGGGAAAAACCTGTGTTCTCCTCAACCAAAGGAATGTCAGTTACCCATGTTACCAAGGGCATGTATGTCATTTTACAATAGGAAATACTTCTGTATAAATAGGTATCTCAGTATAAAGAGAAAAAGGAGATTGCATATTGAGTGTAATCTTGTAATAGCTTTCTTTGGAAATAAGGAATCAGTTACAGTTCTTCTTTCCCAAATTTGTTCTACTTTAGGGTTTAGTTTTTTTTCCCTTGATTTCTTGGTTTCTTCATTAATCCATCGCGTAAATTAGTAGTCTACCCTCATTTCCAGGAGTAGCACAAATGGAAACCTATCATAGTCTCCCTAAATGAATCACGTTAAATCATCAGCTTAGCAAAATTTGGACAGATTGCAATTTCACAATCCACTCAATTCAAAAAAAACATAGAAGCAGTCCAGAAAGCCTCAAAGATTACATCCAAGAAGACCTGAAAAACCCAATGTCCCTCACAATCTTTGTTCTCTCATTCTTTTTTTCAACCTATTGGTGGTTGTATGGCACTCAAGCACAGGAATGATTTCCAAAATGATCCCTGGATCCCTTTATATAGCTATGGGATGACGATATACATGTAAACAACCTAAATAGGCATGTCTGTATTCAACATCACAAGAATAACACACAAGCCTTCAAAAGATCAACATCACAAGACTGAAATCCAAACTCATATTTAGTGGTTAGAGGTCATTTATGTGACACCTAAAACAAAATAGCCATTGAATATATTATGTGTGCTAGAATTCTCCCCATAATAAGAACCTTTCTGTTTGTCCTATTTTTGCTATAATTGTCCCCACTTATAAGCATTCAAATATGCTAGGATAAGGGGAAAAAGTAGTGTGTCAACTAGCCCATGCAAATGCATGAAAACAAGTAGTTTATATGAGTATAAAAGTAGAGAAACATGTCAAACATGTCTTATGCCTCAAAGGTTCAACTTATTGACATCATCCGACTCAATTTAACATTTCTGCTTAAACCTTTGATGGACCAAATATAAAGAGATATCTTGACCAGCAAATGACAGTGTAGTTCCATGCAATCTGGAATTATCCAGAATCTATACTTCACTGGGGGTCTACAAAAGAAAATTTAGTGTCCTACAATCTAAGCCAACATCAGCAGGAAAATATTAGTTAACTTCAAAATATTAATACCACAATTATCATGAGTATGTTGTTTTACTTTACATGACTTCCATTTCTCCTTTAACAAACTAAATAGTGAGGAGTAATAAATATCATCTTTTCGACAAGTCTTTGTTCATACATATATCAATGGTGGTAAAGTATTATTATCTATGATATCAAAAAAACGCATCTGTGATAATTTACATCTCTTACCTGCTTGGTCCACAGGAAAGATCATTGGTCCGAGTGTAAGACAGACATCAGAAACTCCTGATATTTAAATTACTCACGAGTTGCCGCATAAATAGGACCATATTCATTGGTGACATATGTTAATGGAAAAGAGAATATCCATGCATAACGACATTCAATCAAAAGCATGTCAGAAATTAAAAAAAAAGGTTCATGTAAGAATCACAAATGTGACTGGTGTAAGAATCACAAATATTTACCTGAAAAGTTTGCCCTATAAGCCACAGCCTTTTCCAGATAAGCACCATTGAATGTGGAGCCACTGAAATCAGATTCCCTCATGTCAGCAGATGTGAAGTTAGCCCGTCTGTACAAGTCATGCTAGAGTCGTTAGAAAAATCATAATTTACAAAGTATGAAGCACTAAAATAAATGATATCATTGGATGGGTAAAGCCACATTACCATGAGTTAATGAAGATTAAGGGTTGAAGTTCTTCAAATTTTAAATGTAACCTGAAGTGTAATATGTTGTGCACAAATGCGGAAGTGATGACATGAACAATACATTAATAATGAAGAGAAATAACAAAACACAAAACCGACACAATAACACAAAGAACACATACAATTATGTGGTGCGGTCAAGAGTGACCACTCCATGGGGCAAGAGAGAACTTTATTCAATCAGGAAAGAACCTTGCAGAAGATTACAATCACACATCGCAAACTGTAACCCTCTCCGTACGAGATCTTCACCGATCTTTCCTTTGGATTCCTTCTAGTTCTCTATACAACACTAGAAAACTCTTTGTAACCTCAAGCAACCAACCAAAGAGAAAGAGGCTGATTAGAGATATTAAATCCGCCCTAAACGACCTAAAGTCCTCTAGTGATCTGGACTATCAAAATGTCAACTTTACATCTAAACCGTGCAAAAAATTGCTCAGCCATAACCCGGCATTATGCCGCCTATATACCGCTGACATGCTTAATGCTCATGAAATATGGCCAAATTATCCAAAAACTTGTTGGATGATTTTTGCACTTTGAAATATACTCCAAGCTGATAGTCCATGTTTTCTGGCAAGTTTCAACGCCTCTCAAGCTTCTCCGATTCCTCAAACTGTGCTCGCAGCTCCACATATGAACACGAGCAATCTTCATATTGGCAAGATGTTCCTCTAGACACCCTATAAGACAGTTGTGAAACGACATGCTCCTTTAAACTGTAGGCTTCGACTTAGGTATTTCTCCCCACTATCATGGTTTATAACTAGAACCAAGAAACTCCACACCGCATCAATCATTTCCAAGACTGAATACGACCACTGACACAATCTTGAACCATAACCTAGAAACTGTCATTGTCACGATCTTTGCTACATAACCGCAAAACTGCCACGACCTTCTAACGAGTTTGGGAACCTTTCTCCAACTGGAATACTTTAATGGAAGTCAAGGTAGACTTGAACTGCTCCACTAGAATCGCATTAGTTAGCATGTCAGTTAGGTTCACCTTAGTGTCAATATTTAAGAGATCGATCTCCTTATTGCACCTTGTATAGTGTGGTATCAACTGTGAGACACTAATTCTTGGTGAGATAGAATCGTGCTTTGGCTGTCACAAAATATAGGAACACGTACCTTCTTGAACCCAACTCACTAACCAGACCCCGTAACTAAAGAGTCTCCTTGGATGCCTCAACTGTTCTAATGTACCCTAACTTCATAGTGAAAAACACCACAATATCTTGCAGTGTCGAATTTCAACTGAACGGAGAATCTGCAAAGTATTTATACATAGCTTGTGGTAGATCTTCTATTATCCAAATCACCAGTGCAATTAGCATCCACATAACCCTGCAATTGACTCGGTTCATGATCTGACTTATGAAATAGAAAATCATGTCCTTTGAGCCTTTGAGATATCGAAGTATCTACTTTACAGCTTTCCAATAAAGCTTTCCTAGATTTGACATGAAACAGCTTACAAAACTGACCGCATACGAAAGATTGAAACGAGCGTATACCATGGCATACATCAACGAACCGACGACACTCGCACAAGGAACCAGAGACATCTTCTCTTCCTCTGAATTTGGACACTACTTAGAAGATAACTTGAAATGGCCGACAATCGGAATGCTCATCTTCCTAGAATCATGCATACTAAATCGCTTAAGCACATTTTCAATGTATCTCCTTTGGGATAGTTGTAGCCATCCAGCCCTTCTGTCTCGTTGAATTTTCATCTCAAGGATCTTCTTTGCTCCACCTAAATCTTTTATGTCAAACTCTGCACTCAATGAAACTTTGAGTACCTTTATTTCCGCTATACTCTTGGAAGCAATCAATATGTCATCGACATACAAGAGGAGGTATATCGATGACATATCCTTGAGCCTCCTTGAGTAGACGCAACTATCATACCCACATCTAGTGTAATTGGACTTTCTCATGAGTCGATACACTTGTACCATTGTCAAGGAGATTGCTTCAACCCATAGAGAGAGAGACTAATCTCATACAGGTGATCCTCCTTGCTGTGCTCCATAAATTCTTCAAGCTGTCTCATAAAGATATTATCCTCCAATTCTCAATGTAGAAACGTCGTCTTGACGTACATTTGCTCCAACTCTATATCATGAGTAGCTACCAATGCCAACAATACCCGAATGAAAGTATACTTGACTACTAGAGAGAATATCTTGTTGTAGTCGATCCCCTCCCTCTTAGAGTCCCTTTCACAAGTAAATGTTCTTGTATCGCTCATTGTTCTTCTTCCTAAATACATGTTTGCATCATATAGCTCTTTTATCCTTCAGTAGCTGAATCAGATTCCACGTACTATTCTTCCCAATTGACTGTCTCCTCTGTCATGGCAATGATCCAGTGATCTTTGTTCTCCTGCCCAATGGCCTCTTTGTAATCACTCGGAACACCCGTTTTTATATCTAAAGCAAATGCAACCATATCCTCAAAACTGTATCGCATTAGTGCTTTGTGTGTATGCTCTAATCTCCTTAACGCTATTGTATGTAGATCCTTATGAGCTTGTCCTAACCCTCCATCTCTAAAATTGCCCGTCCTCATCCAACCAATAGGTTGTATAGGTGCTTCAAAGTCCGTATCCGTATGAGTGCAAAAAATCTTCACCTCGATTAAGTCATGGTCACCTAATGTGTCACTAGCAAACTTAGAATTTTCCTGCACATCTCTCAACATGGAAGCCTCATCAAAGATTACATCACGGCTTGTGAACACATTTTTGCTCTTTAGATCCTACAGCTTGTAACCTTTGACTCCTTATTTGAATGCCAAGAGAACACATTTGACTTTGACTCGAGCTTGGTCCTATCCTATGATTTACGAACGAATAGACATGACACTCAAAAATCCGAAATGATTCATAGCTGATTAGATCTCCCCTCTATACCATTTTAGGAACTTGAAGATCGATGGTTGTATATGGTAACATGTTGACCAAATAGCACAATGATTAACTGCTTCTATCTAGAAATTGTCCGAAAGACCAGACTGGAATCACATGCTCCTATCTCTCTCTAGTAGTGTCATGTTCATATGCCCCGCTATCATGTTATGCTCTAGACATCCTCGAACCGTCTATTGTTGATTTATGCCATGTTCCTTGCAGTAATACTAAAACACTGTGTACAGGTGTACTCTCCTCCATTTTTGTCAATAAATACTTCAATATTTTCCATTTTGCTTCTCCACGATTGTGTTCCACCCACGGAACCTGACAGACTTGTGTTTGATAAAATAAATCCATACCTTCCGTAAGAAGTCGTTTATGAAGGTAACGTAGTACCTCCCATGGAACAAACCAATAATGACCTCTGTATGTCGAGGTGGATATAATTGAGGACTCTTTCGGTCTTGTGAATTGCTTTCTTGAAACCAATCTTCTGTTGCTTGTCCATTGTGTAAAATTGTTTGTCCATCGTGCAGAATTTTCACTTCTTCTGACCCTTTAGCAACTTTATTTTCTACAGCCCATGTAGATCCCTCTCACTCATGTGGCTTTGATGTAAATGTCATAATTTTGTATTATACTCTATCTTTTTCTTTGTATCGGTGACCGTATTACCAGTGATTATGATATCGTTCAACTGATACAAGTTCGATGATAGTCTATGTCCGTTCATGACCTATATACTATCATTTACAATGTTTAATGAATTGTCTTGGCTAACAATCTTGCAACTTACCGCATCCAACTCGTCCAGAGAAATCAAGTTCTTCTTCAACTCTGAAATGTGTCTCACGTTCACGATGTGTTCATACTACTCCATCGAACATTTTTATCTTAATGTTCCCAACGCTAACGATCTTACAAGACGTGTTATTTCCCATAGGAACAACACCACAGTTGAACCCTTTATATGGGTTCAACTATTCCATATTGGAACACGTGGTTAGAGCACTCAAAGTCAAGAATCCATGTCTCAAAGAAATTATCCTTTCCGCTACGCATGCTAAGTACATAACATGCTAGCTCATTGGTTTCTTGTGCAATACCAACTTAACCCTGACCGCTTGAACTAGTACTTCTATCTTCTTTTTCTCTAACCACTGCCTATACTTTGGATATTTTTTCTTCATATGTCTCATCTGTTTGCAAATATAAAAATGCGTCGTGCCCGGATGATTTGGACTTTCTGTAGCTACTCTTTCCTCCATCCTTACTCTTTTAACTTCCCCTCTTACTAGCGATCAACCCTGATGACTCATCAGTAGGATTTGGCCTTCTCTCGATCTCTTTTCCGTAGAAAATTATTGTCACTAGTTGATCAAACAACCCTGAAAGTGAAAAAAGAAGTAAAATCGCCTTGTCCTCCTCCTCTGGCTTGACTTCGAGGCACATAAGCTCACTTATTATTTTGTTGAAGTTGTTCTTATAACTAAGAATTTGGGTCCCTTCATGCGAAGACAATATATTTGTTTCTTAAGATACAACTTGTTAGACAACGACTTTATCAGATACAAGCTATTGAGCTTCACCACAAACTAGTCACAGAAGTTTCTTCAATGACATTATACATCAGACAATATTCAATCGTGTCATGGGCACTCTGATCCATGTCATCCTAAGAACCCTGTCATTTTTGAAAGCTTTTTATCATTCCTTGCAATGGTTTTAAATACTCCCTCTTTCATAAGCAGAGCCTTCACCCTTCTCTATCTCAAATATTTTGCTATTAACTTTGATACTCGCCGTCCTGAAATTTCAAAATTTTCCTTTGAACCTTAATTAACAATTTCAAAAGTCCCGATCTAGAAAAATAGGGAGAGGGCTAATGTCGTCACCTACTGTTAATCGAGATCAAAGAAATTAGAATTCTAACGGTTCCCTGGGCTCTTGTACCAATTGTTGTGAACAAACGCAGAAGCAATAACACGAACAACCATAATAATGACGATAGATAACAAAGCACACAACCGACACAATAACACAAAATACAAAATTTATGTTGTTCAATCAAGAGTGACCTACTCCACATGACAAGGAAAAAACTTCATTTAATCAAAAAAGAGCCCTACAGAATATTACACTCACACACTGCAAACCATAACCTTCTCGGCACGTAGTCTTTACCGATTTCTCGTTCTAATTCCTTCTAGAGAACTCTATATTGCCTCAAGCAACCATCTAAAGAGAAAGAGGCTGATTAGGGATATTAACATGACCCAATTCTTGAACATTGCACAAAATTGACTCAGCCCCAACCCGACGGCATATCATCGATGTTAGAGTTATTTTATTTTATTATTTATCATATGAGGGTATAATAGTAATTGTGGGTGTATTGCATATTAATATAAATAGACATGAGATGCAACCTAGGGTTTAAGGCCCTTGCAATCTCCTTTCTCATATTCTCTTTTCCCCTACTTCCTCTTCTCCTCTCTCTCTCTCTAAACTTAACTTGGTATCAGAGCATATATTTGTAAACTTAACTTGGTTTAAGAACCCTGTCATTATTTGATTCATTATATGTGCCTAATTTTCCATTTAATTTGTTATCTGTGAGCCAGTTAACCAAATCTCTTCAATGTTCTGTGACATTTTCTCCCAATTCGTGTATTTTTCAGGACCTCAGGACGAAGAAGACGATTGGTTCGGGGCATGAAAAAGATGGACTGTACTACTTGGATCTACCTGGAAAGGCCTTCACTTCTGTTTCTACTTCTCCGTTGCAGTGGCATTATCGTTTGGGACATCCGTCTTTGGCTAAGTTGCGTCAAGTTGTTCCTAGTTTGAGTCATGTATCTAGTCTTGAATGTGAGGCTTGTCAGTTAGGCAAGCATCACCGTAGTTCCTTTCCTCGTCGTAGTGAGAGTCGTCAATTAGAGTCTTTTGATCTTGTTCATTCTGATATTTGGGGTCCGTCTAGAGTCAAAAATCCGAAAGGATTTCAGTATTTTGTTATTTTTATTGATGATTATTCCAGAATGACTTGGTGTTATTTAATGAAAGAAAGATCCGAGTTTCCAAATGTGTTATCTGCCTTTTATAATGAAGTCTATGTTCAGTTTAATAAACGTATCAAAATTCTGCGTTCTGATAATGCTTTGGAGTATACTCAATCTTCTGTGAACAGTTTCTGTGTTGATCGTGGTATGATTCATCAAACCAGTTGTGTCCACACCTCTCAACAAAATGGTATAGCCGAACGCAAACATCGACACATTTTAGATGTGGCTCGAACTCTCATGTTCAATATGCATGTCCCCAAACAGTATTGGGCAGATGCCGTTCTTACTGCATGTTATCTTATTAATCGCATGCCATCATCTGTATTAAATAACAAAGTTCCATTTACTATATTACATACAGATGTCGCACCCTTTTTCTTATCTCCTCGAGTGTTTGGCTGTGTCGCTTTTATTCATAACTTGGAACCTAATCGAGATAAGTTGGCTCCTAGATCTCTGAAGTGTGTCTTTCTTGGTTATCCCCGTACTCAAAAAGGTTATCGTTGTTACAGTCCACAGTCACGCAAATATTATGTCAGTGCGGATGTTACATTCTTTGAGTCTACCCCTTTCTTTCCTTCAGGAGACCGTGGTATTCCTTTTACAACAGATTTGATATCTTCCATACCACTTCCGGTCATTCCTGAATCAATTTCTGTCTCCATTCCCCATTTACAGGTTTATCAGAGATCCAAGGACAGGCCAGTGGTTCTGCAGAATTCAGCCTTCAACCAATCATCTTCCGTGCCTGAGGTTTCTGCTCCCATCACCACAGATCCAGATGATCTTCCTATTGCTCTCAGAAAAAGACAACGCCTTTGTACCACAAAGAATAAGCATCCCATTTCTAACTATGTTTCATTACACCGTGCTTCATCATCTTTTCATGCTTTTGCTGTTTCATTGTCTTCTACTTTTATTCCCAAAACTTACAAGCAGGCTATGTCATCTTCTGGTTGGAAAAGTACAATGGATGAGGAGATGTATGCTTTACATCAAAATCAGACTTGGGAGCTTACATCACTTCCTGTTGGAAAACAAACAGTGGGTTGTAGATGGGTGTACACTGTTAAGTATCACCCTGATGGTTCTGTTGAGCGCCTCAAGGCACGGTTGGTTGCCAAAGGGTATACTCAGACATATGGCGTGGATTATATGGAGACTTTCTCTCCAGTGGCTCGGCTGAATTCAGTTCGGATTCTTATTTCTGTGGCGGTTAATCACCAATGGCCTATATATCAGCTGGACATAAAGAATGCTTTTTTGCATGGTGACTTACAGGAGGAGGTTTATATGGATCAACCACCGGGATATGTTGTAGCAGGAAATAAAAGACTCGTATGTCGATTGAAGAAAGCATTATATGGACTGAAACAGTCACCTCGTGCTTGGTTTGACAAGTTCAGTTCTCATTCAGTATGGCTTTCGGCGTACCACATCAGATCATTCAGTGTTTTGCCATTCTTTCTCAGCAGGTATTATCGTGTTGATTGTTTATGTTGATGATATCATTATATCTGGGAGTGATCATGCTGGAATTGCGGACTTGAAGGCCTACCTTAGTCGTCAGTTTCATACTAAGGATTTGGGTCTTCTTCGATATTTTCTTGGAATCGAAGTTGCTCGATCTAAGAAGGGGGTGTATCTGTCACAACGCAAGTATATTCTAGACTTACTTTCCGAGACTGGGATGTTGGAGTGTCGGCCAGTTGAGACTCCTATGGATTATCATGACAAGCTTGATGCTGACAGGGGAGAGTTATTTGAGGATGTTGGATATTATAGACGTTTGGTTGGCAAACTTATATATCTTACTGTTACTCGACCAGACATCACATATGCAGTTGGAGTAGTTAGTCAGTTTATGCATGCCCCTCGGCAACCACATTGGGAGGCTATCTCTCGCATTCTTCGATACTTGAAGGGTGCACCTGGAAAGGGTTTGTTGTACAAACCTTCCCAGTTGCTTACGGTGACTGGGTTCAGTGATGCTGATTGGGCAGGCAGTCGCAGTGATAGGAGGTCTACTTCTGGCTATTGTACGTTTGTGGGTGGCAATCTTGTCACGTGGCGTAGTAAGAAGCAGAATATTGTGGCTCGTTCTAGTGCAGAGGCCGAGTACCGTGCGATGGCTCATACAGCTTCTGAGATGATGTGGGTGCAGTCTCTTCTTCATGAAATGGAAATTATGATTCCTATTCCGATGGAGATGTATTGTGATAATCAGTCGGCAATGTTTATCGCAAGTAATCCGGTGTTTCATAAGCGCACGAAGCATATCGAGGTGGATTGTCATTTTGTTCGTGATTTGTTGCTGAAGAAACAGATTGTCACTCCTTATGTTCGGTCAGAGGATCAATTAGGTGATATCCTCACCAAACCACTTGCTCGCGGTCCATTTTCTGATTTATGTAGCAAGCTGGGCATGTCTGATCTATATGCTCCTGCTTGAGGGAGGGTGTTAGAGTTATTTTATTTTGTTATTTATCATATGAGGGTATAATAGTAATTGTGGGTGTATTGCATATTAATATAAATAGACATGAGATGCAACCTAGGGTTTAAGGCCCTTGCAATCTCCTTTCTCATATTCTCTTTTCCCCTACTTCCTCTTCTCCTCTCTCTCTCTCTAAACTTAACTATCGACATGCTTAATGATAAAAAATAGACAATTTGTCAAAAATCAGTGTTCTAAATGGCGGCCGCCTTGACCGCCTAGGCTGCGCCTATGCGGTAGGCGGTCTCTCTCCGCACCGTTTTTCGGTAGGCGGTGGAGTACATGGTCAAAGAAGCTTTGGCGACGTAGGTGAGCGCTGAGGCAAAGCAATACATAACAAGTTGTTTTGGCCAAATGGTTTTGCAAGCATTATGGACCTATGGTTCACTTTTATAAGACTAAAACTTAATAAATCTTTGTTCTACAACATAGTTATGCATAAAATATCCTTAAAATATGTATATAATGCAAAAAACTGTGATAAAATAGTAAAAAATGTATCAACCGTCTAGGCGATGCCTAGGCGATGCCTAGGCGGCCTAAGCGGTAGACGGACTCTTTTCGTCGCGCACCCGTCTACCGCCGTTTAGAACCTTGCAAAAACTTGCTAGATGATTTTTGCACTTTGAAGTATGCTGCCAAGCTGTTACTCTTTGTTTTCTGGCCATTTTCGACTCCTCTTGAGCTTCTCTGATTCCTCGGATAGCGCAGCTCCCCATATGAACATGAGCCATCTCCAACATAATATCCCACATTTCCAACATTAAGTTAGTAGTTCATCAGGTTCAGGTTATCTTTCCGCATGTCGGATGCTAGTCGGTACGAAATCAATGTCGGATTTGGATTTTGGGTGGAAATTAGACATGGCGTGTTGTGTTATTTAGTATTTGAATTAGTAATCCTAAAATCCTAATTAATTATATTAAATACGACCCAATTTGGAAGAAAAAAAAAGTTGTCTAGAATTTGATACAACTCAGGTTTGGGACTGGATAATAGTCATATATATTACTTGGAATACGACGATCAAGTCAAATTTGGAGACCGAACCGAAAGCACAATCAGATAAGGAAACAGTTTCGTTAGTTTTGTATTTCGAATTACTAAACATTAGATAACATATGGCCCATAGGTGTCATATAGGTTTATTTACACTTGTAAATTTATTTTGAAGGGTAGGTTGGTAACATACTTCAGACAATGGCCAATATCATAGGTTATGTAACATGTGATGTTAGATCAGACAGCTAGGCACTCATTGGAGAATGAGTTCACAGAACAGACTTGCCTAGAATCCAATATAGAGCTTTACACATGCCAATTAGAAATTCCTATATTTGGTAGAGTACAAGTTCTTTATATTTAAAAAACACAGTTGTCTTGTACACTTGACTCCATATTTTGAACATATTTGAGTAGTACCTTCAACGAGATTATGTATAGTTGGATATTGGATAGGTTGTTAGTGTATTGGAGGTAGGTGATTTGTAAGATATAGAACATGTCACTCTTGGAAAGAGAGTTAAAACTCATGAAACCATGAAATAAAGTTGTCGACCGAGAGAATCAAAGGAGTGGAAAAGGTGTCCTCTAAATTCCATTACAAGAATCTCAATGGATTTAAGAGTTTAATTTTTTTTTTTTTTGGCATTTTACTAAACTTAGAATAGAACTAACTTGAGACGTCAATGGATTGAAGAAACAAGCCATGCGGGCACTAGAACGTTTAGATTCTTTTGATATATTAATTCAAGTAGATTATTGGGTCATGATTCTTTTGTTAGGTGTCAATCATGACTTGCATCAATCTGCATTTGTACAATAGAGGTGTTGTATTAAATATTTGAGTGAATAATCGAAGAGATTCATTTTTCGTGTACGCAACTCAACTTGATTATAACCTGATGAGCACATTCATACAAGGTTCGGTGTAAGTGAAACTTCGGTAGGAACCTAATTGGATGCCTTCGATATAGTAAACCCTAGTAGGAAATAATTATGATAATTATGAATTAGCAATCATAATTATTGTATTAAATATATGATCACTACTATTATAATGCGGCTTGGAAATGGCTCAAAAATAAGTCGTCCAAGACGTATCTATATCCTCCACTAAAAAAAAAAAAAAACTAACCGTGTATGTACTACCTCCTCATGTAGTTAAAAATAAAAATAAAAAATTTAAATTCTTCTAACTACCTTAACATATAATAAATCCTAAAATATATTCAATATTCAAATTATATTTAAACTAACTATATGGTATTATCTAACTAAATACATATCCAAAATTCTAAAAACATATCTATAACAAAATTATAATAAAAATATATTCATATCATATTTAAAATATAACTTAAAATTTTATCTATTTTTTATCAATATTATAGTTTTTTTTTTATTATGTATGTCACGTGAACGTGACCAATATGTTATAATTGTATCAACAAAAAATTAAGGGTAAAGACAAGATACTGGAAGGAGGGGTCGTCCGCCAAATTGGTCGAGTGAGTATATCCATAAGAAAGGAAGAAATCTTTAATGCTTCAACCAAACACCATGATGAAGACAACAATCCACCCCAACCGCCAATAAAAAGGTGTCGAATGGGTGGGGGGTACTCAATATATATCCCTCCCATGCCCAAGTCAGATAGGTCTTGTACCCCTTTTACCCCTCCCATGCCTAAGCAAATGGTAGAGGGCGTTATGAGTACATACCATTTTCCTCTTTTGGGATATTTATAACCATGAGTTATGAGCCCAAAGGCTTAGTACTTACGGAAGGGTAATTATAAGGGCACTGCACATTTTACTCGGGGCTAGCCCATTGGAAATTTACAAAAAATTATAAGTTTGCCATCCTAAAAGTTACTTGGGGCTAGCCCAAATTGTTATAATCAGGACTGTCAAAATTTTGACAGTCCTACCACTTGGAAGGACTGTCAAAATTTTGACAGTCCTACAAATTGTTAGAACTGTCATAATTTTGACAGTCCCACAAGCTATGTGGACTGTCAAAATTTTGACAGTCCTAATTTTAACCCACTGAAAAATTTATATAAAATTAGGACTGTCAGGATTTTGACAGTCCCACAAACAATGACTGTCAAAATTTTGACAGTCCTCATTTTAATTGTCAGGATTTTTTTTTAAGTTTATTTCTATTTAGTTAGTTTTGGATTTTGATTTTTTTTTATTTAGTTTAACATCCAAAATAAAATATGTTATCATTGAACCCAAAAAAAAAAAAAATCTACCGTACGAATATTATGTCTGCCGTCGATCAGACTTCAAACGGCCATAACTATTTGTTTTCAAATCGTTTTTCGTCACACAATAGGTCTATTTGTATGCTTTCGATGAGAGTAACACAATTCGTGTAGAGAGAATTTTCATCCGAAGTAAGACGTACATATTACAGGCAAAAATATAAAATATAAAACTTTAAAGTATCATAACTTTTGACTGGGAGATCGAAACAAGCTCCAGTTTGTGCCAAAATGACCGTATGGAAAAGTACTTCGGGATAAACCGTTTCAACGTTTGACGGACTTCCCAAATTTTTAGAATCGCAAAAAAACGAAGTTTCGACCTCCAAATTTTACTTTTGGTAATTTTTTTTTACAAAATATTTAATGTACCAATAATAAATTTACTATTTTAAATAACTGAATACTTTAACAAATTTTAAGGATATTTTGAAATTGGCCCCTCCAACAATTAACAAAAAAAATTAACAGAAAAAAAAATTTAGGACTGTCAAAATTTTGACAGTCCTACCAATGGGAAGGACTGTCAAAATTTTGACAGTCCTAAAAATTCAACATATATTTTTAGGACTGTCAAACTTTTGACAGTCCTACCAATTGGAAGGACTGTCAAAAGTTTGACAGTCCTAAAAATATATGTTGAATTTTTAGGACTGTCAAAATTTTGACAGTACTTCCAATTGGTAGGACTGTCAAAATTTTGACAGTCCTAAAAATCAACATATATGTCAAATTTTGACAGTCAAAATTTTTAGATCATGATTTTTAGACTGTCGACTGTCAATATCAAAAAATTTAGGACTGTCAAAATTTTGACAGTCCTAAAATTCAACATACATTATTAGGACTGTCAAAATTTTGACAGTCCTTCCAATTGGTAGGACTGTCAAAAGTTTGACAGTCCTAAAAATGTATGTTGAATTTTTAGGACTGTCAAAATTTTGACAGTACTTCCAATTGGTAGGACTGTCAAAATTTTGACAGTCCTAAAAATCAACATATATGTCAAATTTTGACAGTTTTTCTATTTTTTCATTTTCTTTTTTGGTTTTGACGGCGACGACGACGGGAGGCGCGGCGACGGGAGGCTGCGGTGGAGGACGGGGGAGGAGGCGGAGGAGGACGGCGGGCGGGGGGAGGGCTCCGGTGGGGTGGGAAGGGTTTGGGAGTGTTTGGGAAGAAGGATTTCAAAGTGGGCTAGTATGAGTAAACTAATGGGCTAGTGTGAGTAAACTTTGCTCATTAATGGGCTACCCCAATCCTGGGCTAGCCCCAAGTAAAAGTTGTAGTGCCCTTATAATTTGCCTTACGGAAGGACCATCTTAGTGGTCCTTATGTGCTAGTTGTCATGAATTTACCTGTGGTATGATTTAGTCTTGGCTGTTTGGGTCGCATGGACTTGCTGTTTCATGGGGGCTTTTGATAAGGGCACTGCCAATTTTACTTGGGGCTAGCCCAGGATTGGGGCTAGCCCACTATAGAGCAACCTTTACTCATACTAGCCCAAGTTTTGACTTGGGGCTAGCCCAGGATTTGAAAACATCCGTTGTTCTTATTCTCGAAACCTAGCTCCCCCCGACCGGAGCTTTCCCCCCTCTCGCCGACCCCCTCCCGCCGGCCGATCTCCGTTGTCCTCCTCCTCCTTGTCGATGGCTCCCAAAGTCTCGAAAGTACTAAGGTAGAAATCATCATTCTCCTTGTGCTATTGTATTTGAAAAATTGTCCAAAATTTTTAAGAAATCCTCTAGCATGTTGAAAATTTTGAGTTATTTTCTTTCAAATGAGGGCATACTAGTCCTTGGCGGAGTCTAGGATGTAGTTTAGACATAGAAGTCGTTTGGAACATGATTTTAGGGCGTACAATGTCGAGACTGCTCGACAATGTCGAGCAGTATCGAGCGGGACTGTAGGAAATTCAACAGTCCTAAAAGATTAGGACTGTTGAAAAATCTGCAGTCCTGTATACTTACAGGACTGTAGAAATGGCTACAGTCCAGAAAAAAATTCAATTATTATGTTAAAATATAAATTAATTTTTGTCTGTATATATTAATTTTTGTCTTATAGTCATGCCCCTGGAAAGGACACTGTGGATGAAGAAATGAGAAGACGCCCTACTGCGTCGATGCGTAAGGAACGCACAGTTTCGCAAGGCGTGACTATCCGCGAGGCCGAGGCACGCCCTGAAGTGAGGAAACGTCCATTGACGAAGAAGATTGCCACAAAGAGACGTGCTCCTCCTAGTTCTTCCGGTTCTTCTTCCTCCTCCGATGAGGACATGCCAAATGTTCCAAATCGGCCTACTGATGGTTCAGGACCTTCTCAGCCTGCAGATAGTCCTGTCGAGAGTCTTCCACAAACTCTCGGAAACCGGCCTACTGATGGTTCGGGACCTTCTGAGCAGGCAGATAGTCGAGTCGACACTCGTCCAAACGGTTGCTCTATGTTACCGTCGATCGAAAACCATATTGCATACCAAATATGGAACAATCCGGTAAGTACATTACGTTATGATAAATTTATATATAGTTGTAAGTTCAAAGTTCATTTTACATGGAGGTTTAATTTCATCCAATTGTTGACTTTTCAGGAGAGTGGTCGTTTGTTGACGGTGATCAACCATGGCAAAAAATGCAATACATGGAGGTATGCATTATTGGGAGATGATGTGAAGGCAAAAATCAGTCCCACCGGTCTACAATATTTGGGTAGCTACTCATATACGACGGTGGATAATGCACTGATTTCAGCATTTGTAGAACGGTGGCATCCAGAGACCAACACTTTCCATCTACCCAATGGGGAGTTGACGATTACCCTTGATGACGTCCATCATATATTGGAACTTAGGGTTGATGGTCGTCCCATGCAGAATCATACTTTTGATGACTCGAGCATCGACTATTACGACAATATTGTGGATCATGTATCAGGGTGTCTGGGAGTTGATTCCACTAGTTTTACTAGTCTTCGAGAATTCAAGAAGTCCTATGGACTTCCTCTAAAATATTTGGAGGAGATATTCGCTGAGCCGGCCCCCGAAATTGATAATAGCGATAATGTGGCCCGCGGATATATGCAGTTCATCTTAGGGGCTGTCGGCATTACCGATAAGTCTGGAACGTTCATAAATGCCAAATATCTCATCGATTTGGACAACATTGAAACGGTGGACGAAATTTCTTGGGGAAGCGGTATACTGGCATACCTTTACCGCGAGCTTGGTGCGGCATCCCGTGTGGGTTCGAAGACAATTTCCGGATGCCAGACTCTACTCCATGTATAGATATATCTTTGTCAACTTGTTTACATAAATTGAAATTGTGTTGTTTATTTTTGGACTAATATATTTCCGGTAACGTGAAGGCATGGATATACGAGCACTTTCCAACTCTGCAGCGGGCGAAGCTGAGCCAAGGGTATGACGAGAACCTGCCTAGAATGTGCCGATGGAAGCCGACTAAAGAAGATGCCAAATGTTCTCACACATTGGCCGCTCTACGGCATGCACTCGAAGATATGACGACAGAAGAGGTGAATATAGACCTAATTTTGTACTTAATTGGTATTAATTTACTACGTTATGCTAAATGACATTATGTTAAATTTTATGTGGTGCAGATTGTATGGGATCCATACCGTGATTTGCGACAGACTACCCGTCCGTTGCAACCAGTCGCCTTATATCACGGTGTTATCAGTTGTCATGAAATTAAGGAGGCTTATATGCCGGATAGAGTGCTACGTCAGTTTGGCTACGTCCAAACTGTCCCAAGGCGAACTTTGCAAATGATAACTCCTCCGCGCGGTACAAAACCGCTAAACTATATACCTGCACATTTCAACTGGGTATCGCACTTCTTCACCGAGTGGCAATGCCATGTCATTAGAGATACCGACCGGCTAGCAGCAGTCAATATGGCGGAGTGCAGCGACGACTACCTCGCCTACTATGCCGGTGTCGGACTACCGACCTTGTTCCAACGCGGAGGGGATATTGTGCGTGTACCGTCAGATCTTCCTCCCAAATCGGTCTTATATACTGCACTGGTCAAGATGGTGAGCCTACTTGTAGAGTTTAAGTTTGATATTTGTAACTGTGGCTAACAATTATTTTCATTTTTCATGAATAGGCAAGGAAAGTTAAGAAGTTGGGAAGAAGCCTCGTCAGTTGCCAGGGTTCCAATTATATGACAATCAATGACGAACTCCAAAATATCGACAACGCTGAAGAATATCCTTTCTTGGATACTAGAGAGCAACGCACGAAGAGGCGCCATGACGTTTGAACAATCATTATGAGTTATAAAAGTGTGACTGAATATGACCTTTGAGAATTGTCAAAATTTGACCTGTAAACGTTGTAAAAGTTTGATTGAATATGACTTTTTGCCTACTTGTGACACTTTGACGATATTGAGGATTTGAGTTGTAAAACTTTAAACTATAATTTTGCCTACTTGTGACACTTTGAGTTAATTTTGCCATGTTGTGACACTGAGTTAATTTTGCCTTGTTGTTACTATTTTGATCTGTATACTGGGCATATTGGTCAGTGGGTTAACTGTATATTCAATCCTAGTTTACACTAGGACTGTCCAAAATTGACAGTGGGTAAACTTTAGGACTGTCACAATTTTGACAGTCCTAGTTTACACTAGGACTGTCAAAATTGTTTGACAGTCCTAAAGTTATATAAATGTGCATATTTACAGTGAGTAAACTTTAGGACTGTCACAATTTTGACAGTCCTAGTATCCTGGCAGTTTTCCATAATGACAGTCCTAAGTTATTAGTAGCAATGCGCAATATACAATCAAAATCTTCATAACTCTTTTCATTACACAACATACAACATATGGTTCAATATACACTTAGACAAACATGGATCAAAAATTTACACATTTTCACTTGGGGCAGTATCAATCGATTAAAATATCAAAGTAGTCGTCCGACATGATTTTTGGATCCTCCATCTTCATCATCTTCTTATAGGCCGCCATTGCATCCATGTAGGGTGTCGTCCATGCGATCGCTTCCTCAGGTGCGTGTTTATACCAAAGCGTAGAAGGTGGCGGAATAGGAGAATGAGCGATCAACCTTGGGATGACGAAGTGTTGTCCGACAAGCCCAATGCAACATAGATTGAATACTCGGTGTTCGGCCGGGGGGCACACATTGGAAAGAAAGTATTGTTAATACCATGTGAGATAATTACAATAGGTAACTTATACCTATTAGAGAAGACGTAAGCAGCAGGCGGGACATCCATGTAATGCTCTGGTCCGGTAACTGTTTCCGTACAAGGTATGCCTGCCAACAAATCCCCAACAATTTCTTCGCCAAGTATCTGGCTATAGAAGGCTAGTCGTGACTCCAACTCCTCGTACAGCTCTGCCCTAACCTGTCGCCATCCTGCTTCCACTGAATAGCCTAGTTGTCTTGCTAGTGCATGGTATCCACAGTGGCCATCCGCAGGAACATCATCAATAGACCAAATGAAGTTCCGTATCTCAGGTAGGAAATTTTCAATGTATAGATTATAAGAAATAGAAAAGTTTTCAACACCCTCCGCCGTGCCTGCATCTATCGTTTTCTGTTTCTTCCCCCTTCGAATAGTTAGCTTAGGAGTTCGAACAACGGACTTTGCCTCTAAACTGCGTTCGATATGTTCAAATAAGGATGGATCTCTTTTAGTTGACTCCTCCTCCTTCTTTTTGGCTCTACTCTTTCTTGAGTGTGGTCTTCCCTTAGGAGTTCGAACAACGGATGGCTCTTGCAATCGAGTACTTGCCGGGACTGCAATCTCATGGATTTTAAACTCAATGGATCTTCTCTCCGGTTCCGTTGCGCCACACCACCTTGCGTGAAGTAGTTTAACTTGGGGCAACGCAAAGAAATCATCTTGCACTTCCACCGCCGGCATTATCGACAGCTGTCGCCAACGTTGATCAACAACATCTATTGGAATAGGTATAGATTCACGACGGTATTCGTTGATTTCATGTGCACACGGAAGTCCGAGTGAATGTCGATATGAACAACCGCAAACCTCGGGATCATAACCCACCGACTTCGACCTTCGAATCTCCTCAAGCAATAACCCCAAGGCCTTGTGAGATACCACATGAGTTAAACCATCCAAGAGGTGTTCTTGCTTGTATTCATGCTTTGCAATATTGAGGCTCATCTCAAATGATGCTACAATATCGTTCACCGTAGCAATAGTCATCAAATGAATCGATTGCCAAACAGAGACAAAATTACCGACCGATGAGCGTAGATATCTTTTCAAACATGAGTGTGCCCCTTCGACCCGGTTCGTAGTGATCGTGCCATAATGCTTCACCATGTTGGTCCATGCTAAGACGAATTGCTCTTTATGTGGTCCTAGCCAAGTATCTTTGATATAAGATATGCATGTCGGGTTACTTGGCTCCCACTTTTGTTGGAATATGTACCATGCTGCGTCGTAACTGTCTGTAGTACTTGCTCGCCATACAAGACTCCAATCACTGTAGAATTCTTCGAAGCGAAGCATGTCAATTTTACCGTCCACAGTTTCAAATTTTTTCTTGCATTGAGCATGGATATGTCTATTTATATGCCAAGTGCATAGTAGTCTATGCGCATGAGGAAATACAATATCTATAGCATTTATCAACGCATATTCTCTGTCAGTAACAAAAACAGACGGCTCTTTGTAACCTGTGTAAAGGGATTGTAGTTTCCTCAACGCCCATGTGTAATCCTCTACTGTCTCACTCTTCATAAAACAAAAAGCGACTGTAAATGTTTTTCCCATAGACGTAAATCCGACAACATGCAAAAGAGGCATCTTGAACTTGTTGGTCTTATATGTACAATCAAGGACCAACACGTCTGCGAAGGACCGAGCCATATGTGTGCAATCAGGATGAGCCCAAAACAATGAAAGGAGTTCATCAGTTTGTGGATGTCTTCTATGGTACTCCACGTAGTGATGCTCCCCAAGCAACTTCAATACTTGCTGCATCGCCATTCTTCCTTTCATACTATTGCATTTCGCTCTGGCCAAACTATTATAGATCGTCCTCATGGTAGACTTGTTCCCATCTTGTTTTTGTCGCACAGCAGAATAAATTTGTTTCGGTGCAACTCCTGAAAGGAACATTTCTTCAACCAACTTTTTCTCATCCTCCTTCAACCGTGCCACGTAGGCATGACCCGTAAGTGTCCCTGGAATAGGATGATTGTGTCTTCCATTCTTAACTTCGATTATCCACTTCACATCTTCAACTTTTACAATCAACACCTTCAACGGACAACCACATTTTCTCGTCCCAACATTTTTCTTAGGGATTTCTTTTTCAACAACACCCTTCTTTTTATGATGCTTAAACACACCTCTTTCGCATCCAAGCTCAAGATATTTTCGGCCCGGCCGAGATCGGATGGATCTTGCAATGACAATAACTACATTATGTCGTCTCCCAACTTCTCTGCACCACTCTAATGCTTCTTCATGGCTTGCAAACTCAATATCCGTTGAGAAAATATCATCCACATCAACACCAACAGCAGGATGTACCACTATATCTGAACAAGCTTGGTCCTATAACCAATATAAAATAATATAAAAATTAATAACTTCATATAATTATCCAGGACTGTCACTATTTTGACAGTCCTATTTTTATATAGGACTGTCAAAATTATGACAGTCCTACTTTTACGTAGGACTGTCGAATTTATGACAGTCCTATATTTATATTGGACTGTGGAATATTTGACAGTCCTATATTTATATAGGACTGTCTAATGTTTACAGTCCTAACTCGTGACTGTCAAATTAGGGTTGTCGTTTTACGTACCGTACGTGCTTCGGAACAACCAACTTGTACTTCGGAACGTCCGGAGTGCATAATTAATGAATTGGACGATCCGACTTCGTCATCGAACATTTTTTCATGCATTGTTCCTACATTAATCAAAATAAACTAAATCTTTTTCGCACATTTGCAAAACTTATTCAACGTAGGTTGTCGAAGACATACCGGAAGAATATTCCTTGGGGTATCACCAAAGTAAAATACTCCTCCAACCACAACTAGCTATTTCCAAATTTAGGTTTGGGCTTGGTGGAATGAGGGTTTCTTAAGTCTAGGTGGAATGCCAAAAATAGAAACCCATTTGACTTTTATACTTTGGTGTGGGGTAGCCCCAACTAACTATCAGAGTGGCAAACTTGTAATTTTGGGAAATGGACTGTCAAATTTTTGACAGTCCTAACAATTTGTAGGACTGTCAAAATTTTCATAGTCCTACAAAATGGGTAGGACTGTCAAAATTGTGACAGTCCTTCCAAGTGGTAGGACTGTCAATATTTTGACAGTCCCGATTATAACTGTGGGCTAGCCCCGACTAACTTTCATGATGGCAAACTTGTAATTTTTTGTAAATTTTCAATGGGCTAGCCCAGAGTCAAATGTGCAGTGTCCTTATAAATGGGACTGTCACAATTTTGACAGTCCTATCTATTTGTAGGACTGTCAAAATTTTGACAGTCCTTCCAAGTGGTAGGACTGTCAAAATTTGACAGTCCTGAGTATTACAGTGGGCTAGCCCCGAGTAACTTTCATGATGGCAAACTTGTAATTTTTTCTAATTTTGAAATGGGCTAGCCCCGAGTAAAATGTGCAGTGCCCTTATAATTTGCCTTCATGGGCTTATTCATTTTTCTTAACACTTCCAAGAATATTGCAGAGACCAGACATTGTCAAATTCCGTCAAGAGATTTGAATTTGAGGACTCTTTCCCAGTCCAGACAGAAATTAAACCCGGTAGAGATCAATTGAATTGCTGACAAAGACTAACAGCAAACTATATACACAAAGATAAGAGCAAAAGAAAACCCACCTGAAGTTCTCCTTGACATGTACCGACTTCCTGCGCGAGCAAAAAAATAAATAATAATAATAATAATAATTTGGAATTACAAGAACAGACATCCAAAAGGGGTCCAAGAAGCTGACCTGAGATCCGCTGATCCATATTGAGCAGCTGAACCGATACCGAACTCGCCCCTGATGTCAGCTTCGAACTTATTGAGGTCGGCAATTGCGGAGGGCATTTGACCTAACCAGCTGAAGCTAACGACAGCTGTGGCTAGCGCGGCGGACACTATCCCCTGCCACTTCTTGGGTTCTGCAAGTATATCATACCACCAACATTATTGCACGCCAACGGTCGTATCAAGGAAAAAAGAAAATGAGGGGAGGGGAGGGTGTACTCACCATGGGTTTGACAGAGTACGGGTCTCGGGAAGCTCTTCGTGGGGAAGGAAGAGGAAGAGAGAGATGAAAGAGGAGAGACCGTGAGGGCCATGGCGCCGGCGGTGGTTCAAACAAGTAAAAAAACAGTTGAGAAAGTAAAAGAGAGGAAAGCGCATTAGCTTCATTTCTGCCTCTGCCGTCGGACACGTGTCGTTTCCTATCCAAATACTTTGCACAATCATCCGTTTCTTAACCTTATCCTCTTGACTTGGAAACAAATTACTAAGAGCATCATTAGTAGATAGTGGTAATAAAATGCATCATAAGGTCTAAATTTATGACAAAAAACCAAATCTATAATAGGATGGGTATGTGTCGGAATAGTAAAAAATAATAAAATATTTTTTTGTCAGAAAAATTGTATGGTCAAAATTTAATGTGGTAAAAAAATTATATAAAATCTAAAATCTAGAAATTATGGCTCCAAATTGAACCGTAATATTCTATAAAATGAGTTCCTACATTCTAAATGTAGAAATTATGATGTTGTCACTCCTCTATCCCGTATACTTGGAATATACTCAAGTTGACGCATTTTTTTGTAGTGTTTTCATTTTTGGCGCACTTTGGATATACTTCAAGTGCACGAATGAATGGAAGCTTGGCGCACATTGGCTAATATCAATGGTGTGGTGGTGGTAGGTAGGATGTGTGGCTTGGATTTGTTGGAGAGATTCGACGGTTCACCATCAACCCCTTACCTATATATATCCTTGTTCTCATTCTCTCTTCTCACTTGTTCATTTCTCTTGTTTTGCTCCAGGTTTTCTTCATAGGCAAGTACATCTTGCAAATATGAAGAAACATGATCGGCTATAGTTATATTCTTAGTATTATTGTTGTAATTAGTTTATAGTAGTGTTTTGATTAAGTTAGTTCTTGGAGTTTTCAGATTTGAGATGGTTAATGATTTTATCTTAATTTTATTATGAGGGTTTTCATGATTATATTTTCCTAGGGAATAATCCCCTAAAAATGAGACATTTTTAAATGTTGTTCCCTGATTTCGAGCATGGGTTTTCCCTTGATTTTTGGTTCTTATTGCTTGAGGAATGGAGCACTGTCATAGTCTCGAGCTTGAGCTCTAAGTGCATCAATGTTGGGTCGGTTGGAGAAGAAGAACAGTGACAAGAAGTACACAGGAGGATTTGCACTATGGACACATGTTGAATGTGACCAACATTCCATACTCGTGCGTACTTTAAGAGTACTGCCAATTTCTTACCAAAGTATGTTAAGGGGATAAATTTTTAGAAAAATCCTTCTTGGCGCACTTTTGAAAGATTTTAGCCTCTGGCGCACAATTGATGTATTATCGAACGAGCCAAGCAAAAGTGCGTCAGTCTCCTTTTCAGCGCACTTTTAACCAACTTCCTCCTTGGCGCATTTTTAACCAAATCAGCAAATCGACGCACAATTGGCATATTGTGCATTAACTATCAAAAGTACGTCGCTCTTATACACACAACCCTGGGCGCATTTTTTGGACGCTCAATGGTAGGTGCACTTTTGATGGATTAATAACCTGGCGCACTTGTCAACTATTGGAGCACTCTTGCTCGGTTCAGCCTCAATAAGCGAGCCTTGACTTTGGCACATCTCGATTCCCGAGGCCCCCGACTATTGTGCCCTCGACTATCGCGCTGCATGGGGACTCGTGTTTTGTCTTGTAGTTGTTTTGCACTTGCAAGGTGCGCCACTTCTTATTCTTGTAACTCTTGTTTTGTGCGCCAGTTTTCTTGCATGAGTAGAATGTGCCTATTCTCGTAATTCTTGATTTGTATGCCATATTTTTGTTACTCTATTATCGATTTTGTGTGCCATGTTATAAACTTTTGTGCTATAACTTTTGGGACCTAGTGTTATAGGTTTGTGCACCATATAGTTGCTTGCTCGCAAATAGTGCATCACTATTCCTGACTAGCCTATGTTGGCACTTGCAAGTGCGCCAGCCCAGGACATCTTGTGATTAATTTTGCATACATGGTTCCTGTTGTGCACTTGATGCCTATTCTAGATTAGTTGAGCTTGGCCATGATTGATGATATATGATCCCAGAATTTGAGAAATTGATGAGGCATTCATGACCGTGACTCGATCATATGAGATATAAGATTCCTAATTAATTATGACTCCTGACTAGACACCAACTGATAGGTTTGGTATCCTGACTTGGTTATTGTATTCGTGTCGATACACTTATCATGCTCGCCTGTTTATAAAGGCTATATTGTACACTAAGTGTGGGACATTGGCCAACATGTATACTGAATGTGACATGATGATTCCTGCTCGGTGCATAATACTATATATTTGAATTCTTGACACGAAAATAATAATGGGTCAGAACCAGAGCGTGGCTAGGTTATTGCTTGATTGAATGTTGCATCTACATTTGGGTGGATTTAGACTTAACTCCTTATATTAAATGGATTCGTACAAAATATTCTCGTACTCTGTACGACATTATTAAGGGAAATATTCATGTGGCCATGGCAGGAAATTTTATATCATTGTAGGGTTAATTAGGTAACATAAAAGCTTATTAGAACATGGGAAGGAAACATCATCCCGAGATCGTGCGTGATGGGCCGTCCTGTGATAATTTTTATGGCGTACAAGGATGGCCACCACGGATATTGTATATCATCTGCATGTAGTAGAGTACAATGTTCGACCTTTCTATATTTAAGACCGAGCCAACATTTTTCCTATAGGAAGGTTGTAACTATTACTGATTTATTAGCGCGGTGGCCCTATGGGGAACTGGTGCAATCATGATTTTATGCTTGTATAATATTGGCTCGGTTAGTCCTTCTCGACATGGCACATTCTGATGATGCTTATTATTATTATATTTGGGATAACCCAGACTCCATATAACAAGCCATAATATTGTTTGGCCGTTCTAACCTGACTTGGTTGTGATTATAATTCTGCTAGTAGCTTAGGGACATTGATTGTCATAGTGTGGTGTTCAACTTCTGTCCTTGCTTGGTTGGGGAGTTGAGTCATTATGCTATGATAGAATATGGACCGAACTACGATACAGAAATCCTAGCTTGACCATAATTATGGGACGTACCTTATCTTGGATGGCATGGAATTTTCTGTCCTTCTTTGGTAAATGAGTGCCATGTTATCACAAAGATGGGGCACGCGCCAATAATTTTTGGCTCTTGTACTATATGCTTGATCTAGTTTTTATTTATTTATTTGTGCTTCCTTATGGTACTTGCTATTTGGGGTCTAACCTCACTGGTTTTGTATGGCAAGGTTTTGAGCCAACACTAGAGGATCCAGCTTATCCCTCTTACGATGACGCGCACCAGATGGATGGTCGCTGAATGGCACGAGTGGGTTTCTTGATCATCGCTCATCTTATACATTCTACTCTTTTTGGCGTTTAGCCACCGGCACTTGTTAGCCAGCTTGTCTGGACATCAGTTCCTTTTTATATAAATGTAATATAATCAGACTACAGCTGATCTCGGTTGTGTAACTATTGACATTCTACTAGCCTAACATTTTGATGGCTAGATCTCTAGAACATTCCGATGGAGAATTTGGGACGCCTTACGACTTTATCTCACATGTTCTATGTTATTGTTACTTGCTTGAATGATTAAGACATAGTTATTCTGAGACCCTAGGAGACTTAATTGTAGCATGCACCCGCTTATCTTTCTACAGCCATGGCCGTCGTACGATATTCTATACCTTGTACGGGGGAGCTGGCCATGTCTGTCTCCGTATTCTGATACTGGGGCGTGGCAAGGTTTTAATGGTAGCCCATGCAGGTCTGATTTTTTAGACTTTTGGGGTATCATGATCTTAGGAGTCTCAGTCAAACATGTTCCTCCTTGAATTCCTGAATTCGTTCTTCTCAATACTCAGCTTGAACCATTTAATTAATTATTTCTCTGTTCCTTCCCGTCCTGTTCTTGATGTTTTTTGTCCCTTTCTTCCAGGGCTTCCCTATCTTCGGTTGCCGGAGCATCAGAAGCATCGAGGCGACCAATAAGTCCGAGCGAGATGGGACAACAACATGAGTTAGTATTTCTCCAAGACCCGGTTCGGATCGAGCAGTGGTTGGGCCCCCAGGTGAGACAGTGGCAAAAAATATTGAGCAACCTTCTCCAGAGGTTTCGGCTCCCCCAGTAGAGCCAGCAATGCCAGCAGCACTTGATACCCCCGCTTTATTAAAGATCATCAGGGGGATTATGGCCGCACAACATCATCAAATGACGGTACAGTAATATCAGCAACTCCAGTAGCAGGAACATAATATATTGTTGAACCAGGGGTTGCAAACGGCTCTAGAAAAAGGTGGAAGGATATATTCTAGGGCGTCAGTTAGATTTTGTCGACTTAACCCCCAGTACTTTGATGGTACATAGGATGCCATCACGACAGACAATTGGCTCCAAAATATTGAGGGTTTTTAGCGGCGGCCAAGGTTCCAGCTGAGGAACATGTTGACCAAGTTCAGTTGCAAGTTCAGGATCTCACCAGGGATTGGTAGGCGACAGAGAAGGTCAGCTTGAGACAGCCTATTTCTTGGAATAATTTTAGGATTCGGTTCAGAATAAAGTATTTTGGAGTCGTGGCCCAGTTTGAGTTACAGCAAAGGTTTATTAACCTCAAGAAGTCTGGTAGAACAGTAGATGGCTACGCAACAGAGTTTAGCCGACTGAGTAGATTTGCACCATCAATAGTGGCAATAGAGCCAGATTGGACAATGAGATTCCAGCAAGGACTTCATTTAAAAATTATACAGTTGATAGAGGGATACAACTACCAGACTTTTAATGACGTATTAGTGCCAAGAGGCACGAACTAACTTTTCAAAGGATGGTATCGAGGACAGGAGGCCAGAAGAGGTCTCATGCACAGAGCATTGGATGGAGAGTATTGCCCCGAACGTCAGCACCATCTTATGGCGTTCGTATTTGTCACGACCTGCACCCGATGTAAGGGCACGAGTACGTGGGTACGTCCAGCCTATGCAGCAACATCGGCGGTAGAACGCTATCTAGGTCAACAATACTATCTAAACATATCACACAATATATATATATATATATATATATATATATATATATATATATATATATATATATATATATATATATATATATATATATATATATATATATATATATATATAATAGTACCTATCATGTTGTCTCTACTCCAAATGGAGGAACAAAAAGATATATGATAAATGCTAACTAACACTCAATCACAATATCAAACTAAGGAAAATAAAAGCACGATATGGAATAGAAGAGAAAAATAAGGAGTCACAATATAACACAAGTCCAAATCCACAAGTCTAGGCACAACACAACTACCGAATAATATATACATGTCAAAAGTCTAATAATGAGACTAATACAATGTCCAAAATAAATGTCTAAGTCTCCTCAGTCAGTGGCACTAAGTCCTCGTACTCTAGGGGAGTACCCTCTTGTGGCTCACCGTCCTGCGGCCCATAATAAGTTAGACACAACTCCTCTAGCCAATCATCTAAAAAATATATCCAATCAGGATTATAATGAAGTATAAAACTCTGCAAGCAGTTCCAAATACATGGTAGAGATAATATGACAAGCAATAGAAAAGAATACAAGATGCACAAGTAACTGAGAATAGAAATATAGTTGAAATAACAGATAAATACAATATGAACTGGAAAGGTAAATACATGCAATATGAAATAAACTACAAGTAAGAGAAACTAGATTACTGACTAAATGTCTTAGAGCATAAGTTCGTTATGTGATCAGCTTAGGTTGCACACGAGTAAACTAAGGTAACTCGATTATACGTGAGGTGTATAATCGACATACACATGAGTAAGATGCTTATCACATAACCAACTTCTACTCTCCCTCCCCAACAAATACTCATGGATCCGATCACGACATGTTACACATACGAATATAATATAATCACACTAGCACACGAAATAGTGGATGCACATGAAAATAATACCTGATGCACACGATGAAATACATGTGTAAGGAGTATCTGCTGAACACGGTAAGGGATAACATCTCCTGACAGGATCCATATAGTACCAGTCCATGTAACAATGTGTCAGAATCAGGTATATCAGTTCTAGAACAATATATATATATATATATATATATATATATATATATATATATATATACAATATCATGAAATAAAAACTAACAAAGAGATGTACTCGCCTCTGGTCCAGAGCAAAAGAGGTAACTCGGTGTCCGAGGTGGTGTCACACAATCATATTTAGGAAATATCATGTCAGATGGTGTAAAGAGGGAATAAATATGATCGAATATGCTAAATATATTTTATATGCCATTTCTAAGTCAAACTAGGTCAAACTATTGATTTTAGGTATGTACCTAGCTTTTAGGTTGTTTACCAGGGTTACTAGTGAATACTAGGTTATACTAGGTTAGTATCTTGATTCTAGGTCCATACTTATAGATATAGATATACTTAGTTATATTATATATATACATATGATACTATGTTGTTTAAATATAAATACTATAGAGTATCAATACTAATTATAGAAATACAATTATCTAATTTTATAACATATATATTCCTAACTGAAACTTGGCATCAGCTCAAAACTGCCCATACTCACTTAAAATAAAGCTTGAATATACTATTCTATTTACCTATTTCCAATATATTCCCTCATCCAGATCCCATCATACTCATACCTGGATCCACTCTTCTTACACTGACAGGATATACTAATCTCTAACCTGATACTTGATACTAAGAGGTATCCAACACTTGTGCATAAGCCAGGTACTGCTGCCCTTAACCCTGTTGCTCTTAATTGATCTTCCCATTGCTGCTGATATTGTATTTGGATGCAGGGAAAGGAAGTGTTGTTCAGAATTGACCACTACACAGACCTGGAACAGACTTCCCATGCCTAAATCAGTGACACAACAGCACTACAGTACCTGTGTGCAACTGCTGTTGCAAGAAATAGATTCACTACCCACACCATCATCCTTACTTTTTCAATCAAGGGTAGTTTGGTAATTGACACGAGTATTTTTATTTTAGGATTTATTATATTTAAATATTGTGCATGTGTATTAATTATTTGTTATATTATCTATTTATTGCTAGAGTTAGATTTATTTTGGACTTGTGTAGTGGACCTAACTAGTTTAGTTAGATGCATAGACCCAACATTTATGTTAGTTTGATTGAACCCAATAATTAGGCCCATGGTTTATGAGGATGAATTAATTAGTGAAACCATTAGACTAGAACCTTTCCTCCTTAATTAATTTCTTCATGAGAGGCCCCAAGGGGTAAGTTGGACATTTTACATTGCTTGAGGGAGAGGCTAGGGCCGGCCACATTAGGAGGGAGGAAAGAGAGAGAGAGAGAGAGAGAGAGAGAGAGAGAGAGAGAGAGAGTCTCTTCTCATTTCTCATTTCATTTAGATCTAGATTTTTTCCCCTTTTCCAATTTCTCCGTTCCCTCACCATTCCCTCACAAATTTCTTTACAAATTCCTTTCCTATTCTTTATTGAGGCTACTAAAACAAGGATCTACAAGAAGGAAGCAAGAATCTACAAGGAGGAGGCCAAGATCTACAAGGAGGAGCTACATTTCTATATTTGGGGATTTTTATTGGGAATCCATCTTCCAATAGCTATATTTCAGTTTTTTCTCTCTTAGTAGACTCTAAATATGAGGTTTAACCATAAGAAATTATCCCACATGCATAGGCTACCCATAAAAATTGGTTTTAGGTTCATAGGAGACCTATGGTGGAAGTTATGTATGTTTTTGTGTCAATTTTGGGAGAATTCCAAGATTGGCACATGTAGTATTTGTCAAATGGTCAAATAGATTAATATGATATGTGAATGATTGTTTGTGACTAGTGTCGTGTTCATAATTAGGTACGTGTAGGCCGTATCTCGCCAATTTGACGATACAGGTTAATTTTGGGGGGTTTTCTCCGACACGAGAATTTGTGCATATCATTTCTTGACACGGACACGTAGTTAATTATATTATTGTTCGTATTATTTATATTTAGTATGTTAGACTTGCTCGTGTCCTTCGGGATGCGTTTGGTTGTGTGGTGGAGCCGTATCGCAAGCGTATCATAGAATGAGTGTGATACGGGTGTAGTGCACTCCACGTGTTTGGTTTATTGTTCTTATTTCTATGTGTGGTTGTGTGTGTGTGTGTGTGTATATATATATATATATATATATATATATATATATATATATATATTTGAGTGTGTATTATATGATATAGTATATATGTGTATACATATAGTTAAGTGTATCTATATCTAAGTATATGTGTATATATACATATATGTGTATGTGTATGTGTAAGTGTATGTTATATATATATATATATATATATATATATATATATATATATATATATATATATATATAGTTGAGGGGAGAGTTATATTTATAGGTTGATGGTATATAGGTGAGTGTATATATATTTATGTATGTAGGTATGTATGTGTTGCGTGTTGTGTGTTTGTGAGTGTGTGTGTGTAAGGAGGAGTATCATCTGCTAGCAGTGTGCACTGTGTGTGCACAACATCATTCAGACAGTGTGTGGATCTTGCAGCAGTCATAATAAGAAGGAAGCTTTCACTGCAGTGCCTTGAGGCAGTGTGGTGCATCAGCTTCATCACCTCGAGGTAGCAGTGATAGTAGCACACAATAATGTGTACATCACAGTTCAGTAGCAGAAAAGTATCAGCAATGTGCATAGCATGAGCGACAGCAAGGAACCTGCAAAAGGGGAGGAGCAGTACAGTTTTCTGTGCACAGGATCTGCAGCAATAGGGAGGTACCTGTAGTAGGAGCATTCAGCAGCAGTCACTGCAGTAGGTGTGTGCAGCTGAGGAGCATAGCAGTGCAGCCAACTACAGCAAGGCTCGAACAATGACCAATGTGCACCAGCTCGTGCATTGAAGAGCAGGGAGCAGTTGCATCCTCGATGCAATTGCACAGTGGCAACATGTGCATATCAACTGAAGGCAGCTAGAGGGAGGTGCAGCTTCAACTGAAGGGGATACACAGTAAAGTAGTTGTATGCAACATATCAACAGCAACAGCTAGCTGCAGTTCAATGTGCTGTATGCACTGAACTGCATACTCGAGTCAGAGACCCTCCTGCAGCAATGAGCATACAGTGTGGTACAACAAATGCAGTTTCAGGTATCAGCACAGTGAGATGCACAGTATCAGTATCAGTGTTCAGTCACAAGGTATCAGTGAGGTTGGTTTAGCATGTATATTGGGTAATGGTTTAGTTAGTTAGTATAGTGTATTAGTTAGTTATATACTTGTTTTGTTGATATATATATATATATATATATATATATATATATATATATATATATATATATATATATATATATATATATATATATATATATGTTCTGTTAGTGGTTTGGGTAATAGCCAGTTTGGTAGAATCTATGTAACTATGTATATTATAAATGTTAGTAGTTAGTATCTATGTATTGTATTGATATATATTATAGTACTTAGTATATATTAGTGTATTGGTTGAGGGTTACATATGTATTATCTATATTCATGAGTTTGAATTACCTTGGGATATCATGGTAATATCAAGGTAATGGGTCGATACTAAGGTATTGAGTTTGAGTATCAGGATAGGTGTGTGGTAGTGTGATACACATTAGTGCAAGGCCAAGGTATCCTAATTTCATTATCTAGTTAAGATACTATAATTATTGACTTGTATATATATACAAAGTACTATTTTCCTATATGAAACTTGCGTATCTTAGGATACGGCATTTTAGTGTGTTACATAGTATCTTAGATTAGCTTGTATAGCTTAGTTTCATAGTGTATCGACCTAGTATCCTAGTGTTAGACTCTTGCAACCTAGAATTAGTCGGTTTGACTTAGAAATGGCTTTATGACCTAGCATTGCATCAATTTAACTTATTTTTATTCCTGAACCTTGTATTGATGCAACATACCATATATAGGTCTGTGTGACACTAGCTTGGGCATCGAGAGACACACCTTGCTCAGGACTTCAGGCCAGTACATTTCTCTGATAGTTTTTAATTTATAATAGTGTATATATGCATTGTATACTTGATTTTGACACAATAATTTCATGGACTCGTACTACATGGATTCCGTCAGGAGATGTTATCCCCTACCGTGTTCAGTGGGTACTCCTGTACATATATTTTATCGTGTACATTGGGTATTGATTTATATTTTGTGTTCACACACTACTCGTGTTCAGTGTGCTTATTCGTATACATACACTGCTCGTGTTCAGTGTGATTATATTCGTGTACACCTGTCACGCCCCAGTCCCAAAATACCGAGGGATCGGACGCGTGATAATGGCCAGCAGCACACACCGATGGACAAACCCAATTTAATGGATCTATCGGGGCACTTAAGCTGTAATATAACAATAAGTAGGTCCAATGATACAAGTCACAGTCTATACTAATTTCATCTACAACAGATAATCACAGATCAAATGCCAGAATCAATACAAATAAAATAAACTAACAAATCTCAAAAAAATGTCTCGGAGAATAATCCGAGAACAAGTATGATACATCAATGCAATAGACAGGAAATAAAGGAACTGGAAATAGAAATAAATGAGTATATAAAGCCAATACTCAAGAGAAGCCCTCTGGTACGATCTCGTCCTCAGATCCTGGTTCAGCTCCAATGTATGCTCCTGTTCCTACGAATGCTCCTGTCCTGTATAACTCTGGATGGATCTCCTCTGCTAATCCTGGGGACATAATCCGGATCCAGGTCCTCAGGGGACATAGCAAGGTACAAGAAAGCTCATGCCAAAATAAATGCAGTATAGCAGATAATAAAATAAATAGGGTAAGTATGTAACCATCTATGTGAAAATGCAAGTGAGAGAGAGAGGCATCAATAGTACTCAGGTTGAAACAACTACAAGCTCTATGTAGGGGAGCCGGGTAGCAGTGATATCATGAGGTGGTCTAGCTCAGCGGGAGACTGAGTAGCCGGCATAACATAATCAACCTGTAGCCTGTGGGTCTCTCCGGCAATAGATGGAACAATAAGGGAATACTAAATAACCAGCTAAGTGATATGCAAGCTGAGAGCAGCACTAGGACTCAGGATGACGCCGCTACAAGCTCTGTGTCGGGGAGCCGGTAGCAGCAGTAATAATGAGTAATGGGCCAAGCTCGGGCTTCAGAGTCTTGTGCCTCACAATAATAGGGGTGTATATATATGGTCAGCCTGTAGCCTGTGTGTCTCTCCCCTCCCAATGTAACCATACGTCTCATGTCTACGATGCATCATGTCCATGCCACGCACAATCATATCTAATACAACAAGTCATATAATGTCTAGGAATATAATGTCTATGTCAAGTCCTGTATCCTATACAGAATCACCATGAATATCTCAGAAAGATCCTGTCATGAATAGTGTCAAGTGTCCTGGGTATAATGTACTTGATAAGACAAGTACGAGAATATAAAGGGGTCACGGATGTCCATCTCTAAATGACATACACAACATCGCGTACGGTATTGGCACCCGACTAATAATCGAACGCTAAGTAAGTCACACGGTCCTAGGTTAAGCATGCACAGCAATATAAATAAAGCAAGGAAATATGCAAAAGAACTGTAAAGCTGGCAAGGTATACTTGCCCACTGATGTATAACTAAGTCAAGGAAATAAGTAGCAAAGCTGCAGGGTTTGGCAAGGTACACTTGCCTGGGGTCCTGGCTCCAACTGTAGCTCTGGTCTCAATGTGATCTGCAGGTACTACTCCGATTGCTGAAATAAATATCACCATTAGATTCAAAAAATATTAATTAGCTAGAAACGCCTGTCCTTAAGTCCAATTTGGACACAAGGACAAAAATAACATTTCCGAGTCAAAGCGGGGTCCACATGTGGGCCACTTTGCACCGAAAAGCGTGTCAGGGTCAAAGGTCTCCAAATTTGCCAAACTTAGTGTCAACAAGTCAGGAACGATGATACGAACCCAACGGAACTTCCAGAATTGAATTCCGATGAGCCGATCACAAAATCGTCCGTCAAGTGGAGCCTGTGGGGCCCACGATACGCGATTTTGTCAATATTCTCAGAATCGAACCAAACTTGGGTCACAGGACCAGCGTATTGCTATGAGTCCGATGGCACAAGTTTCGTCTCGATCCGACGTGTGTACACAAAGATACAGCGTGTTCCAGAATCGACGGATACGGGACGGTGTCGGCGGATACGCGTTGATTCCGGTGTTCACGCACATCCAAATCAACTTCTGCGAAATCTTACATGTCCGTATCAACGACGCGCACGTTTTGGTAAAGACCGCGTGCGACCAAGTCGTCCCGTTTGGCGAGGCGTACTCAGTTCCGGGGTAAAATAGGGCATTATTTTTCCTGTTTTTGGATCGGGTTCGCGATCACCACAGGACGCGATGCACCGAGCGGGTTGCACGGGCACCGAGAGGGTCATACAGTCTACGCGACGCAACTGATGGAATCGAAAACGGAATTACGGAGAAAGAGGAACAGGTACCTGAACAGGGCTCCGTGAAGACTGATTCTTCGTGTCCGAGTGTCCTGCTTCGTGTCCTGCGTCCAGGCGGTGTCCGTCTAGGTTAGGGTTAGGGTTCAGGCGACGAGGGTTTGGCCGGAGGGAGCTGGGCACGGGGTCGGCGAGGTCGGGCTGCGGGCGGCTCAGGCGACGCTCGTCGGAGGAGCTGCGACGAGGCGCTGGAGGTGGCGGGCTCGGGCGGAGCGCTGGCCTGCTGGTGCAGGGAAGGAGGAGGAGGAGGAGGATGTCGTCGGGTGGCGGGGCGTCGTCCGACGGTGCTGCACGGCGAGGCTGCGGCGAATCGGGGCTGACCGGAGAGGAGGAGGATGGAGGGTGGAGTCGGGCGGAGATGGGAGGCCGCTGGTTGGGGAGAGTGCTGAGAGCGGAGGGAGGAGGAGTAGGTGGTGGAGCTCGGGGGCGGCCTGGCGGAGAGGAGGGTGCCGGCGATGGAGTCTAGGGTTTAGGGGGTTGCTGCGGGTGTCGGGCACGACGGAGGAGGAGAAAGAGGTATCGGGCTCGGGCGACGAGAGGGCTGGGCTAGGGCGGAGCGGCCGGAGTCGTGGACCGAGGGGCGCGGACGGGGAGGAGCGGGCTGCCGGCGACTTGGCCGGAGGGAACGGCGGGCTCGGGCACAGGCAGAACGTGGGGGAGAGGGGGCTGAGCTAGAGTTAGGGTTAGGGTTAGGTTTTTGTAATTAGGGATTAGGGATTTTTCTTTTCTTTATTTCTTTTTGTTTGTGGAGAAAACTATGAAAATTATGTATTTATACATAAAGAAATTTGGACTAGGGTTTGACCTAGGATTTGGACTGGGTCAACGCTCCTTGGGCTTGGTTTCGGCTCTCATGGGGATGTCGGACGTTGGCACGGGTTTAATTCGGTTTAATTCTACATCGGTTTTCAGGGCTTTAAACGGGTTTTCGGAGTCCAATAAATCCGCAGAAAATTATCCTGTGTCCGATTTTCCATTTTATACCATAAAATAGTATTCCCATAATATTTTAATATTAATTATCAGCAATTAAAAATTATTTAATTACCAAAGGCCTAGATTTTAATTTGGGAAAAAATCCCAAAAAATTACGGAAAGTTGTGAAAAATCTAAATTAATAATTACTGAAAATCAGGGGGCTTACAACACCCACTACTCGTGTTCAGTGGTCATATTCGTGTTCGCAGCTTGTCGTGATTGGATCCATTGGTATTAGTTGGGGATGTTTGAGGTATTAAACGAAAGAATGAAATGTGTATTTCAATGACAGGGTTTATACGAGACCCGT
Source organism: Iris macrosiphon (assembly GCA_036927795.1). Classification (NCBI taxonomy): domain Eukaryota; kingdom Viridiplantae; phylum Streptophyta; class Magnoliopsida; order Asparagales; family Iridaceae; genus Iris; species Iris macrosiphon. The sequence continues at coordinate 79,493,523 of JAYESA010000002.1, read as the reverse complement.
GCCCTTTGGTTTACAAATAAACTTGTACAATTCGATCCTATACGAGGATGCGGGAGTACAATTTATTTAATCTAGGTATAAATTGCTATAGGTGTCTGATCTGCGGTCGATCACTTTAGCCCTTGGACTACACGATGTTGAAAAAGTGCCGTGGAAGACAGGATGCAGCTTCGGAGGTTACGAAGGAGGGTGGATGCGCGATGCTGAAGGTCGTCGCTCCCTATTCCTTGCCTGAGCTCTGTATTCTTCTCTCTCTCTCTCCGTCTCTCCCTCTTGATCTCCGGTTCGGTGACCTTGTTCGATCTTCCAAATTGTCGACCTTGGGTTCGATATCGGTTTCTTGACCAATTTTCCGACCTTGTTCCCCATTGATAGGGGCCTCTATTTATAGAGTCTTTGGTGACAGTGACCACTCCGTTGGTGTAGCAACCGAGGAGTGGAAAGTACAGCACCCTATTACACAACGGTTAAAGTAACTAATGCCTACGTATAGATGATCTTTTGAATGAGCGGGTAACGCGGGTCCAAATAAGGGGACACAACGCATACAATTGCTACTAAGATCACGGCATAAAAGCCACGTAGGTAGGTATCCATTGTGTAGAAGGGGTTGGCGTAGAAGCCAAATGTCCGTCACCATGGCATAGAAGCCGAGCAGGCATGGAAGCCGAGCAGGCATAGAAGACGAACAGGCATGAAAGCCGAGCAGGCATAGAAGCCGAACAGGCATAGAAGCCGAGTAGGCGTGGAAGCCGAGCAGGCATAGAAGCCGAACAGGCATAGAAGCCGAACAGGCATGGAAGCCGAGCAGGCATAGAAGCCGAACAGGCATAGAAGCCGAGTAGGCGTGGAAGTCGAGCAGTCGTAGAGACTGAGGGGGCGCGGAAGCTGTAGGAGCACAGATCCTGAATGGGCGTAGAAGCCGCTGCGTACCGTGCCAGGGTGCTGATGTGGACGTCTTCAGCCGGAATTACGGCTTTTGGAGATCAAATCTTTGGCAGAGATTTGCCATCATTCTGTGCATTAAATGCGGAGACGTGCCTTGAGGGGAAACTGTCACTGCTCTGTGCGTTTTGACGGAGGGACGTGCCTTGAGGGGACACTGTCATCGCTCTGTGCGTTTTGATGGAGGGACGTGCCTTGAGGGGACACTGTCACCGCTCTGTGTGTTTTGGCGGAGAGACGTGCCTCGAGCCCTGTACGAAGCGCAGCTTTTGACGTGGCAGGCGGTTTGTCTTCTGCGAAGCGTAAAACAGCCCATGTTTGCCTGTGTAAAATAAGGCAGCGTATTCTCTTTGCACGCGAAAGAGCGGTTTATGCCGGGGTTTTTTAGTAAGTGCCGGTTTGGTGATATTTTAACCAAATCCCCTGTATTAAATGCTGAGATCCGCCATCATACTATGGAGCGCGTCCCGAGGGGTCTGCCCCCTGTTCCCAGCCGTCGTTTGGGTAGCTGTGCAGCACTTTTTGTCAGGAGTCAGAGGTCAGGTTTACTGCGTGACTGGACAGTTTCTTTTCGGGAATACGAAGCGTTCCTCGTACGCTTTAATGCTGCTTTGAGAGCGGCTGGGTTTTACACCATGGAGGCGATGAAGAACCCTGTTTTACGCTGGATGGCTCTGAAGGCCTCTGCTTACGCTGCTCTGTATCAAGATGCTGCGTAGATCTTCCAAGCGTTTTTTTCATGCTTCTACAAGACCCCCTTCAAAGCTTTTAAATTCCTCGAAATTTGAAACGCTTTGAATGAAGCATGAACGGCCCTTCGTAACTCGAAACGTTTCTGAATGGAGCATTTGAAACGGTCGATGCTGACTTTATGGCAGATTTATTGGGGACCGCTGTGATCTCTTTTGCCTATAAAAGGCTGGGGGGGTGAACCTGTCTTCACCACATTCCCATTGTCATGCAGAGATGATCGCCGGAGTTCGTCAGATCGATCTGAGGAAGAAGGAGATCATGTTCTTCCAGCATGTAGGGAGCCGTAAAAGACGGCATCTTCGAGCAAGTGTCCACTGCAACGATGGATCATGGAAGGACATCTTTGCCTCCCTTGCTCGGGATAATCAGCAACTTTGTATGGCGTTGCCCCAGGAGAGAGGAAGGGTCGTATTTGACCACAGCGGCTGGCATGCTGTGTATCTTCCTCTGAGATCCCCGCAGACGAGATTAGACAAACTGTAATCTATCGTCCCCAATCGAGTTGGGCTTTAAGAAGCCTCAACTGGATCGGCCATGGCGAATGGAGGATCTTCTTGTTCATGACTGTGGTAGTCGATGAACGGCCCTCGAAGAAGAGGAAGACCTTCACCCATGTGAGAACCTGTCAGTACAGCTTCTGGGCGATCTTCGGACGATGATGGGGGGACTCCTTTGTAGACAGAGTTTCCCTCAGATGTAATCATGAGAAATAGAGAAAAACCCTTATAGATTGGATTTTCCTCATATGTAATCATGATTTTAATCTTTAATAAAATCGTCTTCTTCTCCATATGATCGTCTTGCCATACGTTGCTTGTGAAGTCTGAATATGTGCAGCTTCGACACGTCTGAATTTTTACGCTGACTCTGATAGAAAGAGTATTAGGCCATGTCCTTTATGCATAGCGGATAGTCCATAGAACGTTGCTGAGCATTTTTGAACATTTAGAACTGTCCTGTTGCTAGGACTGCGGGACGACGTAGGATTTCTGAACTGTTGCCTCTCTGATGAGCGGGATTTCGTCTTTGTTCAGAATTCGTCTTCAATAATGATCTCTCGAAACTCCCTTGGAACAGGGTCGAGGTTTTTGGCTGTCATACTGAGTTGCCACTTTGATAGACGAGATGTTCAGACTAGAATCTGGATGAACCTCTAGTTTTCTGGACCCGAGAGGAGTAATTTCTCAATGTTTGAACTCTGTATACTTCGGGTACTTGGGGATGCTTTGGGGTCAAGAACGAGTATCTTCTGTGTGAACTCTTTGCACTTGACCGCCTTGGGGACTGTTTGGATATGCGGAAAGTCGTGGAGCAGGAAATCATGTCTGTAGCCTCTTGAGCGTAAAACACCATCGAGCGTGAAATCGTAAACTTGTGGTTCCTGAGCGTGGAGTCGTAGGTTTGTTGCCTCTCGAGCATAGAATGCTACCGAGCACAAAGGCATCCGGGCAAGAAAAAACCATAGACTTGTAGCTGTCGAACGTAAAGCCGTTAGATTCGTAGCTGTTGAGCGTAGAAAAGCTCCTTTTAGCGTAGGACTGTAGATCTGTAGCCTGTGAGCGTAGAACACCATCGAGCGTGGAATCGTAGACCTGTGGTTTCTGAGCGTGAAGTCGTAGGTCTGTTGCCTCTCTAGCATAGAATGCTACCGAGCACAAAGGCATCCGGGCAAGGAAAACCATAGACTTGTAGCTGCCGAATGTAAAGCCGTTAGATTCGTAGCTGTCGAGCGTAGAAAAGCTCCTTTAGCGTAGAACTGTTTGATTTGTAGCTCCTGAAAAGAAAATTTCTTCGAGTGTGAGGTTTGCGGATCTGTTGCTGCTGAGCGTAAACTGAGCGCCACCGAGCGTGAGATCGTCGATTTGGTATCTGCTGAGCGTAAAGTCGTGGGCTTGTGGCCTCTCGAGCATAAAAGCTACCGAGCACAAAGGCATCCGGGCGTAAAACCATAGACTTGTAGCTTGCGAGCGTAAAACCGTAGATCCGTTGCTATCGAGCGTAGAAAGCTCATTTAGCGTAGAACCCGCTGAACCGTCTTGCATGAAAAAAAAACCTTTCGAATTTGCTGACTGTCCGTCTTCCAAGGGTAGTGGGCTGACGTAGCATCCAATCATAACCAACTATTAATTGCGAGATTTGGTTAGGGTCTCGAGGGGTTCGTCCGAGGATTCGAGGAGTCGACCCGGACTGTATATATATCCCCAGTTTCTGGAAAGAAAAAAACTCTTTATCTGTCTTTTGCGAAAGAGAGCTTTCGACTGTTCGAGTTTTTCTTCGTTCTTTCTTCGAGCACTTCGAGTCTTTCAGAAATGGCGCCGAAACAAACCCCCTCCGCTAAGGGAAAGAGCATAGGTTCTTCTTCTCATTCTTCTGTCCCGGCGAGGGAATCTCCGGTCGGGCAAGGTGAACCTCCCTCTGAGGGGAGCATCCCTGCGACGACTAGCGCTCCCGGCTTTAGAGGTAGAACTTTTTGGGATGACACAAATGACGAAAAATCCTTCGCACACGTTGAACGTGACTGCGCTAGGTCGTCTTCTGTGCTGATAGCCTCTTTTGAGGAAGATGACGCACGGAGGTGTTTTCATCTTTTACGCCCACATTTCTAATGTGTCAGCGTAAAGACTCCATATTTTCGTAGCTCTGGGCGTAAATAGCTCGGGCTACCGAAAATTGGCGTATTTCGTAAAATTTGATTTTTACGTTCGTGGAGGAGGCTTCCGGCGTAAGGTGACCAAATTTGTACAATCTTGGCGTAAAGCACAGACTGTCGTTTCCTTGGTCCGTGTGTTTGTGCCAGACTTGTAATGACCTATCTTCTTTGCATTATCTTGCAGTTGATCTGGGTGAGTCCCCATTGGCTGAGGTGATGGGCTCCGCCGCGGGGATGCTGCACTCGAACTATCTGGAGGATCTGTCCCATGTGGCATTTCCCATCTCTGGACCCCAGTATCCTGAGGGAAGGGAGCTTCTGATATCGGCCCAGGGTGAGCGAATGCTGTTGAGTATGATCAACGGCGAACCCTTGGCACGTGTAGATGGGGAGCGGTACATAAAGCCGGCTTTCTTTTTTGGGGACATGATTGATAAACAGTCCCAGACGAAGCCCAAGAGGGAGCCTTGGGTTTTCCCTGCCGGGGATTTGGTCTTGTACCTGCCGACGATGTCGAGGGATTATCCCATCTCGGCCTTCTCCCATGCGACGCATCCCAGGAAGATGTCTTGGAAGTTATTTTGTCAGAATCGAGGTCCTTGCTATTTTCCTCTCTGAGTAGGAGAGATTAGGCATAGTACCTTTTCAGGAATTTACCGTTGATAGGAGCCATTAACAGATCTCCGTTGGGCTGGGCTATCCTGTAGGCGCCGTTTGAGAACGTTGTCTCGATCACATAAGGGCCTTCCCATTTGGGCTGGAATTTGCCTTTACTTCTGTGAGTTAGAATCATCGGCTTTCTCACGGCTAGAACTAGCTCGCCGACTTTGAACACTCTTTCCTTTACTTTATAATTAAAAGCTTTGGAAATGCGTGCTTGGTAGAGCATGATGCGCTGCTGAGCTTGGAGGCATTTTTCGTCTAATCCTTCGAGCTCTTGGAGCCTCAACAGGTCATTCTTTTCTCGAGTCAGCTCACTAGTCATGGCTATTCGGAGCGACGGGATCTGGATTTCGATAGGAAGGACCGCCTCGCTTCCGTAGACTAGTGAAAAGGGGGTACAACCTGTTGGTGTCCGTACCGTTGTGCGGTATGCCCCGAGACATTCGCCCAGCTTCTCGTTCCAATCTCTCTTGTTTGAAGAAATGAATTTCTTCAGAAGTTTGATAATGGTTTTGTTGAAGGCTTCCGCCAAACCATTAGCAGCTGGATAATATGCCGTAGAGGCAATGTTGCGTATCCGGTTATTATCGCAAAACCGATGAAACGCTTGGCTGATGAACTGAGGTCCATTGTCGTGGATTATCCTTCGGGGAATCCCAAAGCGATAAATGACATGGTGCTTGATGAAGCTGATTACGTCAGACGCCTTTACTTCAGCCAGAGGGATTGCTTCGGCCCATTTGGAAAAGTAATCTGTGATGGCCAGTATAAACCGGTGGCCTCTGGAGGAAGACGGGTGAATGGGCCCAACGATATCCATACCCCAGGCTTCGAAGGGCCAGGATGCAATCGTAGGATGTAGATATTCAGACGGTTGATGTATAAAGTCTGCATGGACCTGGCAGGCCCTGTATCGTTTTGCATAACTGATCGCGTCTGTGATCATAGTGGGCCAGTAATAGGCCATTCTCCTGATGCGGTCCTGCAGCTTAGGACCGGGCTGATGCGCTCCGCACACGCCGTCGTGAGCTTCACGGATAATCTGCTGTGCCTCGGCGCCAGCGAGACATCTCAACAGCAGTCCGTCGTAGGTCCGGCGATACAGGTATCGTGAAGATGCATCGAAGTAGAAGCGTAGCGATCGTCTCTTGACGGATACTGCTTCTTTGGGGTCCTCTGGCAAGATTCCATATGCCACAAAATCTATGAAGGGACTCGTCCAATCTTTTGTAGGAGGATCGATGTTTACAGCGTAGCTGCGTTCTAGGTGACAGCTGTTCTTCACACAGAATAAATCTCTGTTAAGAAGGATTACCGAATCCTACCTTCTTATAGGGGTGGCTAAGTCCGCAGCTAGGCTGGCCAGGGCATCAGCTTCTAGATTCTGAGATCGAGGTACATGCTCTAGGAAGAACCTTTCGAACGTCATAGCTATCTCGACCGTTGCTTGGTGATAGGGGATGAGGTCTGGATTCCGGACTTCGTATATCCCCCTGACCTGGTTGACGATGAGTAGATAATCGCCGAAAGCTTCCTGGGATTCCACCCCCAGCTCTCTAGCGACTTGGAGCCCTATTAGCAGGGCGTTATATTCTGCCACATTGTTGGAGCAGGGCTCGCTAAGAAAATATGCTCGGTAGATGACGAGCTGATCTGGAGTAACTAGGATGACTCCTACTCCTGAAACGACGTTTCCCTTAGGACCGACTCTGGAGGCGCCATCGAAGAATAGTTGCCATACGTCACTTTCTCTTGCAAAATTACATTCCGCAACTTCATCGGGGATGTCCTCGTATAGTTTGGAGGTCTCCGGGATTGGATGAGCTGCTAGGAAGTCGGCCAGTGCTTGGCCTTTGATGGACTTCTGTGGGACGTAGACCATGTCATATGGCGTCAGTAGCAATGCCCAAGTTGTGAGTCGGGAGTTAAGGGCACTTGGCTTGCTCATCAGCACCCGGAGAGGGTTGATCCTGGAGATGATATGAATAGTCTGGCCGGCGACGTAGTATCGCGTCTTCTGGACAGCGAACATCAGAGCCAAGCATTCCTTCTCCACTGGGTTGTACCGGTGTTCGGCCCCGACCATCATCCTGCTGAGGTAGTAGATAGCCTGTTCATGACCCGCATCGTTCTTCTGTGCAAGGAGAGCTCCTAGCGAATGATCCATTGCCCGAACGTACAGCAAGAAGGGTTTTCCCATGACGGGAGGCACCAGAACCGGTGGACTGGTTAGGTAGCGCTTGATATCTCCAAACGCTTGCTGGCAGGTTTCGTCCCATATGAAGGACACACCTTTCTTCATGAGGTGAAAGAAGGGCTGACATCTCCCCGAGAGGTTGGATATGAATCGCCGGATGTAAGCCAGACGTCCTTGGAACCCCCTGAGTTCCCTCAGATTACGGGGTGGTCGTATTGCTATGATCGCCTGGACTTTGTCAGGGTCTACTTCGATGCCTCTGGCGGTAATAACAAATCCCAGGAATTTGCCACTGGATACCCCCAGAAAGGACTTTGTAGGGTTCATCTTGAGTTGATGCTGGCGCATCAACTCGAATACCGCCCTCAGGTCTCGAACGTGATCACCTTTGAGGCGGCTTTTGACAGCTATGTCGTCCACGTAACATTCCACTGTCTTGCGTAATTGCTCACGGAATATGTTACTCATGGCTCGTTGGTATGTAGCCCCGGCGTTCTTTAATCCGAAGGGCATGACCGTATAGCAATATACCCCCAGTGGTGTCCGGAAGGCAGTGTGCTTTTCGTCTTCCGGATGCATCTTGATCTGATTGTATCCCGAGAACCCGTCCATAAAAGACATACGCTCGAAGCCGCAGGTGTTGTCGATCATGATGTCCGTGATGGGAAGGGGGAATTCATCTTTGTGGCAGGCCGTATTCAGATCTCGGTAGTCGATACAGATATGTACCTTCCCATTTTTCTTCATGACTGGGACGACGTTGGCGACCCAGTCGAGATGTTGTTCCTCCCGGATGAAACTGCAGGTTATCAACTTCTTGACTTCGTCCTCGATGGCGTCCATCATATCCGGGCAAAACCGACGTTGGTGTTGTTTCACTGGCTTCGAATCGGTCGAAATATTGAGTTTATGAGTAGCTACCCTCGGGTCTAGGCCTGGCATGTCCTCATAACCCCATGCAAAGACGTCGACATATTCCTTTATCAGCTGTATGATCTCTTCCTTTTCGACCGAGGGAAGATTGTTACTGACAAATATTGGCTTTGGTGAGAGCTCACCCCCAACATTGACTTGGATAACTTCGTCCTTGGTAGGAGGTTCTCTCTGCTCGAAGCGGAATTCCCACTGTGTATCCATTTGTTGAGCCCAGGGGTCATTCTCGAACGGCTCCGTATCCTGTTCCTTGATTTCTGAGGGGTTTGTCATCACCATATTCACTGATAGTGTTAGTTTGAGAACATCAGGTGAGTCGGAGGACGACGAGCTGCTCTGGGAAGATGGAAAGGGGTCCTTATCTGGCTTGGAAGTCGCGAGGGAGGTGGCATACCCCAACCCGAGACGAGTCTGTCGATAGCGGGTGTCGCCGTGCGGCGGCATCCGTCTGTCTCTTCCGTAGTTGAGGCCTGGCTTCCGCTTCAAGTCGTAGCCCATGTTTTGCATGATCCTTTGCGCTTGCGGGCTGTATTGGCGAACCTGCACTTTCCCGGTATCGTCATCGAAAGGATCTTCCTGGACAGTCAGTTGATTCCGCATACGACCAAAGACTATTGGATGCTGGCTGCTGCAGGTAGGTGGGACAAGGAAGATAGAATTCTCATGTGGTCCATATGCTGTGACGACGTTGGATGGCGATGTTACTTCCCAGACATACGGACGGTAGGAGTTTATAGCTTCTAAGAACTTTTGAGCCATTGGTTCTACCTCGTCATGTGGAGTGGGTTCATGTTTCAGAATCTGAGTACCGATGTACCGGAAAAGAGGATGTTTATTATTATCTGGAACTCCGTTCCTGGTGGCATTTACATCAGTCGGCTACTGGTTGCGTCGAAGTTTGATGACTATGGGTGGAGGCTTCCGGTTCAAAGTTATTACTAGAGGATCACCCCCTTCTCCTGACTTGGTCTTTCTCAGGTGGACAGCCGTAGGTTCTATGGCTTTTGGACGAGCGGTTCGTCCTTTCACTCTGATCGACAGTGGTAGCGTGGCAGAGGGCTCTTCGGGCTCCCGGTGGGATTCCTTCTTTGCCACTCCTGGCGCTTCTTCCGTGTGGTCATGGGAATACAACACGGCATCGGAATAGTAGGATTCTACTCCTTTAAACGGGTTTAGGTCAGCCACCTCCGTTTGTACAGTTCCTTGTGCGTCTACATATTTAAGGCATTGATGCAGGATTGAAGGAACGATATTGTGGTCGTGGATCCATGGTCTTCCCAGCAAAATGTTGTAGGATACCTCTGAATCGATGACGTAACATGTGGCCACTGATCTAAGGTTGCCGATCTAGACTCTCAAGCGAATCTTCCCTAATGGTTTACTCCTTCCGGCGTTGAAACCCACGATTGTAGTGGTAGTGTAAGCCAGCTCGCTGGTAGGAATTCTTAGTGGCCCGAGCAGACTACGAGGGATGATGCTGATCGACGATCCCGGATCTATGTGAATCCGATCGACCTCCATGGAACTGACGTACCCGGTGTAATAGAGGGGCCTGTCATGTCTATTATGTTTTAATAGCATGTCGTCTTGAGTGAAAGTGATATTCGGGACCACCTCCATCATGCTGTGGCATTGAGGACATGCCACTGGTTCCTCGTCGGGGTACTTGAGCCGGGTCAAGTATACTTCCGCCTGCATCAGTGCTTCACTCAGGGCTAGACGAGTGTCGGGGGAGAGCCTAAGTAGCTCGAAGATGGATAACCTGGCTGGCGTATTGGCCAGTTGGGCCAGGATGTCAAACTTGTACGGTTTCTCTAAACCTTTGCTCGGAATATTTTTCACAGGTTTGTCGAAGCGTACTTCTTTCTGTTTTGCCTTTTCCGCCGGAGTAGGTTTCGCAGAGCTGATGCTTGGTACGACGGGATCTTGCTCTGATGGTTTGGTAGCTGGAGCGTCGACGGGCGCACCCTCCTGATTTGCTCCGTCATTGTCGAGGTAGGCCCTCCCTGAACGGGTTGCGACAAGTACCTCGTCTTCGTCTGATATAGAAGAAGTTGTGACCATGTAGCATGATCTGTATTTGGGATTCTTCTTGGGGGTAGCCCTAGTTGCCTTGGTCTCCTCCTCGAGATCTGACACCAAATCTTGGTGAACCCACATAATCTTGCCCCGTCGGATAGTTAGGGGCACCAGGTTGCGACCTTGATCCCTAGCAGGGGGAAGGTTAACGAGGTTCATCGTTGCCCGGGAGATAGGTGTAACACCATCAGGGACCTTTTGGGAAGGCAAATTGCCAAACTGCAGAGAGATCATGTTGGCCGTGACCGTTTTCTCGGTGTTGTGCAGAGTGATGGCCTAAGCATCGATCAACCCCTGGATCTTCCTTTTTAGTACATAGCACGCCCTTGTCGGGTGGTGTACGTATCTGTGGAAGATGCAGTATTTTGGGTCGTCAGTATTGCCGACCTCCTGGGGCCGCCTTAGTTCTGGGAGGGTGATCTTGCCACTTTTGACGAGACATTCGAAGATACTCGGGATATCGTTGTCGTCGAAAGAGTAGATTTCGACGGGCCTCGGAGCCCCCGGTTTCGCTTGGGCGGTTGCCGCAATCTTTGGCTTGGCCGTGTTGATTGCTAGTGCTTCCTTCCCTTTGGGACCACGATGATGGTCGCTGCCAGGGGATGACCTCTTGCTTCTGTCAGAGGCGGAGATCATGATGCCATTGTCGCGCGCCTTGCGACTGTTGTCTTCGGCTGCTACCGCCGAGAGGATGAACGAGGGCCAATCATGGAACTGATATGGTCCTGTGAACACCGAGACCACAGGAAGGAGGTTCTTCCTGCAAATGTCCACCAATGCTGAGTCTGGAACTCCTGGAGGCATTTGTAAGGTGGCCTGACGAAAGCGTTCGATGAAGATGCATACGTCTTCCTTTTCCTTCTGCTTGACTTCGATGAGAGAGGACATAGACATGTCCATTCCTCCCTCGTAGAATCATGTGAAGAATAGAGCTTTGAAATCCTCGAAGGAAGTAATGCAGTTGTCCGTCAAGCTACGGTACCACTGATAGGCAACCCCTGAGAGGCAGCCTTTGAACACCCGAGTGAGGAGGGCATCGTTCCCTTGTAGCAGCACCGTCATCATACTGAAATAGTTCATGTATTGGCTTGGTGATGTTTTTTCCTCGAACAGAGCCATCGCCTGAGGTTTATATTTTGGAGGGAAAGGGACCTCTTCCCAGATAGCTGGGTATGGCTGGTTGATTCCCAGTTTCTTGAGCTGATCCTTGTGCTTCAAGGCATCGAACTGGGCTTTCAACTCCCGGACCGCCTGCATCGGATTTTCCGTTGGAAGCAGAGGAACTGCTGACTCTTGATCTAGAGCAGGTTCTTGGCTTGGGCCGGATGGTGGCAAGTCCACCCCCACATGTATCTGAGTTGGCGGAACCGATGCTTGAGCCATGGCAGTTGCGTGCTGAGTTAGCATCATCTGGTGCATATTCTCCATTACGGATTATATTTATTTCAGCGACGTCTCCAGGTCAGTGATGCGTTGTTCTGCGTCTCCTGATGGCGGCGCTCCTTCGCGTTCGTCTTCGATGGCGTAAGCTCCCATTTCTCTGGGCGTCATCGAAGGGTAAGTATAGGTCGCTGCAGAAGTTGACTCTATACTCTCGGCATCTGATTTGGGAGATTGGCGACCCCCAGCGTCGGAACCAGACGAGTACGGAGCTGGTTGCTGTGACCTTGCACGGGTATTTTGGAATACCCCAGCTTCAGCGTTCCTGAGGAGGTCTTCGAATTTTCTCTGGCTCGGAGGTCCAGAGGGAAGACGCTTTGAGCTCGACCCTCTTCTAGGTATGCGTGAAGCCATGTTCACGGACGCATACGCGTGCTCCTCTTCCGGGAAAGATTGAGAGTAGTTCAATCGGTCGAAGACCGATCGTTTTGCTTTAGAACAGTAGCAGTCAATCACAATCTTATGACTATTACAACATTGTTCCCTAGGGGGCATAATAGACATGTTGGAAGGTCCCCTCTCCTTACGCTTCTGGATTAGGCCTTCGCGTAGGTCAGGAGTAGCAATTCGAGTTTGTTTTGCGCCATGGGACTTACCCAGGCGTGATTTGGAGATTCGCTCGGACAGGCGTAAAGCTGAAGAGGTGTTCAGTCGACCGTTGTCTTCCCGCGTAATCCGGAGGATAGGCAGATTGCTTCTTCGCTGGTGTAACGGCCGAGGAGTTGAGTACTCGCCTGCTTGCTTCCTCTTGCGGAGATCACGGCGCTCATCTGGTTCACCTTAGAGGTCAGATGTCGTCCTGCGCTTGGAGCGTGATCTGTACTTCTGATTTGGCGTTGAGGCACCATCAGAGGTTTTGTCTGTACCGCACGTAGCGGGAGATTGGTTTCTGCACGTATAGCGCAGTGGATACTCCTGGGTTAGCGCTGAGGCTTTACCAGAAGTTTTGTCTGTACCGCGCGTAGCGGAAGACTGATTTCTACGCATATAGCGCAGTGGATACTCCTGGGTTAGCGCTGAGGCTTTACCAGAAGTTTTGTCTGTACCGCGCGTAGCGGGAGACTAAATTTTACGTGCGGGGCACGGAGGGAGCGATGCTACCACCTCATTGGTCGGAGAGATCGGAGAGATCAGAGAGTCCACAGGAACAGCGGAGGATGTCTTGGGCATCCACACTTTGAGTAGCTTTCTGTTGTTTTGGACGGAGAGAGAGTGAGAGCTACCCCCAGTCCGAAGCATGTCTTCGTAGGCAGACTGGTCAAAATGAACGACCAGTGTCTTCTTCACGGTTCCTACAGATACCGCATCGTGTTGAGCAATTACTTCCTCGTCAGAAGAGAAAGACGTCCCCAGCAGAGTCGCCATCTTGTTTGTGGTATTAAACGAAAGAATAAAATGTGTATTTCAATGACAGGGTTTATACGAGACCCGTGCCCTTTGGTTTACAAACAAACTTGTACAATTCGATCCTATACGAGGATGCGGGAGTATAATTTATTTAATCTGGGTATAAATTGCTATAGGTGTCTGATCTGCGGTCGATCACTTTAGCCCTTGGACTACACGATGTTGAAGAAGTGCCGTGGAAGACAGGATGCAGCTTCGGAGGTTGCGAAGGAGGGTGGATACGCGATGCTGAAGGTCGTCGCTCCCTATTCCTTGCCTGAGCTCTGTATTCTTCTCTCTCTCTCCATCTCTCCCTCTTGATCTCCGGTTCGGTGACCTTGTTCGATCTTCCAAATTGTCGACCTTGGGTCCGATATCGGTTTTTTGACCAATTTTCAGACCTTGTTCCCCATTGATAGGGGCCTCTATTTATAGAGTCTTTGGTGACAGTGACCACTCCGTTGGTGTAGCAACCGAGGAGTGGAAAGTACAGCACCCTATTATACAATGGTTAAAGTAACCAATACCTACGTATAGATGATCTTTTGAATGAACGGGTGACGCGGGTCCAACTAAGGGGACACAACGCGTACAATTGCTACTAAGATCACGGCGTAAAAGCCACGTAGGTAGGTATCCATTGTGTAGAAGGGGTTGGCGTAGAAGCCAAATGTCCGTCACCATGGCATAGAAGCCGAGCAGGCGTGGAAGCCGAGCAGGCATAGAAGCCGAACATGCATGAAAGCCGAGCAGGCATAGAAGCTGAACAGGCATAGAAGCCGAATAGGCGTGGAAGCCGAGCAGGCATAGAAGCCGAACAGGCATAGAAGCCGAACAGGCATGGAAGCCGAGTAGGCATAGAAGCCGAACAGGTATAGAAGCCGAGTAGGCGTGGAAGCCGAGCAGTCGTAGAGACTAAGGGGGTGCGAAAGCCGTAGGAGCACAGATCCTGAATGGGCGTAGAAGCCGCTGCGTACCGTGCCAGGGTGCTGATGTGGACGTCTTCAGCCGGAATTACGGTTTTTGGAGATCAAATCTTTGGCAGAGATTTGCCATCATTCTGTGCATTAAATGCGGAGACGTGCCTTGAGGGGAAACTGTCACTGCTCTGTGCGTTTTGACGGAGGAACGTGCCTTGAGGGGACACTGTCATCGCTCTGTGCGTTTTGACGGAGGGACGTGCCTTGAGGGGACACTATCACCGCTCTGTGTGTTTTGGCGGAGAGACGTGCCTCGAGCCCTGTATGAAGCACAGCTTTTGACGTGGCAGACGGTTTGTCTTCTGCGGAGCGTAAAACAGCCCATGTTTGCCTGTGTAAAACAAGGCAGCGTGTTCTCTTTGCACGCGAAAGAGCGGTTTATGCCGGGGGTTTTTAGTAAGCGCCGGTTTGGTGATATTTTAACCAAATCCCCTGCATTAAATGCTGAGATCCACCATCATACTATGGAGCGCGTCCCGAGGGGTCTGCCCCCTGTTCCCAGCCGTCGTTTGGGTAGCTGTGCAGCACTTTTTGTCAGGAGTCAGAGGTCAGGTTTACTGCGTGACTGGACAGTTTCTTTTCGGGAATACGAAGCGTTCCTCGTACGCTTTAACGCTGCTTTGAGAGCGGCTGGGTTTTACGCCATGGAGGTGATGAAGAACCCTATTTTACGCTGGATGGCTCTGAAGGCCTCTGCTTACGCTGCTCTGTATCAAGATGCTGCGTAGATCTTCCAAGCATTTTTTTTCATGCTTCTACAGGGGATGGGAGAGTAGGAGTTGATTATGTGATTAAAGCCCCATTGTTCATTGTGTACATTCTGATTATATACCACACTTGTAATCTCTTACTTTATTGATCATGTTCACCCAAATCGATCACATAATGAACTTATATTCTGAGGCATATTAGTTAGATTGCAGTTATTTTATTATATTGCAGATATTCATATTATTGTTCTATATTCTCTTACATTACCTGTATACCTATTGTTCATTTATTCATATGTTAGTAATCTTGTATTTCATTTATATTATCTATTTTATATGCTCGATTATGTTATTAAAACTACTTTCAGAGGTATGTAATTTACTCCAATCCTGACTGGATATATTTTTCCAAATGATTGGCTTTTAGAGCAGTATCCCACATTCTACGGGCCGCAGGACGGCGTATCTATAGAGGATACTCCTATAGACCAGGAGGACTTAGTTGTAGAGCTCGAGGAGGTTTAGTTATTTGGGTTGTCATGTATTAGACTATTTTGTGGAGATTTACAGTTTGTATATTATTTCAGATTGTGGATTGTATCTTATTTTTTCCTTCGCTATTCCATTCGTGCTTTATCTTTCTTAGTTTGTTTTGTGATTGATATTAGTTATACTTGTGAGATACCATATTGTTCCTCCGTTTGGAGTTGAGATGATTGACATGTACCATATTATATTGGTGAGATGTTAGATAGTTAGAAATAACCCAGACAGCGTTCTACTGTCGATGCTACGGCGTAGGCTGGGCGTAACCACGTACTCGTGCCCGAATATCCGGGTGCGGATCATGACACATTTTTAGTGGTGGCCCATGCAGGTTTAGATTCGCAAGTGGTGTCATATCGTAGTGGTGCTCGTCTAGAGTACTGCTATGAGCCTGCTTTAGGAAATAGAATTTAGGCTGAGAGTTACTCAATCACACCTAGGAAAATTTCAAAATATGTTTTGCAATCCTTATCTATTGAATATTGTCTTTTACTTTGAATAAAGTTTTATCCTTCTTTGATGATATCGTATCATATTCAATATTGATTCCTTATTTTAATCTATCTTCAGGATGCCACCGTAGAAGCGTTCCCAGCGCTCAGGTGCCGCGACAACACGACCAGTCACTTCATCACCCATGAGGGAAGCACCCTCAGATGATGGTCCAGTCCCTAGCTTCAGGAGGTCATCTTTACTGGTCCAGGTGGACGTATCTGCAGCAGCTTTCGGAGGTTCTCCATCTCCAGTACCGAGGAAAGCGCAGACAGTTTTCGGGGATCTTCCACCCCCACCACCTGCAGTTGATCAGACGCAGATATTCGTGCTCTTTCAGCAGATGATGGAGGCGCATTAGCGTCAGTTAGAGGTCCTGTGACAGAGCGTGGAGAATGCTCACCAGATCGCACTTGCATCAGTTGAGAGATCTTCCACAGTCCACCCACAAACGGCACCACCTCAGTTTATTCCTCAATAGTCGAGGCCGGGGACCATTATAGACTTCAAGAGGATGGGCCCAAAGGACTTTAAAGGCATAGAGGGGATCCTTTATGCGGATGATTGGATCGAGGACATCGAGTGGAACCTGCGACTGACGTAGATTCTAGAGATGTTGCAGATAGAGGCAGCGGGGTGCATGATGTTCGATATTGCTTTGACAAGGTTTAGGACAGACCCCGGGTTTGCAGTACCAGGACTCACTTGGGAAGCATTCAAAGATCTTTTCAAGGAGAAGTTCTTCCCAGACATGGCTTTGACATCCTTAGAGGACCAGTTCCAGTACCTCGTCCAAGGAGGTATGTCAGTGGACGAGTATGCGGCGGAGTATTGCCGACTAGGTCGCTTCTTAGAGGGGCAGAACCCTAGAGGTAGAGCCATAAAGTTCAGGAAGGGCCTGAACCGGGAGTCAAATCTCACACGAACGGAGATCCTACGCCATCTTCGGGAAGATTCTCAGACAGGCGCATCAGGCAGAGGATAACTTAGAGCTTGGCTCTAAGAGGCCGAGGGACACAGGAGGATCCAGTACCAACATAGGTCCAGCGAAGAGGTCTCATTTCCAGCAGCAGCACCAAAGGCATTACCAGCATCCGAGGCAGCAGTATCACGGGCTAGCTAGAGCGTCGACATAGCAGATGCACCAGATACAGAAGGCAACTATTCCTTGCACTTTCTGTAAGAAGCAAGGACACGGATAGGATATATGCAGGATGAGACTAGGCCAATGCTTATTCTGCGGATCGGAAGATCATCAGTTGAGGGCTTGTCCTAAAGTCCCAACTCATCTAGTTCAGGGCGGAGGCCAGGCACAGAGAGCACCCATTAGACCACCAGCGGGACAGCAGAGAGGACCTTTACCACCGCAGCAGCAGTAACAGAGAGGTACTCAGCGACATGGGCGAGCTTTTACCATCACTGTCGAGGAAGAGGAGCCAGTTGGCGATGTCATCTCAGGTTCCATTTTATCTTGATTCCTTTCTAGCTCATGCTTTATTTGATTCTGGTGCTTCTCATAGTTTTGTATCTGTATCTTTTGCTCTGAGACATCGTCTTGAGTCTGAACCGTTAGCGAGGACTTGCACGATCACGACTGGGGGGTAGCATTATCCTGGTCAGTAATGTTTGCAAGAACCAGAGAGTTTATTTAGGAGACCGAGAGTTGAGCGTATATTTACTCGTAATGCTACTTTCGAGTTACGATATAGTACTCAGGATGGATTGGTTGAGTAAACATCACTCTAGTATCGATTATCGTGGAGGCAGAGTTTTATTTCAGATGCCAGGAGAGCAAGAGTTCGAGTTCGTCAGAGGAGCAACAGGGAGGAGCAAAGGCGATTTTTGTGGAGCTTTGGTAGAAGAGCAGGAGCCGCCACATCCGTTGATTGCAAAGTTCATGGATGTCTTTCCAGAGGAGTTGCCAGGGTTGCCACCGGACAGAGATATGGAATTCTCTATAGATTTGGTGCCAGGTGCAGAGCCAATATCTCAGCACGTCTATAGGGTAAACAACAATGAACTGGCAGAGTTGAAGAAGCAGGTGGATGAGTTGCAAGACAAGGGCTTTATCCGTTCCAGTTCATCACCATGGGGTGCTCCAATACTTTTTGTACCAAAGAAGGACAGGTCGGTACGTATGTGTATCGACTATAGGGCACTTAACAACATCACTATCAAGAACAAATACCCGTTGTCGCAGATTGATGATTTGTTTGACCAGTTGAGTTGAGCGAAGGTATTCTCAAAGATAGACTTGAGGTCAGGGTACCACTAGGTGAAAGTAAAGAAGAAAGACATCCTGAAGACAGCTTTCATGACTCGTTATGTGCAATTCGAGTTCTTGGTAATGCCGTTTGGGTTGACCAATGCCCCGGCAGTATCCATGAACCTGATGAACAAGGTATTTCATTAGTACATGGATCAGTTTATTATACTCTTCATTAATGATATTCTGATATATTCGAAGACCCCAGAGGAGCATGAGCAGCACTTGAGGATAGTTCTAGAGACCCTCAGGAAGGAGAAGCTATATGGCAAGCTATCAAAGTGTGAGTTCTTCTTTGATAAGGTTGAATTACTCGGGCATGTTATTACAGGAGATGGAATCTCAGTGGACCCGAAGAAGATTTCAGCAGTTGAATCGTGGTCTACCCCGAGTTCAGTAGCAGAGATCATGAGTTTCCTTGGATTGGCAGGCTACTATCGGAGATTTGTTCAGGACATTTCCAGACTTACAGAGCCAATGACAAGACTAACCAAGAAGGATGTTGAGTTCGTCCGGACTGAGCATTATTAGTCAGTATTTGAGAGGTTGATTACAGCTCCAATCTTGACATTGCTATCAGGAGCAGGAGATTTTTTTATATACAATGATGCATCAGGTAAGGGTTTGGGTTGTGTATTACAGCAGAATGGGAAGGTGATTGCCTATGCTTCCAAGCAATTATGCCCGCATGAGAAAAACTACCCTACCCATGACTTGGAGTTGGCAGCAGTTATCTTTGCTCTTAAATTGTAGAAATACTACTTGTATGAAGAGAGAGTAGAGATCTTCACAGACCACAAGAGCTTGAAGTATGTGTTTACACAAAAAGAACTCAACATGAGGCAGCAACGATGGTTGGAGTTGATAAAAGACTTCAACATTTCTTTGCAGTACCATCTAGGGAAGGCCAACGTAGTCGCGGATGCCTTGAGCAGGTATCCCGTGGCTATGTGCTTGACGAGAGACAGATATTTATTGGCCGATCTTAACAGTTTGGGCATTGAGGTATTAGTTTCTGGAGTCGCAACACAGATGTGGGGGCTTCATGTACAGTCAGAGCTGATGGATCAGATCCGAGCTGCACAGTACAAGGATGAGTCCCTGAGGAGTATCAAAGCACAGATCCAGATAGGGTTGGCAGAAGACTTCAGCATCGCAGATGATGGATCATTGCGGTACGGTACCAGATTGTGTGTACCGAGTAGAGCATTACGCGAGAAGATTCTACAGGAGGCGCATCGATCTCAGTACTCTATGCATCTAGGTGCCAACAAGATGTATAGAGACATAAGAGAGCATGTATGGTGGTATGGTATAAAGTGGGAGGTAGCTAGCTTCATATCCAGATGCTTGGTTTGCCAACAGGTAAAGGCGGAGCGACAGAGGCCATGTGGATTACTTCAGCCTTTATCCATTCCAGAGTGGAAATGGGAGCATGTGACTATGGATTTTGTTTTAGGACTTTCGCTTTCTCTAGGAGGTAAAGATGCAATTTGGGTCATCGTGGACATACTGACCAAATCAGCCCACTTTCTGCCATTCAAAGTGGGTACATCTACGGAGAAGCTCACGAAGATGTATGTGCGCCAAATAGTCAGATTGTATGGTGTTCCAGTGAGCATAGTCTCGGATCGGGATAGTCGTTTCATATCCCACTTCTGGAGGAGTTTGCAGGCTAGCTTGGGCACTCAGCTCAAGTTCAGTACCGCATATCACCTTCAGACTAACGGACAGTCTATTCAGACTCTTGAGGATATACTGCGCACCTGTGTTTTAGATCTTCGAGGTTCTTGGCAGGATCAACTTTAGTTGGTAGAGTTTTCATACAACAACAACTACCAAGCCAGTATCGAGATGTCACCATTTGAGGCATTGTATGGATAAAGATGCTGCACTCCATTATCATAGGATGATGTTGGTGAGAGAGCTTTATTGGGATCAGAGATGAAAGTGGATGCAGCTGAGAAGGTGAAGCTCATCAGGGATAGACTTCGAATGGCGCAGGACAGGCAGCGGCATTGGACCGATAGCCACCGGAGACCTTTGGAGTTTGAGGTATAGATTTTTGTTTCGCATTGCTTTTGATTGATTGTTTGTTTTGTTAGAGTGCTAAAGTTGTGTTTCGTGCTAGGTTGGGGGTCTAGTTTTCTTGAGGATTTCTCCAACACGTGGCACGATTCATTTCGGTGGAGGCGAAAAACTTAATCCGCGATTCATCGGACCTTTCAGTATTCTTGAGAGGGTCGGTGCAGTTGTATACAGACTAGACATACCACCTGCATTGGAGGGAGTGCATAACGTGTTTCACATTTTACAGCTGAGACGGTACGTGGCAGATTCTAGTCATGTGTTGGATCACTCGGAGATAAAGGTGGGCCCTACTCTTAGCTATCCAGAGCAGCCAGTTGAGATTCTGGATCTAAGAGAGAAGGTGCTGAGGAACCAGACGATTCCTTTGGTGCGCGTCGCATGGAGGCATCACTCGCCAGGAGAGAGTACCTGGGAGTGAGAGGCCGAGATGGGCGAGCGATATCCATATCTGTTCGAGCCGTGAGGTATAATTCTTTCTTGCATGTATTGTTTACTTTTGGTAGTTAGTTTCTTCCTTAATTTCGAGGACAATTTTTATTTAAGGTAGGTAGGTTTGTCACCCTCATTTTTTTTTAATTAAGGGTAGATTGGTAATTGACACGAGTATTTTTATTTTAGAATTTATTGTATTTAATATTGTGCATGTGTATTAATTATTTATTGTATTATTTATTTATTGCTAGAGTTAGATTTATTTTGGACTTGTGTAGTGGACCTAACTAGTTTAGTTAGATGCATAGACCCAACATTTATGTTAGTTTAGATTGAACCCAATAATTAGGCCCATGGTTTAGGAGGATGAATTAATTAGTAAAACTATTAGACTAGAACCTTCTCTCCTTAATTAATTTCTTCATGAGAGGCCCCAAGAGGCAAGTTGGATATTTTATATTGCTTAAGGGAGAGGCTAGGGCCGGCCACATTAGTAGGGAGGAGAGAGAGAGAAAGAGAGAGAGAGAGAGAGAGAGAGAGTCTCTTCTCATTTCTTATTTCATTTAGATCTAGATTTTTTCTCCTTTTCCAATTTCTTCATTCCCTCACCATTCCCTTACAAATTTTTTCACAAATTCTTTTCCTATTCTTTATTAAGGCTACTACAATAAGGATCTACAAGAATGAAGCAAGGATCTACAAGGAGCAGGCCAAGATCTACATGGAGGAGCTACATTTCTATATTTGGGGATTTTTATTGGGAATTCATCTCCCAGTAGATATATTTCAGTTTTCCCTCTCTTATTAGACTCTAAATCTGAGGTTTAACCATGAGAAATTACCCCACATGCATAGGCTACCCATAGAAATTGGTTTTAGGTTCATAGAAAATATATGGTGGAAGTTATGTGTGTTTTGGTATCAATTTTGTGAGAATTTCGAGATTGGCACATGTAGTATTTGTCAAATGGTCAAATAGATCAATATGACATATGAATGATTATTTGTAACTAGTTTTGTGTCCACAATTGGGTACGTGTAGGCCGTATCTCGCCAATTTGATGATATAGGTTGATTTTGGGGGTTTTCCTCCAACACGGAAATTTATGCATATTATTTCTTGACACGGACACGTAGTTGATTATATTATTGTTCGTATTATTCATATTTAGTATGTTAGACTTGCTCGTGTCCTTCAGGATATGTTTGGTTGTGTGGTGGAGCCGTATCGCAAGTGTATCATAGAATGAGTGTAATACGGGTGCGGTGCACTCCACGTGTTTGGTTTATTATCCTCATTTCTATGTGGTTGTGTATATATATATATATATATATATATATATATATATATATATATATACACACACACACACACATATATATATATATATATATATATATATATATATATATATATATATATATATATATATATATATATATATATATATATATATATATATATATATATATATATATATATATATAGTTGAAGGGAGTGCTATATTTATAGGTTGATGGTATATAGGTGAGTGTATATATATATATATATATATATGTATGTAGATATGTATGTGTTGTGTGTTGTATGTTTGTGAGTATGTATGTGAGGAGGAGTATCATCTGTTAGCAGTGTGCACTGTGTGTGTACAGCAACATTCAGATAGTGTGTGGATCTTACAGCAGTCACAACAAGAAGGGAGCCTTCACTACAGTGCCTTGAGGCAGTGTGGTGCAGCAGCTTCATCACCTCGAGGTAGCAGTGACAGTAGCACACAGTAATGTGTACATCACAGTTCAGTAGTAGGGAAGTATTAGCAATGTGCATTTGTACACAATATGAGCGACATCAAGGAACATGCAAAGGGGGAGGAGCAGTGCAGTTTTCTGTGCATAAGATCTGCAGCAATGGGAAGGTACCTGCAGTAGGAGCATTCAGCAGCAGTCACTGCAGTAGGTGTGTGTAGCCGAGGAGCATAGCAGTGTAGCCAATTGCAGCAAGGCTTGAGCAATGACCAATGTGCACCAGCTCGTGCATTGAAAAGCAGGGAGCAGTTGCATCCTCGATGCAACTGCACAGTGGTAGCATGTGCACATCAACTGAAGGCAGGTAGAGGGAGGTACAGCTTCAACATAAGGGGATACACAGCAAAGCAGTTATATGCAGCAGATCAACAGCAACAACTAGCTGCAGTTCAATGTGCAGCATGCACTGAACTGCTTACTCGAGTCAAAGACCCTCCTACAGCAATGAGCATACAGTGTGGTACAACAAATACAGTTTCAGGTATCAGCATAGTGAGATGCACAGTATTAGTATCAGTGTTTAGTCACAAGGTATCAGTGAGGTTGGTTTAGCATGTATATTGGGTAATGGTTTAGTTAGTTAGTATAGTGTATTAGTTAGTTATATACTTGTTTTGTTGATATATATATATATATATATATATATATATATATATATATATGTTCTGTTGGTGGTTTGGGTAATAGCTAGTTTGGTAGTATCTAACTAGTTTGGTAGTATCTATGTAACTATGTATATTATAAATGTTAGTAGTTAGTATCTATGTATTGTATTGATATATATTATAGTACTTAGTATATATTAGTGTATTGGTTGAGGGTTACATATGTATTAGCTATATTCATGAGGTTAAATTACCTTGGGATACCAAGGTAATATCAAGTTAATGGGTCGATACCAAGGTATTGAGTTTGAGTATCGGGATAGGTGTGTGTGGTAGTGTGATACACATTGGTGCAAGGCCAAGGTATCCTAATTTCATTGTTTAGTTATGATACTATAATTATTGACTTGTATATATATACAAAGTACTATTTTCCTATATGAAACTTGCATATCTTAGGATATAATATTTTGGTGTGTTACATAGTATCTTAGATTAGCTTGTATAGCTTAGTTTCATAGTCTATCGATCTAGTATCCTAGTGTTAGACTCTTACAACCTAGAATTAGTCGATTTGACTTTAAAATGGCTTTATGACCTAGCATTGCATCAATTTAACTTATTTTCCCACTACTCGTGTTCAGTGGTCATATTCGTGTTCGTAGCGTGTCGTGATTGGATCCATTGGTATTAGTTGGGGATGGGAGAGTAGGAGTTGATTATGTAATCAAAGCCCCATTGTTCATCATGTACATTTTGATTACATACCACACTTATAATTGTCTTACCTTATTGATCATGTTCACCCAAACCGATCACATAATGAACTTGTATTCTGAGGCACATTAGTTAGATTGCAGTTATTTTATCATATTGCAGATATTCATATTATTGTTCTATATTTTCGTACATTACCTGTATACCTATTATTCATTCATTCATTCATTCATATATTAGTGATCTTGTATTTCATTTCTATTATCTGTTTTATATGCTCGATTATGTTATTGAAACTGCTTTCAGAGGTATGTACTTTGCTCAAATCCTGACTGGATATATTTTTCCAGATGATTGGCTTTTAGAGAAATGTCCCACATTCTACGGGCCGCAGGACGGCGTACCTATAGAGGATACTCCTATAGACCTGGAGGACTTAGTTGCAGAGCCCGAGGTGGTTTAGTTATTTGGGTTGGCATGTATTAGACTATTTTGTGGAGATTCACAGTTTGTATATTATTTCAGATTATGGATTGTATCTTATTCTTTCCTTCGCTATTCCATTCGTGCTTTATCTTCCTTAGTTTGTTTTGTGATTGAGATTCATTATACTTGTGAGATACCATATTGTTTCTCCATTTGGAGTTGAGATGATTGACAGGTACCATATCATATTGTTGAGATGTTAGATAGTTAGAAATGACCCACAGCGTTCTACCGTTGATGCTGTGGCGTAGGCTGGGCGTAACCACGTACTCGGGCCCGAATATCTGGGTGTGGGTCGTGACACACACACCACTTTGCTTCAGTCTTAATTCCACTTAGTATCTGACCTTACCTGATACTTAATTGGCTTAGTGCATAAGGCACTGCACCCGATCACCATGTATACACCCTTTGTACACCCAACTGTAATTCAATTCTCATCCACCTTGCTAATATTGATGAAGATATTCCTTTATTGTATATCTCCTTATACATTACACTGACATGATCAACTATAATTATAGCAACTGAAACCTGTATATATCTGCACCTAATTATACAACACATGCAACCACTCCATCACTGCTAGAACCCCATTTACCCCCCTTACTTATTAACCTTGTTAACTAATACTCTATATCAGTTCACAGGAACTGATGTTGCTGTAACCTGATACTTAAGGTATCAACTCCCCTAATATTTTATCAACCTGTAACAAACTTACCCCGCTATATGTGCTGCAGGTGAACTCACTACACAACATACCAGCTGTTTTACTCCAGATAACACCAAATATGTGTATACATATACATCAAGTAATCACACAGTCACTAAACACCTTTACCCCTCCAATGCACCATCACCATACTACAACACACAATGTATATATATATATATATATATATATATATATATATATATATATATATAACCCCATACCTACGTATCTTTATAATACATTAGAAGCATATAAACAAACACTTAAAGTGCAACACTAGAGTATCCATGATACGCACCCTATAGAATGCCAAAAACTCTAAATACTCCTTATTAATTATTTCCACATATCGAATACATATAAATATAATTATTACAACTAGTTATAATAGGAATTGAAGGGAATTCACACAAATCACCCAAAATGAACGCCGTATCATAAAGTATCACACTGTATAGTGATACGACCTACTCGTATCCAATTGTGGATACATAGCTAGTTCCACAACCCCGATCTAAGTCTAATTAGACTAAATTAGTCTCATGTTACACACTTGGTGCACCAATCTCGTAATTCTCCCTAATTGTACAAAAATCTATGTAGAAGTCATATTTGGTTTCAATTAGGCCTCGAACTTTTTCTTATCAGTAGCCTAAGCCATGGAAGGGTTCCTAATGGTCAAATGCATGAATTAGATTCTAGAATGAAGATAAAATTCAGATCTATACCTATTGGGAGATGAATTCTCAATAAATTGCTCAAATGAACACGATCCGAACACAAGCTCCTTGCCAATTCCTCCTTCTCCAAGTGCTCATTGTAATCCACGCTCCAATGCTCCTTGATTGGTGAAAATATGAGGGAATGAGAGTGAATTGAGGGAATTTGGTGGAAAGAGGAGTCAATTTGGTAAAGAACACAATTGAGGATCTAAATGAATGAAGAATGAAGAGGAGAGAGAATGTCCCCCCTCCTATAGGTGGCCGGCCCCTTGCCCCTCTCCTAAGCAACACTCAATGACCAATATGCCCTCCACTAATGTCATGTAGATAATTTAATTATGAGGGCTAAATTAGGAAGCATATAATCTGGCATACTGTCGTAGGCACCCAAAAATAAAATCTTTACTCTTGAAATAATATGTAGTAGTGAGAGTAAGGATCGTTTCCACGAAGAGTAATTAGTTTGATCTTTATGCTATATGAAATAAGATAGGGGGAGAGTTTTGGATCAAAGCAAATTAAAAAGAGCTAAAAATAATTATAGTATTAAAATTATCAAAAGAAAAAAAATGTTGGTCTCAGTCAACATCCACCATTGGAATCTTTAAATTGATCATTGATGCAAACATAAATTATCATACTTTAAATATTCACCGTTGGAAGTATTTCCTATCTCTCTTAGGCTTAGATAATTAGAAACAAGCAATCTAATTAGCTTTAATTACTAAATAATCCAAGATAAGCGCTGAAGATTTAATCTAGTAATTTCTTAAAGAACAAAGAGATCGATGAAGCAAAATAACACATGCATAAGCGGTTGAATTTAATTTTGTCAAAAAAATTTCTCCTAAGATCTAATAAAACAAAGCAGTTTATTAAATCTTGGTTGCTTCATAAATTAGAAAAATTAAACAATTACGGATTTGATGTCTAATTTAGCAGTAGATCGAAATAAATAATAGACTAGTAGACCTCCTAGTAATTAAACAAAACAATCATGAAAGTAGGCATAGAAAAATATTCAATACTCAAAGCATAAATCAAACATATGAAATAATTTAGTTCTCACAATTTTATTGATTCCAAGGCTTCTGTTTCCTTCGACCAACAAGACTTTTAGCTCCGCACGTTCATGAAAACTTCAAAAGAATATTGGAGAAGAGGAAGAAGAGTTGTGTGTTGTTCTTCCATTTTCTCCTGATCTCTATCCCTTTTATAGTCTCTAAATTAGTTGTTTGAAGATCATAATATCTTCCCACAAATCCTCTAATAGTTACAACAACCCAAACAATAAAATAAAATCTTTGAACAAGTTGGGAAATGGTTATTTCAACTCCACTTTTTGTGCACATCATAGTTGACTCAACTTCAAGCATGATTTGGTTCATGATGCAGCTAGAATCTCGGGAAACTCAAAACAGAAAAATTGTGCCTCTATCACTTAGCTTTCCGAATCAATTTGGATCAGCTCAATTGGATTTTGGATGAGCAAGTTATGACCATTTTTTATAAGGTATCAGAACTGTCCAGAATTGATAATTAGCTCCATTTTGCTTTTAGTGACTCCAATTGCATCCTAGATCAAAATATAAAAGTAATGAGTATCTTTAGACATTAAATGAGCATAAAAGAGTATATATTAAGGAATAAAAATATGATATTTTATGTTCTCATCAAATACCCCCATACTTAACCTTTGCTCGTCCTCGGGCGAAACTCTAATTTATTTTTCCAAAAAGAAATCAAGGTTGCAATATCATAAATAAAAAAATAACCAAGCTCTTCAAAACTCATAACATATCATGAACATATATTTTTAAATAACTTCTAATTACTTAGTAGATATTTTTACTTAAAAAATGGAGTAAACTAAATAGGTAGACCCTTACGGAATAAATACTCAACTCTCATGTGTTTAAAGGTATATATTTCACTCAAATTCATTCCAAAAGAAATAATCTATCATAAGCTTGCATATCTTCTCATTCTTCACCACTGGGATCACATGCATAACATAATCATAAGGACTTTTCATGGGTTGTAACGTGGCTTAGGATTAAGGTGGGATATATGTAACACCCCGTTCCGTTCTAGCGGACTGCCGACTCAATCGGCAAAAGTACAACTGTCCCGACCCGCTTTGCCTCAAACGAGAAGCAAAGGATATCCAGACTTGTCCCTACAGGAATCCCGGCTTAGGATTTCAGAGGCTCGCTTGACGTATCGCTTTACCGAGGCAAATCATCGCTAAGGTGGGTGGCTACGGTGAACTTGTCTTTGCTTAGCCATCACACAATAAAATATGGAATGTTCATGCTAGTCTAGGTGAATCACCCCCTGCATGCTAATAGATCCAACACACCTAGCTAAGGAAATAATCCCAACTTGTATTGCTTGCTAGAACATGGAAATTGAAATACTGCTTATATTCAGACCCTCGCATGCCAAGTCCCTTACGGTTTTATCTCTCGGCTTACCTTCGGGTCCGAGCAAACGTGCTACTTACGTTCCTTAGAAACACATGCTTGTCTGCTTGTATATTGCCATGTTTTCATCCAAACCCCGGGAGACTACTAAGTAGTCGTTCCGTGCATGGAAGAACCTGAAAGTGTCCGGGACCGTTAGGTCACCAAGGCAATTCCCGAACCAGGGAATTTTCACCATGACTGAATAAATCACTGAATCACAGCTCGTGGAGCAAACTACTAAATCAAATGGCCTGGCAATCGATACACTACTGAATCACTGAATCCTGCCTCAACAAGTTCTGTATATATACTGTCTCAAACTCGTTCCATACCGGACTTGTTCAATATATACACATACTGCCTCGAACTTGTTCATGTACCAGACCAGAGACCCATAGTTTACAGACCTGCATGTCACGAACAACTTGGAAACAAGGTCATTCGGTTCCACGGGCGGTCACCGGGGCACTGGGACCGTTCCGATCCGGATGGAACTGCAAGATAATCTACTGCATCTGGACAGGATGGTCTGCAACCACTACTGAATCTTTGTTGCTTTTTATCCTTGTTCAAGACTAAACTGGTCCTTTATGGCTATGCCAGCGACAACTGTTCATATAGATAAGTCATCCTCGCTTAGCGGCTATCCGCGTGTGAGTCACTGTATCGCATCAATGAACAACTGAACACCTGAACGATCTTGAAATAATAGTACTCGTGTTTGCATATGCTATGCTCCTGAATGTTTATACTTGCCCGTGCTTGAATTAACAATGTTTGCCTTGGACAGGAAAGGTAAAATGGTAAGTCTCGCCGTGTTTCCTCTCATGTCGCACGGTATACTGCCACACGAGTTAGGCTATTCAATATTTGCATAAAATTGATCCTAAGGCAACTAGAAAGACAACTTAATAGTTGTGCACGGAACTTGTATTACGTGTTTGGATTTGTCGAGCGGGCGAGTAACTTCTCCACCAGTGCATTCAATGTACTGATAATCCACCAGTTTGTATGCAGGGTGCGGGAGAACCTCGTTCGGTGCGGATGCCTCCCTCGTGCGTGCTTAGGTATGGAGATCACTCCGAAGCAACGGTGCATCCGAAACAGAAGCACATATATAAGACATAATGTTGTGAACATAGCCTGATTATCGCCTGTACGATCAATCCACAATTATAGCCACTTGGCACGCTTTTACTGTTTCAGAGAGAGAGGCTTGAGCGACTTATAATCTCGGCTATACGTCGCCTGTAACACTTATTCATATCAATAAAGAGTTGCTTTATTTCAACTTGTGTTTCAATGCTTCTGCTATATTGTCGACTCAGTGAACTTGTTACCGATCGCCTATGCGTTCATGACTCTGCTGCACTCGGACAATCTGTGCAACTCTGTGGCATAGAACTCTAACCGCCAGCCAATGAACTACGGTCTTACACAGGCGTGGATCATGCTCGTGCGGCATCATGCTCCGAGTGATCAATACGTGACTAGGATCTACAACATACCATCTTAGCTATGACACATAGAATACATCATGCACTTATTCTAGTGTAGGCGACATGTCTAGTCTGTAAGCCACTTCACTAACCCTCGCAAGAACACCGAAGGGTCCGATGTACCGTGTAGTAAGCTTCCCGCCTCCACCAAAGCAAATCGTACCCCGTGTCAGATAAATCTGCAGGAACACCAGATCGTTAACCTAGAACAAAACATAACCTTAACACTCAAACTAAAATAAAAAAACACAAACATTACAAACAAACCTTATACCTAAAACTCCAAAGGTCTTCGATGGCTGTCGGCCCAATGCCGTTGTCTATCATGCGCCACTCGAAGTCTATCTCTAATAAGCTTCACATTCTAAGCTGCATCTACAACCATCTCTAGCCCTAACAAAGCTCTCTTACAAACATCATCCCAAGATAAAGGAGTGCGACATCTTCGTCCATATAATGCCTCAAATGGTGACATCTCAATGCTGGCCTGGTAACTGTTATTGTAAGCAAACTCTACCAGGTGAAGATGATCCTCCCAAGAGCCTCTAAAATCTAAAACACAAGTGCAAAGCATATCCTTGAGAGTCTGAATAGTCCTCTCTGACTGCCCATCTGTTTGGGGGTGATACGCAGTACTAAACTTAAGCTGGGTGCCCAAGCTAGCCTGCAAACTCCTCCAGAAGTGGAATGTGAAGTGACTATCCCGATTCGAGATGATGCTCACAGGAACTCCATACAATTTGATAAGCTGCCACACATACGTCTCCGCTAGCTTCTCTGTAGACGTTCCCACTTTGAATGGCAAAAAGTGAGCCAATTTGGTCAAGCTGTCTACGATGACCCAAATTGCATCTTTCCCTCCTAGAGAATGTGGAAGCCCTGATACAAAATCTATGGTCACATGCTCCCACTTCCACTCTTGAATGGGTAAAGACTGAAGTAAACCTCTCGACCTTTGTCTCTCTGCCTTTACCTGCTGGCACACTAGACACCTGAATATGAAGCATGCCACCTCCCACATTATACCATACCACCATACATGCTCCTTCAGGTCTATACATCTTGTTGGCACCTGGATACATAGATGTGCCTCCTAAATAACCTCCTCATGCAATTTCCCACTCGGCACACACAATCTAGTACCGTGCCGCAATGATCCATCCTAAGAAATAGTGAAATCCTCTGCTAATCCTATCTGAGCCTGCGGTCTGATACTCCTCAGAGACTCATCATTATACTGTGCAGTCTTGATCCTATCCATCAGCTCAGCATGTATCTATAATCCCCATATTTGTGCCTCGATGCCAGGAACTAGCACCTCAATGCCCAAACTCTCAAAATCGGCTAATAAGTGTCTATCCATAGTCAACTACATTGCCACTGGGTACCTAATCAAGGCATCAACGACTACGTTAGCCTTTTCCGGATGGTACTATAATGATATGTCAAAGTCCTTCATTAGCTTCAACCACCATTGGTATCTCATATTTAGCTCTTTATATGTAAACAAGTACTTTAAGTTCGTGTGGTCTGTAAAGATCTCCACACGCTCTTTGTATAAATAGTGTTTCCACAGCTTTAGAGCAAAGATGACTGCTGCCAACTCTAAATCGTGGGTAGGATAATTCTTCTCATGAGGACATAATTGATTGGAAGCATAGGCAATCACCTTTCCATTCTGCTGTAAGACATAACCCAAACCCTTTCCTGAAGCATCACTATAGATAGTGAATCCACCTGATCTCGATGGCAATGTTAATACTAGAGCTATCGTCAATCTCCTCTTCAGCTCCTCAAAAGTGGCCTGACACTCTTTTGTCCACACAAACTCCATGTCCTTCCGGGTCAGCCTAGTCATCGGCTCTGCAATCTGGGAGAAGTCCTGCACAAATCTTCGGTAATAACCTGCCAGCCCTAGAAAGCTCATGATCTCTGCCACTGAACTTGGAGTAGCCCACGACTCCACTGCCGAAATCTTCTTCGGTTCTACTGAGATCCCTTCACTTGTAATCACATGACCAAAGAATTCAACCTTATCATGTAAGAACTCATACTTCGAGAGCTTAACATAAAGCTTCTCTTTACTGAGAGTCTCCAGAACTATCCTCAGGTGCTCCTCATGCTCCTCCGGGGTCTTGTATTACACCAGAATATCATCAATAAATACCACCACAAACTTATCACGATACTGGTGGAATACCTTGTTCATCAGATTTATGAATACCGCTGGGGCATTAGTCAACCCGAACGACTTCATCATGAACTCAAACTGGCCATACCAAGTCCGAAAAGTTGTCTTCGGAATATCTTCCTTCTTTAC
Source organism: Iris macrosiphon (assembly GCA_036927795.1). Lineage (NCBI taxonomy): Eukaryota > Viridiplantae > Streptophyta > Magnoliopsida > Asparagales > Iridaceae > Iris > Iris macrosiphon. The sequence goes on along the minus strand of JAYESA010000002.1, from coordinate 79,461,619 downwards.
TTTTACCTAGTGGTATCCTGACCTCAAGTCTATATTCGAAAATACCTTCGCTCTGTTCAACTGATCGAAGAGATCATCTATCCTTGGCAGCAGGTATTTGTTCTTGATAGTGAGGTTGTTTAGAGCCTTGTAGTTGATACACATACATACTGACCCATCCTTCTTTGGTACAAACAATACCAGAGCACCCCACGGTGATGAACTAGATTGATGAAGCCTTTATCCTGTAACTCGTCCACCTGCTTCTTCAACTCTGCTAGCTTACTTTTGTTAACTCTATAGACGTGCTGAGATATTGGCTCTGCGCTTGGCGCCAAGTCTATAGAGAACTCCACATCCCGGTCTAGTGGTAAGCCTGGCAACTCCTCCAGGAAAATATCCATGAACTCTGCTATCAATGATTGTGGTGGTTCCTTCTCTTCCACTATAGCTCCATATGTATCACCCTCACTCTGCTCTGCTGCTCCTCTGGCGATCTCAAACTCTGGCTCTCCTAGCAGTCGAAATAATACCCTGCTTGACGATAATCTATGCTAGCATGGTTCCTATTCAACCAATACATTCCGAGTATAATGTCGTAGCTTGGAAGTGGTATTACAAGTAAGCACCCACTAAACTCCCGGCCTTCCAGTGTAACTCTCTGATCCTTACAAACATCACTGACTAGGATAATGTTACCCCCAGTCATGATCTTGCAAATCTAGCCAAAGGTTCAGCCTCTAAACTATGCTTAAGAGCAAAAGATACAGATACAAAACTATGGAAAGCACCAGAATCAAATAAAGTATAAGCTATAAAAGAATCGAGAAAAAATGAACCTGATATCATGTCTTCGATCGGCTCTGCCTTCTCGACTGTCAAAGCGAAAGCTCGCCCCTGTTGTGCACCTTTTTGCTACTGCTGGTGCTGTACAAATCTCTGTTGTTATGTCTGCAATAGAGGTCCTCTCTACTGACCCCCAGGTGGCCTCGCTGGTGCTCTCTGAACTGGGGCTCTGCCCTGAGCTGTATGAGCTGTAGCACGAGGACAATCCCTCAACTGGTGGTGTACTGAGCCATAAAACAAACACTGGCCTAGCCTTTTTTACAGATATCCCACCTATGCCCTGCTTTCTTGCAGAAAGTGCAAGTAGGAGTCGATTGAGCTGGTCTCTATATCTGGTGCGCCTGCTGTTCTGGTGCTCTGACTGGCGCAGGAAACTGCTGTCTCTGCTGTTGGAAATGGGGTCGCTTGGCTGGACCAGCACTGCTGTTGCCACCAAAGATCTCTTGGTCCCTCTTGGGCCTCAAACTCAGGTCTCTCTCGACCTTGTGGGCATCCTTCAGAATAGCTGAGTATGTCTCATAGCTCGAGGAAATGAGAGCCTTCACCTCCCAGTTCAGACCCTCTCTGTATCGACTCACCCAGATCTTTGGATCCCGCACCATGTAGTCTGCATATCTGTCCAATCTTCCGAACTCTGTGACATACTCCTCGACCGACATATTCCCTTGCTGGAGGTTCTGGAACTGTCGCTCCAAGTAAAGTCTCTTTGTAGGCGGAAAGAACTTCTTGAACAAGTCCTTGAAATACACCCATATCAATCCGGGATTTGTCTTCTGTGGCTCATTCCAGAACCAGGTAGTAGCAATGTCTGACATCTGCAGTCCTGCCGCCTCCACCTTTAGATCCTCTACTAAGCGGGATAAGCGAATGACGCGCTCGATGTTCTCCAAGCAATCATCAACATATATAATATCCTATGTCCCCTTGAAGTCGTCGGGCCCCAACTTCTTAAAGTCCTGAATATCGCCCGACTTGGGCTGGGCACCATGTGGCTGTGGAGGAGCCCCTCTCTCTACTGCTGTAATTGCCACCTGGTAGGCATTCTCAATGTCCTGCCTCATCACAACAGACTGTCGGTGCTATGCCTCAGCCTGGGCCTCTGGGCCTCCATCATCTCTCGTTAAAGTGCAAAAAACTGAGTAGCATCCACTGGCACTGGAGGTGGTGGAGGAAGTTCCTCGGAAATAGCTGGGACTGTCCTCGAAACTGGAGGAGGAGCAAGGTGTCACAATTTAAAACTAAAGGATAATCATAAAATTATAATCTAAATGAACAACTTAAACTATCAAGTTCTAACTACTAAGCACAAAAATTAAAAAATTTAAGATTAACAAACTACAATCCTACCAAACTATATATCCTAACATAAAAAAAATTACTAGGCCTACCATTAGAAGGGTAATGTGTCACGATTTGAAAGATGAAGGAAAATTTTAGTCAACGCACAAATAGCGAGCGTTAAGGTTTCGAAGAAACAAGTTATGAAAGTAAATAGAGAGACTCTTGATAATATCATAGTTTCCTGAGGGAAGGTGGTATGCTAGTCTCTATGTTCGAGGTATGATCATAGAAAATTTTCTAATTATTCAATAGGTTTTAATTGGTAAAGAGCTATGACATTTGATCTATGATGGAGGGATTAACTCAAGATGGAAAAGTATATAGATAGTTGGATGAGATGGCACTGTCGGTGGCTCATGAAGACTCAAGTATGACTCAACGATGATCATAGATTATAGGGGATCTACTAAGTTGAAGGTATTGTACCCTTGCTCTTACTAAGATATTGGTTCATTTCTCTTGGTTTTCTAAGATACTGCTCTGCTAATATCAAGATAAGAATCTAAATTTATAGTCCTCTTATATTATCTCACTATGAAAGTTAGGTTAGTCCTAATATTCAACCTTGGATTTCTATTGGTTCCTCAATACTAGGGTCAAACAATATGGTCAAATTTATAACTAACCCTAGTAGTGTCTATACTACTCTCGAGTCATTCCTAAATATATCAAAGAATAATGGTCAATCAATTTATAGGTGTTGGATGCTAGGGTTCATTAGATATGCTAAACTTTTGGGAGCTTCTAATATTCTAATTTTTTAGTATGTATGCTATCATAATTATCTTCTAACAACAAGAATTCCTATATTATGACAGGAGGCTATACTTAAGGAACTATTAGGGAAGTACATTAAATAAGAAAATATGAGGAAACAAGGATAATCAAGAGAATTAAGCGGGTATAATTTAGAAGGTCAAGAAAGGTAGGAGAGTTCAAGAATTCAAAACAAAAATAAAGAGGAAAGTCAAATATGTGGATAAGATCCTATAGTCTAATCCTATTTGCAAGCTTGCTCAGTACAGTAACGTAACCGAGACAATATACTCTCGACCTGCATGGGCCACCACTAAAAATATGTCACGCCCTAGTCCTAAAATACGTAGGACTAGGAATACGTAAGCATGCCAGCCGTATGTACATGGCAACTCCAATATATGAAAACCATACACATACGTACGCTATTTTATGAATAATAATTCACAAGTGATATATAATTACACAAGTCACAGGCAATACTAATCTCATCCACAAAACTAAATAGTAATAAATAACCAAATATGACAATTAACCAAGTATGAAAATAGTTGAGACGAACTAGTAGTCGGGTGAAGATAAATCCACTACCAACTAGGATATGAAAGACAACAAAATAAGTACATCATCTAGTGATCAAGAATCTTTAAGAGAAGACCTCCTCGGAAGAGAAAGAAGTAGCCTGTCCTGATTCATGCTCCTACAAATAATCATGATCTTCTATAACTAAAAAAGGTGCCAGATCCTCAGAGGAACATAACAAGTACATAAGAAATCGACATGCATAAAAGTAAAGCAGTAAACAATAAATAGTGTAACTAAACCACCTATGTGATATGCACTTGAGATATCTCTAATGGCACATGAGGGAAGAGAAATAGAAGAACAGTCATCCCACCATGCGTTCCGTAGAACTCGAGGGTTACACAGTTGCACCATTTTCACAGTACAGTAAAAAATATAAATCTCATACGCTCACTAGCAGATTCTCCTCTCCCAATGGACTATCTGAATTGTATATGCGGTGCAGACATAATGCAATGACGTTAAATAATATCTAGAAAACTAAACCAATACCAACTACTAACACAAGACCCGAACTCTCGTACCGATGATCAGTTGACACGCTAGTCCATGCACTTTCTCACTCAGACAGTGAACATGTTTGAAATAGTATCAGATTATAAGATACCACGTATCATTATAATATACCAGGTAAGTCAACTACTTCTAAGATGTGTGCACATATCTAGCAAAATAAAAACTAGGCATAATGTTAACTGAACAATACAATCAAACAAGGTGTACTTGCCTTCCAAGTCAAGCTGCGAGCACAACAAATCTGGTCCAGAGCTATCCATATAAATGTCTCGAACACCTAATAATTAATTATTACACTAATTAGACTCTTATTCTTCTAGTTTAATTAGGTTAATATCTAGTTATTAATCCTACGTTGGTTGCACATACAAGTAACTAGCCATCAAAATATTACTAACCATTAACATTATCAAAAACTATTTTAAATATATTATTTAATAAAAACCATTAATTCTAAAATTTATTGGAAAAATAAGGTTTTTAGTGATAGGGTCGTCTTCCATAAATTATATTAGTCCAAAACCAAGTAGAAACCAAAACTAGGTCATAATGAGTTACCTACTAGTCAGCAAAAATTAATTATTGACAAATAAGTAAATATGGAATAATACTTAAAATTCAAAATTAAAATATAATAATATAATTTTAAATGCTAAAAATATTCGTTTTTGGTCAAAGTTTAAGTCTAAAATTGTCGGGGTCAAGTTTTGTCAAAACTAGATCAACTTGCTACATAAAACACCTAGAATTCTAATTTCTATAAATAGAAATAAATTTTGAATAAATATGGTAAAATTAGTAATAAATACAAATAATACTATTTATTTTATCTATTAAAAAATAATTAGGGTTTCACCATCTACAAGTTGATCCTATTAGGGTTGGCAACCAAACTTTGCTAGTATGTATATCAAAGGATGGTACATCAATGATGGAGTTTAATTACTAACAATTTTTTTTATTTAATAATAAAAACATTATTTTATATTCTAAAATTAAATATTTAATTTCTAGCAAATTATATTCTAATAATAATATATCAACATACAACAATACTAATTTAATATGATCGCGATATTGCCAATAATTGGTTTTGTGTCATCTAAGAGCAGTTTTTATGTAAAAATTAGGGTTTCACATGCATGGGACTTTTCTTATTTGTCAGCTAATATATTTATGAGTTATCACAAGAGTTTATACATGAAAAAATAATTATTTAAAAGATATTCCAAAACTTACTAGATCGTGATTATGTCGGAGCTTCCTTTTGCGACACAGACCTTTTGGAGCGCCAAACAGACTCCAAACTCCACGAAACTTGAGGGGGCTCTATATGAATTCAAATATATAAAGAATATAAAGTTTTGGGGGGTGGTTTTACTTCTGTAAATAGCCCAGATCTACTGCAGTAGCAGCCGGCCTCAAGGGGTATTTTTGGTCGGCCTAAGGGGTTCGGCCAAGGGCTTTGGGTGGTCGGCCTTGAGGGAAAAGATGGAGGGAAGGAAGGATATGAAAAAAAAAAGAGAAGAGAGGGAGGGGGATAGGTTTCTTGGTCATGGTTTTGAGAGAGAGGGGGGGGGGGTCGGCTATTTGGTTTAGGTGTTGGTGGATTGATAAATATAAGTAGTTTAAATAGGTGGGTGATTCGGATTTGATTTAGTGTTTCCATCTATGGATATGATTTAAAGAGGCTAAAATAGGGTGAGAAAATGCTCTAAAATCTTTAAATTATATTTTAAAAGATATATTTCAGATTTAAATTGATATGTAACAAGATTGCATAGGGGTCTTTACTAATTTGAAAACTACATATTTAATTAGATCCTAATTTATAAGAGAATAAATCAAATATTTGATTCATGAATTTAAATAGGTGGATACTACCAAAAATGGACGGATGAAATATTTAAAGTAGAGGATTTCCAAATATGGAAATATTAGAATTAGATTGGCTTTAAAAGTGGATAAGGTGCAAAGGTGGACCCTATCTCAAGAAGGTTTCAAATTCTATCCTCCTAAATAAATTATATATATATAAATATATAAATATTAAATACAAGAAACAACTGTTATTACACTAGTTCCATACTAATGTTGAATGATCGAATTTTGTATCACGCGAAGATCCTACAAGAAGTGTCTCCCGTGTAGGCTACTTCCTACGAAGGGCGATATAGATTTTGGGGTCGTCCTACGTTACTAATATCCAAACTACATGAAAGTTTCCTAATAAAATAATTAGATTTTAATTGATAATTAAAATAATCTAAAATAAATACAATAAATATAAAATACACACAAAATACTTATTTTGGGTGGGGTTTTACACCATTGATGCAGAGGTCAAGGGGACCAGCACCCCAGTTTTCTACATTGCCAGCACCAAGAGCAATGTAGCACGGAGAGCCAACATTGGCGGTGAGGCCGTTAACTCAGCGATCGTTACCAATGCAGGCTCAGATATATAGGTAATATCAACATCAATACCAAGGACAGAAGAGACCACGATAGCGCCATCATGGAAGGCAACAACAAGGAGCTCGACAAGGCCAAAGGCAGGCGTTCACCTTGTCTCTGGAGGAGGCTTTGGCATCAGGTGACATGGTGGCAGGTAATATTTTCATCGTATCTTTTCCTGCTATAGCATTAATTGCTTCAGGAGCTTCACATTTATTTGTATCTGTATAATTTATGACATGTTTTGGATTGGAGTTCGAGACGTTGCTAGAGAGGCTAAATATACTTACTGGTAATGTGTTTGTAGAAGTTAGTAGGGTGTGCCTAAACTGTCCAATCGTAGTATGTGACCACCTATTACCTGCGAAGTTAATTGAGTTCCCTATGGGCAACTTTGACATTATCTTGGGTATGGACTAGCTGAGAGACAGTCATGCTACGATAGTTTGTCATAGGGGTAGAGTGTTATTTTGTATCCCTGGTTTGGAATAGTTTACGCTCGTGAGGTCTACGAGAGGCCATCAAGAAGAAGGAGTCATAGTGGTAGCAAAGAAAAGAGAACCGATACCCAAGATAGTTGACCAATTCATGTATGTCTTTCCCGAAGAACTTCCAAGATTGCCTCCGATTCGAGAGGTAGAGTTCAGTATAGAGTTGATTCCAGGAACAAAGCCTATATCTCATAAGGTTTACCAGATGTAAACCCCCTCATTTATTTTTATAGATAGTCTGGTATGGGTTAGAAAATTTTGGTTTAGCAGCAGATGTTTGAGGTTTAGAGTAGGGTTGCATATGTCTGTTATTTATTAATTAAATCCTTAGCGCGCCCTACCATTGTTGAATTATTCGGAGCCCAACATCAGCCCATAAATTCCATCGAACTGTTGTACTTTTGACTTGACCCGCCAATTTAGGCACCGGTGTCACTACCACATTCCAAAAACAGGGGTATTTTTTGACTTTTTAGATATTATTAATATTATGGTATTTATATTAAATGATTTCTCGATATTGTATTTAAATTAAATAATTGCATGGGGTATGTATTTAAATATATTATATATATACAGCGTTCATTTATGTTTGAGCTGGTAGACTTGACCTAAAAGCCCAGTGGATGAACACCTGTCCGAATTATGGGATTATGTGGTTAATTATTTTTATTTAGAATTAAATTATTGGAGGTAGTAATTAATTACCGTAATTTTATTTAATTGTTGTACCTTACCTTTGCTTCGATATTTGGAACGCTATCCTGGCTTTTGCCTTCCAACAAATTCACAACCTTGCTCTAGACATGCCCGCCTTCCATTCTGACATTTTTGCAACTCATAATTATGCTTTCTTGTCCTTCATTTTAGCCGCACAATATTCGTCGCGGACGTTTATTTAATTCCTAAATAAATTCCAACTTTGTATCATTGTGCGTTCCAATCGAAATTGGAGGCAATCTTGACCTATTTTTCGTGCGACCCAAATTAGGGTAATATTCTATTCTGAGTCTTCTTCACTAATGGTATTGATGACCCGACCTGATTTTGGCCCCATGTACTCCTAATTAATTTTAGAACACAGCTTACATTTTATTCCTAATTAAATTGAGATACCATTTTGACCGATTCCGTAAATTCCGATTTAATTCCAATGCCCCACTAATTATGCCCATACAACACACACAACACCCCCTCATCCTACAAAATGGCAAACACCGAATCGCCTACCAAATTTTCATCATTTTATGCGTCTTTACAAATACCAAATTTAAGGGGGCTAATTTGCAAATTTGTATTAGGTGTCAACACCCCATTGGTTCAACCCAATGGAGAACCCCTAATTTTGACTAATCACCCCACATCCTCATCCCCCTATGAAGAACTTCTCCATATTAAATGTAGGCCATCCATTCAATGGGTGCATCCTCACCCTTCATTCCCACACACCCTCTCCCTATTTAAAGTCACCTCACCCACACTCTTCCCTAGGAAAGCCCTAATCGCCAAAAACCTAGGGAAGCCCCCATCTCCCTCACCCAACCGTAGCCACTTCTTCTTTCTCCATTTTTTCTTTCTTCTTCTCTTCTTCTTCTTCTTCTTCTTCTCCTTCCTCTTTTTGAATTTATTTGAAAAAGGTGGGAAACTTCACCATACAACCACAGTTACTGTTCCTTCCGGCCGACCACCCGGCCACGCAGCCCGACTCCGGCGAGCTGCCTCCCCGGCCAAGCACCCGACCCCGACGAGCCATTCCTCCCGCAGCTGGCCTGCTGCTCCGGTGGCTGCACAATCCCCAACCGAGCTACCACCTCACCCACTGTTCCCCGAGCCCGACCTTAACTCCGGCCGAGCACCCCGGCCCAGCTGCTGTCCCCCTCCGACGCTCTACTTTGGCTCCGGCCACTTCACATACAACCACCATGACCTAGCTCCACATCCCTCCTCTGTTCGACCACAACCGCCTCCCAACTCCCCGCTGCAACTACTCACCCCAGCCCCGAGCTTCCCCTTGCTCCGCGGCTCCGGCCACTTCACATACAACTACCACCATCTTCACCTATCACCACCACCAGCTTCACCTATCACCACCACCATCATCATCATACAACCACCACCACCACTTGAAGCCAGTCCGGCGGCCTCCTGCTGCAGCCCGGCAGCCACCCCGGCGGCCACCCCATGTGAGTCCTCTCCCTTCCCTCCTTTCATTTATATATATATACATTTATACGTCTTAATACGTAAATGTGTATACGTGTATGTGTATAAATTTAGTGTATGTGTGTATTAATGTATATAGTGTACTTTTATTAGTGTATATATGTTATATATATATATATATATATATATATATATATATATATATATATATATATATCTCGCGTATTTCTCTATTTTTATATATATGTATTAAATGTATTTTAGTATAAATACGTATTAGATATATATATGTGTATTAATATATCTGTATACATATAATATATGTTAATGTATGTTTTAGTATTTAATGTTATATGTTATATAATGTATTGGTATATATATATATATATAAACGTATTTTGGTATAAATATATATATGTAGTATGTATATATATATATTTTGTATATACTTAATATATTTTCAATATATCTAATTGGTATATATATATGTATATATATATTGGTTTATTTTTATATAATATCTATTTAATAAAAAGTATACTAGTATAAATTAAATTAGTGAATTTAGTATGTATTAATATTAGTGAATGGTATATATATATATATATATATATATATATATATATATATATATATATATATATATATAGATGTACTTATATACAAGTATATAGTATTGTATTTTTAATTGGTTTATATGTGTATATATAATTAGTCTATGTATGTATTTGTTAATTTGTATGTGTATATATATATATATATATATATATTTTGTATAAATCCTTAGTATATTTTTAATATATATATATTGTATATGTATTTAATTTGGTGTATATATATATATTGTAAGTATATATGTTAGTTAAAGCTATGTATATTTATATATGTATCCCTACTAGATGACCCTAGTTGACTGAGTGCCATGCTTGGCATAGCCCTGAGGCCAGTGTATTTTGATTATGTTAGTGTAGCATTTGATACAAGTGTTATAATTATGATATATCTATAGGACTGTTGGTTCATCCAGGCGATACTCTGGAACAGGACATCAGTATTTACCAGCTAAGAACCCAAGGCAAGTACATTCTCTGATAATTTCTAATTCCTTGATAATTTCTATAAGTTCAGTAATCTAGAAATGTTACATCTGAATCCTTGACACTGTGCTACACGGACTAGTATATAGCTTGGATCTGCAGTCATGAGATGTTATATTGATTATCGTTTTGACATTGTATACGACATTTATATAGACATCATACATGATAGATTGGATATTGCCCGTGTATTGTGACGTTTCATGATTGGATCCACAGTACTAGTTGGGGGCGGAGGAAATTGCTAGTGAGAGATGTGATCAAATATCCATTGTACAAGTAAAATATTATTGGTGTTAATCATACCCCTCACGTATGGTTAGCCAGACTATGTAGTAATCGTACATGTTCCCAAGCCGATCATATTTCAAAGCTACTATTTTAAACACTTAGAATAGATTACAGTTCTCTATTTAGATCATATACTACATCACCCGTATATGATACTGTACCTTGTTCTCTTTATTTTCATATATGCACTGACTGTATCATATTGCCTATTACCTGTCTCTTTATATTGCCTGTCTCTTTATTTTGCCATTATATTTATTCACTGTCTTCTCAGTATCTAGCATCATCTGTTATTGCTTTATAGTCCTTATCAATTAAATGGAACTGTTATTTGAGATTGTACTTTGCTCCTTCCTGACTGGAAACATTTTTCCAGACTATGCTTTAGAGGACCAGTGTCCGACACTTTATGGACCATATGGTGAGTAGCTGCAACTTGGGCTTGGTAGTTTAGTTGTGATTCCGGGAGGTCTACCCGGAATCACTAGTTTTTTTCTAGTTAGTTCTTTTAGTAGACTATTTGGTACCGGATTTGTCTCCGGCATACTTGTTGAGACATGGATATTTGTTGAGTTAGATTATTACTTTTAGACTTGTATTGTATTTAATTTTATTTGTTCGATATCTTATCGTGCTGTAGTCATGTGATTGAGTATGTGTTCATATTATTGTGTCATCTGTGCCTCCTTATGGAGATTGGATGCTCGTGTGAGATTGTTTAGATAGTATCATGACCTTGACAGCATTCTACCGTCGATGCTGCGGCGTAGGCTGGACGTATCCGCGTACTCGTGCCCCAATTCTGGGTGTGGATCGTGACACATTTTTAGTGGTGGCCCATGCAGGTCAGACTTCACGAGTTGTGCGATATCGTGGTAGTGTGACATCTCAGTTGTACTACTGCGTGCCTGCGATAGGATCTAGGATATAGCATACTAGGATGAGAGCGAATACTCAATCACAATTCCTTGAGAGATTCCTGGGATGACCCCTGAGAACCTTATTATAAATTCTAATTTAAAATATTTTCCCTTATTTCCGTCCATTCTCACTTGTTGATATTACATTTGATTCTGGTTGATCAGGTATTAAATTAGGATCTTGGTTTCATCGTAGAGTTTGATTTTATATCAAGATGAATTTACGGACTAAATTATGGTATTATTTGATGACACATGTTGATGAGGACAGTGAGAAAGATTTATATTAGAGCTATTGGACTACAAAAGGTGGATTTTAATTTTAATTTGAGGATTGAAAATAAATTTTAATTTTTAAGAATTTTGAGGAGTTGAGATATTTTGTTATTAAAATTTTTTGAGGATTCAGATTCAATTCAATGAACCTAGACAAAGCTGTAAGGATTTTTGGAAGTGATTAAATTTTGTTTCAGTGTTTGAATATTTGACTTTGAGGAAGGTATATGCATTTTACCTTAAATTATTCGAGGAGTTAGTTTTGAGGATTTTAATTTGAGGATAAAATTTTATAGTGGGAGAGATATATTAGTATATAAGTAGATGAGGTGCATGTGTAAGGATCTGTTGGCTTGAGCATGTTTGAGATTGCACTGCAATTGACTTGGGTTCCATCTAGGGTTGTATTAGAGGGAGCAGTACTTAGTATGGTGTGTTGCATTTGATATGCACTTGAGTGATAAGAATAACTAGTATCAGCGATTGCAGTAGGTAAGAAAGCTAGCAGTGAGTGTGCTTCTAGTAGAACTGTGGTACCTAGAGGGATAGAGGTATCAAACCTTGGATGCATCTTTGACCTGTGCAATCACAACTAGGAATATTATTCCAATCTATCTATCTTGAATGTTGCTTCTTTAGAACTTTACTGTCCTTCCTTGGTGATATCATATTTTTGCCTTAATTGATTCTTTGGATCTGTCTTCAGGATGTCGCCGAAGACACGGTCTATGAGAGTGGGAGCATCAGCTTTAGAGGGGTCTGCCATCTCTCCACCTGAGGGACAGACAGTCGTAGTTCCTTCTACATCTCCGATACATGTAGGAGTTTTTGCACTTTTCGGGGATCCTCCTCCCCCACCTGTTCAGAGGATTGCCGCAGCTGTGACGGACAACCTTCCTCCTCCACCGACTCCGATTTCCGAAGGTTTGCCCATTGACGGGGCACATATGTTTACCTTGATCCAGGGCATGGTAGATGCCCAGAGAGTGACGGCAGACGCTCAGCGAGTTCAAGCTGAGGCTCAGAAGGTGCAAGCAGAAGCGCACCAGGCACAAACCGAGCTGATGAGAGAAAGCATGGAGAATGCTCAACAGATGACTCTCCAAGCTTTGGAGAGAGTAGCACAATACCAGCAGTTTTCTGGCCAGCAGCAGCAGAGATCAGGCACTATAGTGGACTTCAAGAGGATGATGCCTCGAGAGTTCAAGGGTATCGAAGGGATACTCTACGCTGACGACTGGCTAGAGGACATAAAGAGGAGCCTGCGATTGGCCCAGATTCCAGAGAGCTTACGGATAGAGGCGGCTGATAGTCAGATGTTCGATATCGCACTCACGTGGTATCGCACGGAGCCGAGACTTATTGCACAAGGACTTACTTGGGAGACCTTCAAGGAGCTCTTCAAGGAGAAGTTCTTTCCCGACGTGGCATTGGGAGCCTTGGAAAGTCAGTTTCATGACTTAGTTCAAGAAAACATGTCGGTCGACGAGTACGCTGCAGAATTCTGTAGATTGAGCCGTTTTGCATTGTCTATGATTTGGGACCCAGGAGATCGAGCCCAAAAGTTTAGAAAGGGACTGACGAGAGAGATTAGGTCACGCACTTCTGGTCGTCGTACCGCTACCTTTGAGGGTATCTTAATGGATGCCCAGATTGTAGAAGAGGATCTGGATCTCAGGCCTAAGAGGAGTCACGATATTTTTGGAGATACGAATGGTAATGTAGGACCAGCCAAGCGTCCCCGTATTCAGCACCAACAGCAGTACCAAGTACCAGTTCATATTCAGCAACATCCATGGGCATATCAGTATCAACAGCAGTACCAGGCACCAATTCATGTTCAGCAGGATCAGCAGCAGCCTCCGAGAGAGACACAGCAGACTTGTCATTTCTGTAAGAAGCCAGGTCACCTTTGGGAGAGCTGTAGAACGAGGCTAGGACTTTGTTTGCACTGCGGTGCTGCGGGACATCGAGTAAGGGATTGTCTTCTAGCCCCTTATCTTCCCGGCCAGCGCGCAGCTCCAAATTATAGAGATCCAGTTAGGCTACCTGTGGAACCGTATATTGCTCAGCACCCGTGAAGGGAACCACCCCAGCAGGGCGGGGCATTTGTGATGACGGTCGAGGAGACCGATACTGCAGGTAATGTGTTAGCAGGTTCTGTTCTTTCCTTCCTTCTGTTCCTATCTATTTGATTGATTGACTGATACCTTAGTACCGTAGCTTGTATGCATGATTTTCTTGTTATAATGTAGTTAGTAGTACACCCTGACAGAGACTGCAATACCATGACAAAAGATACCATGACTGTACACATTTTTCTTAGATTATAGGTTGTATGACTGTAGGTAGAATTTTCTCAGACTATGATTATTGGGGTTTGACCATAGCGAAGATTTATGAAGAGGTTATGACTTGACAAGAGAAATAAGATGACTAAAATTCGGGGATAAATATTGATTTAAATAAAGGGTTAAGAATTTAACATGGCAGAATCGATGATTTATTAATTTTAGGAAGGTTATGATATGATTGAAGTTTATCCTTAAGAACTTGAGAAAATTAAGGAGATTATCATTAATTTATTTGACTGCAAGTTATGAATTTTAAATTTTATATTATGGACGATATTTGGAGAATCCATAAGTATCGTATTGTTGAGTACTTTGAGGAAAAGGGAAACCGAGGAATAAGATCATGGATGGATTAGTGTTTGAATTCAATTTTGGGACGAGATTTAAATTTTATGTATATATACATTGATAAAAATCAAACTAGAGGAGTGAATATTAAATTTCGAGTATTGAATTATTAACTTAAAAATTCGGAGAAAATTGTGATAAAAATGGAAACTGATTTTATTTCGAGGATTTTTCAGGATACAATAATTTCAAAATTTTTGAAAAATTGTGAAATGACAAGGTGGATTATTTCAGGATTTTGTGGGTTGGTAAATTTAAATTTTGATGGAAAATAATAATGTGTATGAGTAAACACTACTATGAGGATTTTAAATTTTGAGGACAAAATTCTTTTAAGGAGGGTAGACTTGTCACTACCATATTCCAAAAACAGGGGTATTTTTTGACTTTTTAGATATTATTAATATTATGGTATTTATATTAAATAATTTTTTGATTTGTATTTAAATTAAATAATTACATGAGGTGTGTATTTAAATATATTATATATATACAGCGTTCATTTAAGTTTGAGGTGGTAGACTTGACCTAGAAGCCCAGTGGATGAACACCTGTCCGAATTATGGGATTATGTGGTTAATTATTTTTATTTAGAATTAAATTATTGGAGGTAGTAATTAATTATCGTAATTTTATTTAATTGTTGCACCTTACCTTTGCTTCGATATTTGGAGCGCTACCCTGGCTTTTGCCTTCCAACAAATTCACAAACTTGCTCTAGACGTGCCCGTCTTCCATTCTGACATTTTTGCAACTCATAATTATGCTTTCTTGTGCTTCATTTTAGCCGCATAATATTCGTCGCGGACGTTTATTTAATTCCTAAATAAATTCCAACTTTGTATCGTTGTGCGTTCCAATCGAAATTGGAGGCAATCTTGACATATTTTTTGTGCGACCCAAATTAGGGTAATATTCTGTTCTGAGTCTTCTTCACTAATGGTATTGATGACCCGACCTGATTTTGGCCCCATGTACTCCTAATTAATTTTAGAACACAGCTTACATTTTATTCCTAATTAAATTGAGGATACCATTTTGACTGATTCCGTAAATCCCGATTTAATTCCAATGCCCCACTAATTATGCCCATACAACACACACAACACCCCCTCACCCTACAAAACGCCAAACACCGAATCGCCCACCTAATTTTCATTATTTTATGCGTCTGTACAAATACCCAAATTTAAGGGGACTAATTTACAAATTTGCATTAGGTGTCAACACCCCATTGGTTCAACCCAATGGAGAACCCCTAATTTTGACTAATCACCCCACATCCTCATCCCCCCATGAAGAACATCTCCATGTTAAATCTAGGCCATACATTCAATGGGTGCATCCTCACCCTTCATTCCCACACACCCTCTCCCTATTTAAAGTCACCTTACCCACACTCTTCCCTAGGAAAGCCCTAATCCCCAAAAACCTAGGAAAGCCCCCATCTCCCTCACCCAACCGTAGCCACTTCTTCTTTCTTCATTTTTCCTTTCTTCTTCTCATCTTCTTCTTCTTTCCTTCTTCTTCTCCTTCCTCTTTTTGAATTTATTTGAAAAAGGGGGGAAACCTCACCATACAACCACAGTTACTGTTCCTTCCGGCCGACCACCCGGCCACGCAGCCCGACTCCGACGAGCTGCCTCCCCGGCCAAGCACCCGACCCCGACGAGCCATTCCTCCCGCAGCCGGCATGCTGCTCCGGCGGCTGCACAATCCCCAACCGAGCTACCACCTCACCCACTGTTCCCTGAGCCCGACCCCAACCCCGGCCGAGCACCCCGGCCCAGCTGCTGCCCCCCTCCGGCGCTCGACTCCGGCTCCGGCCACTTCACATACAACCACCACAACCTAGCTCTACATCCCTCCTCCGTTCGACCACAACCTCCTCCCAACTCCTCGCTGCAACTGCTCACCCCAGCCCCGAGCTTCCCCTTGCTCCCTGCTCCGGCCACCCGGTCAGCTCCGACCCCGCGGCTCCGGCCACTTCACATACAACCACCACCATCTTCACCTATCACCACCACCATCATCATCATACAACCACCACCACCACTTGAAGCCAGTCCGGCGGCCTCTTGCTGCAGCCCAGCAGCCACCCCGGCGGCCACCCCCTGTGAGTCCTCTCCCTTCCCTCCTTTCATTTATATATATATATACATTTATACGTCTTAATAAGTAAATGTGTATACGTGTATGTGTATAAATTTAGTGTATGTGTGTATTAATGTATATAGTATATTTTTATTAGTGTATATATATATATATATATATATATATATATATATATATATATATATATATATATATATATATATATATATATATATATATATACGCGTATATGTATATGTATATATATATATATATATATCTCGCGTATTTCTCTATTTTTATATATATGTATTAAATGTATTTTAGTATAAATACGTATTAGATATATATGTGTATTAATGTATCTGTATACATATAATATATGTTAATGTATGTTTTAGTATTTAATGTTATATGTTATATAATGTATTGGTATATATATATATATAAACGTATTTTGGTATAAATATATATATGTAGTATGTATATATATATATATATATATATATATATATATATATATATATATATATATATATATATATATATATATATATATTTATATTTATATACTTAATATATTTTCAATATATCTAATTGGTATATATATATATATATATGTATATATATATTGGTTTTTTTTTATAATATCTATTTAATAAAAAGTATACTAGTATAAATTAAATTAGTGTATTTAGTATGTATTAATATTAGTGAATGGTATATATATATATATATATATATATATATATATATATATATATATATATATATATATATATATATATATATATATATATATATATATATATATATATATGTACTTATATACAAGTATATAGTATTGTATTTTTAATTGGTATATATGTGTATATATAATTAGTCTATGTATGTATTTGTTAATTTGTATGTGTATATATATATATTTTGTATAAACCCTTAGTATATTTTTAATATATATATATATTGTATATGTATTTAATTTGGTGTATATATATATTGTAAGTATATATGTTAGTTAAAGATATGTATATTTATATATGTATCCCTACTAGATGACCCTAGTTGACTGAGTGTCATGCCTGGCATAGCCCTGAGGCCAGTGTATTTTGATTATGTTAGTGTAACATCTGATACAAGTGTTATAATTGTGATATGTCTATAGGACTGTTGGTTCATCCAGGCGATACTCTGGAACAGGACATCAGTATTTACCAGCTAAGGACCCAAGGCAAGTACATTCTTTGATAATTTCCAATTCTTTGATAATTTCTATAAGTTCAGTAATCTAGAAATGTTACATCTGAATCCTTGACACTGTGCTACACGGACTAGTATATAGCTTGGATCTGCAGTCATGAGATGTTACATTGATTATCATTTTGACATTGTACACGACATTTATATAAACATCGTACATGATAGATTGGATATTGCTCGTGTATCGTGACGTGTCATGATTGGATCCACAGTACTAGTTGGGGGCGGGGAAAATTGCTACTGAGAGATGTGATCAAATACCCATTATACAAGTAAAATATTATTGGTGTTAATCATACCCCTCACGTATGGTTAGCCAGACTATGTAGCAATCGTACATGTTCCCAAGCTGATCACATTTCGAAGCTACTATTTCAAACACTTAGAATATATTACAGTTCTCTATTTAGATCATATACTACATCACCCGTATATGATACTGTACCTTGTTCTCTTTATTTTCATATATGCACTGACTGTATCATATTGCCTATTGCCTGTCTCTTTAGATTGCCTGTCTCTTTATTTTGCCATTGCATTTATTCACAATCTTCTCAGTATCTAGCATCATCTGTTATTGCTTTATAGTCCTTATCAATTAAATGGAACTGTAAACTCTCTCACACAAAATAGGTATTTTGTGTATATTTTATATTATTATATTTATTATAGATGTTGAATTTATTTAGAGTATTCTCTTAGTTAATTAGAAAATAAATTTTTTTAGTATATTTACTTATATAAATATTTATTTAGAATTATTTTTAGGCTATTTTAGATTATTGAGATTTTTTTATAATTTTTAGTTAATTAAAAACTAGTAATACTAATTTTTTAGGACTTTGAAGAATTTATTTTATGTTCAAACTTAATTAAAAATATTTCAAAATTTTATTTTAGGTTCTAAATAGTCAAATATATTTTCTAGAATTTTTTGGGAATTTTCTAAATACTTTTAGTATTTATTGGGAGTTATTTAGACTAATAACTAATTTTTAGGACTTGTAGAATTTATTGTGCAAGCCCAGGAATATAGAATGGACCCACATTATTTTCTAGGGTTTATAATATTATTATATATTTTTTGGAATTATTTCAGAATTTTTGGAATAATGTTAGTATTTATTTTTAGTTAAATGGATAAAACTAATGTTTAGAGATTCTCCTAATTATAGTAGTAAACTTATGAATATAAAATTGTTCTAAATATTTTTCTAGGGTTTTTAGGTTCAAAATATATTTTATGTAATTTTTTCAGATTTTTATGATTATTTTTAATATTTATTTGGAGTTATTTAGATTTAAAATGACTTAAATAATATTTTGATAAAGGCAAATCAAAAACAAATAATATAACAAAAACCATCCAATCAGATTCTGACACGTGTCAGCCTATAAATATCTTTTTAGCCGCAGGTACATCCCTATATATATATATTATTATAACCCTAATTATCCTATTACTTTAGAGAGAGAGATTTTGGAGAATTGCCATCTAGGGTTCCTTCATCTTCCATAAGCCATTGCGCATAGCTCCGGACACCAAACGAGGCATAATTTCTTGCGTTAGAAAGATATTGAGGTTAGATTTCTGATTATATAATTTATTTTACGAAATTATGAGTATTAAATTCTGAAAAATTCGTAGAGTATATCATGTCCGAAAATAAACGTGTTTTAATATTTTTGCGATTTCGGGAGAACCAGGAATCAGAATCATGAACCGTTTAAAGTTTTAGAAAGCTAATGTCGAGATCATTGACATATATTTTTCACAGAATTTAATTCGAAGTATTTATATATTGTTAATTCTGCAGAATATCTAGGTTAGAATTTAACCATCGGTGCACAATACAAAATTTGTATGTACCATAATTTCCAAACGAATTTGAATTCGGACGAGCCGTAAATTCCAGCATATTTTAACGCTAAAATCTACAGGAAATCATGCATGAAAGTTGAGTTTGTGTCGGTTGACTTTTCGGTCAACAGATCGCCTCAATTTGCGTGCCATGAGTCTCAAGTTGATAAAATTTAGTTTCTTTGGACAAAATTTAGGAATTAACATAAAAATCAGAATAATAAGATTAAAATAGGATTTTAGAGTAATTATTCCAGAATTAAATAAATTAAAATAAATTATCTTTTGACGTGATAAATTTGTAATACATAGGCTATTTGGACTGTGACTTGGACTCTAATTCATACCAGCAGCAGGACCCCAGGCAAGATACCTTGCCAAATTGCTTACAGTATTTTGCATGCTTAGTATATTTCTGTATATTTATTGCATTTCTGTTTATTCTTGCATGTGTAGTTTTCTTTCAGTTATTACTATGTATTAGATATGTTGACACACACATGGCACTTAGTATCATAGAGGACAATCATTAGGCGTATGGGCTTTTAACCACTCTGGTAACACTGTAGTCACTAGCTCGCACTATGGTGGGTCGTGTCCGATGGTCGCTACCCGAGAGGTATGTCGATTGATGGAGTCCGAGGGTCGCAACCCCAGAGGTATGTCGGCTGATGATGTCCACTGACGAGCGTGAGGTTGTGAGGATTAGATCGAGTAGCCTACCCTTGCCCATAAGTCAAAAAGTTGTCCTCATTTGCATTCATATAGATTGTCCTGTACAGCGTACTTATCTATTTTCAAATATTATGCATGTTTACTGTATTCAAATTGGCTCGTATTTTCTGTATCTTGTTACGTCCCTCTGAGGACCTGGTCCTCTGCCAGGTGTATCTGTTCTTGAGTAATTGCAGGAGCACAGATTTGGATGATTACTTGTGTTGCGAGGATGTCTTCTCTTCGAGCCCATGGTCGTTAGCTGGTATTCCTATATTGTATTTGTTGTGTTGTACTTTTCCATTCGAGTTGGTAGTGGATTTGTTTCCATCCAACTATCATCCTTAGATATTTATATTGAGATCTAGTTATATAGATACTGGTTATTATTTATATCTGATTTTCGCGGATGAGATTTAGATTATACCCTGTGACTTGTGATATGTTTTATACCACTTGTGGATTGATATTCATATTACAACGTACGTGTGGATTTTGGTTTCCATATATTGGAGTTGCCATATCCATGCGGCTGGCATGCTTACGTGTTCCTAGTCTTATGTACTTTTGGGACTGGGGTGTGACATATTTTTTGTGGTGGCCCATGCAGGTCGAGAGCATATTGTCTCGGTTACGTTACTATACCGAACAAGCCTGCACCTAGGACTAGAGTATAGGATCTCATCCACAATTGAATATGACTCATCTTTCTTCTAATCTATTCTATTTGAATAATTGCATCCTGCTTGATTTCTGTACTCCTATAATAGTTCCTTTAGTATAGTCTCTCCTAGAATATAGAAGTTCCTGTTGTTAGATGATAAGTAGGGTAACCTTCCTATTAAGAGTATAACTAGAGTGCTGACACACCACTAAGTTTAGGATGTCTAGTGAACCCTAGAATTCCTTATCTCTAGAATTGGTTTACTATTACCCCCTGAGGTGTTATGAGGACTTGAGAGTAGTATAGACACTACTAGAGTTAGTTAGAAGTTTACCATTATGGTTGCCCCTAGCATTGAGAAACCAATAGAAAACCAAAGTGAATATTAGGACTGAACCTAACCCACGCCGTTAGATGAGTATTGGAGAACCATAAATTTAGATTATTGTCTTGAGATAAGCAGACAGTACCTTAGAAAGCCAAGAGCAATGCATAGAATATTTTCCTAATCATACCTCAAACACAGATACTAGCATACCCCTTTCCCTTGGAAAACCATGATGCTATCTAGAGCCCCTCTATTTTCATATATTGTTTCCCTGTGACCATAGCGTTCGCTAATTGTGCGACGATCAAAATGACGTTCTTCTTTTCTTTATCTTTCAACTCGTGCCACCTGACACTTCTGATAGTAGGCCAAGTAATTTATTTCTTTGTTAAGGACACATAGTTTGCTAGGATTATAGTTGTAATCTTGAATTTTGAAATTGTGTGCTTAGTAGTTAGAACTTGATAGTTAAGTTATTCTTGTAGATTGAGACCTGGTGCTTATCCCTTAGTTTTAAATTGCGTAATTAGTACCACACCTCAATATGAGTTATATTTCCTTTCCCTTGAGGCCAGTAACTGTCCCATACTTACTATTGACACTTGCACTATGACTAAGAGTTAAGATGACCATGACCTATGTAATATAAGAGGATACCCTAACAAGTACTAAGACCCCTTCTCGAAGACCTTAATAGGAGCTTCTACAGTACCCTTAAGACTGTCACAGTATTAGTTTATTGTTTTAAGTTGGGTAGTATACCTCACAACCTAGTATCACATAGTCTTTTGACCTATTATTGAAGTGTGATTGAACAACATTAATTGTATACTAGCATAAGACGACAGTGGTTATTCAGACAATAGAAGTTAGAGGTCCTTGCCCACATTTGGTCGACTAGCGACATAGACAAGGAGGTTGTATGATAACTGTAGGGATTGTAGAGTCTTTTATTATTGTTGCTTAGTTGTTTTATTTTGTGAACTTGAATTAATTTGTACCTCCTTTTATCACCATCTAGCGTACTTATATTTGCTGCACTACCTTGACTTATGCTGCTATTATAGCCTAGTTTTGCAAGCTTACTCTTTTATCGAGCTTGATCATGAGATATGTATTATTGGGGACGCCTACTAATATATTTCAGAATCAGTGTATTAAGGTTTAGCTAACCTTAGTGCGCTTGATTCGCCCTTCGTAATACTACTTTACGTGGATTGAGATATGTAGTGATTGGTTGACGAATATACTTGCCCCTAGATATGTCTGAGCGGATCGTATCGGTTACATAACTGTACTAATATGAGCATGTGAATAGGAATTACCAAAATAGGACTTCAATCCACAACTGCTTTGACAATTCCTATTTAAATTCTTTAAACGCCTTGATCCCGATACTTCTATTCTATTACCTCGCCCTTGAACTCTTTATTATTGATCTCCGTCTTCCTTTATTTCGGAAAGACGAAACCTTGTGTTTGGTATAAGTTTGATACATAGAGAGTACCAGATATACCCCATAGGCCGATCACATACTTGAGGATTATTCTTTCGTAATTAAGGACATATCATATATGATATAATCGGCGTTGAAGTTTTGATGATTGAATGACATGAGTAAATAAATTAAGGAATATTTTTCTTAAAGTATATAGCCTTCTGTGATAGATGGGTAAATTCTAAGTTGGATAGTAGTACATTGCCAACTTGAGAGAAATTTTTTTTAGATTGTGATCAAGTAAGATTAGATTGGGAGATTCAAGTCATTTTAATTTTAAGAAATTTTAAAAGAAGGATTAAGATAATGAGGATTTAACAAATTTTAAAATCTTGATATTGCGGACCAAATATTTATACTTTGAGCACATGATTTAAATTTTGAATATTGAAGGATGAATCATCGATTTAAATTTTGAGGATAAATATATAATTTTAGACTTGAACAATTGGTGAATTAGATTTAAATTTTACAATTTGATGATTTGAATTAAAAGTTCAATTTTGATTGTTGGGTCACCTATTTAAAATATTGAGGATGTAAATTGAGTTTAAATATTTGAAGAGTACAAAATTCTTAATTTGAGAATAGGAATAAGATTTGATTAGAATTTTTTATTGTTCAAAGTCTAGAGGAGATTATGATAGTTGAAAATGGTGATATAAATTTTGATGTGGGATGTCATATAAACTTGAGTTAGATTTGAATGTTGATTATTTAAAAAAATCGAGAAAAAATTACGACAGGTTGAATTTTGATTTAAACAGTGGTTATCTTAATTTTGACGTGATCGTGATAGATTTGAATAGATTTTATTATTTAAATTTTTGGAAGAGATTACGATTGACGTACCTTATGTACGAATGTGAAGGATTTAACAAATTATGCCTTATTTTAATTTCGAGGACGAAATTATTTTAAGTTGGGTAGATTGTAAACTCTCTCACCCAAAATAGGTATTTTGTGTATATTTTATATTATTATATTTATTATAGATGTTGAATTTATTTAGAGTATTCTCTTAATTAATTAGAAAATAAATTTTTTTAGTATATTTACTTATATAAATATTTATTTAGAATTATTTTTAGGCTATTTTAGATTATTGAGATTTTTTTTATAATTTTTAGTTAATTAAAAACTAGTAATACTAATTTTCTAGGACTTTCAAGAATTTATTTTATGTTTAAACTTAATTAAAAATATTCTAAAATTTTATTTTAGGTTCTAAATAGTCAAATATATTTTCTAGAATTTTCTGAGAATTTTCTGAATACTTTTAGTATTTATTGGGAGTTATTTAGACTAATAACTAATTTTTAGAACTTGTAGAATTTATTGTGCAAGTCCAAGATTATAGAATGGACCCACATTATTTTCTAGGATTTATAATATTATTATATATTTTCTGGAATTATTTCAGAATTTTTGGAATAATGTTAGTATTTATTTTTAGTTAAATGGATAAAACTAATGTTTAGAGATTCTCCTAATTATAGTAGTAAACTTATGAATATAAAATTGTTCCAAATATTTTTCTAGGGTTTTTAGGTTCAAAATATATTTTATGTAATTTTTTTAGATTTTTATGATTATTTTTAATATTTATTTGGAGTTATTTAGATTTAAAATGACTTAAATAATATTTTGATAAAGGCAAATCAAAAATAAATAATATAACAAAAACCATCCAATCAGATTCTGACACGTGTCATCCTATAAATATCCTTTCAGCCGCAGGTACATCCCTATATATATATATATATATATATATATATATATATATATATATATATATATATATATATATATTATTATAACCCTAATTATCCCATTATTTTAGAGAGAGAGATTTTGGAGAATTGACATCTAGGGTTCCTTCATCTTCCACAAGCCATTGCGCATAGCTCCGGACTCCAAACGAGGCCTAATTTCTTGCGTTAGAAATATATTGAGGTTAGATTTCTGATTATATAATTTATTTTACGAAATTATGAGTATTAAATTCTAGAAAATTCGTAGAGTACATCATGTCCGAAAATAAACGTGTTTTAATATTTTCGCAATTTCGGGAGAACCAGGAATCAGAATCATGAACCGTTTAAAGTTTTGGAAAGCTAATGTCGAGATCATTGACATATGTTTTTCAAAGAATTTAATTTGAAGTATTTATATACTGTTAATTCTGCAGAACATCTTGGTTAGAATTTAACCATCGGTGCACAATACAAAATTTGTATGTACCATAATTTCCAAACGAATTTGAATTCGGACGAGCTACAAATTCCAGCATATTTTTAACGCTAAAATCTACAGGAAATCATGCATAAAAGTTGAGTTTGTGTCGGTTGACTTTTCGGTCAACAGATCGCCTCGATTTGCGTGCCATGAGTCTCTAGTTGATAAAATTCAGTTTTTTTGGACAAAATTTAGGAATTAACATAAAAATCAGAATAATAAGATTAAAATAGGATTTTAGAGTAATTATTCCAGAATTAAATAAATTAAAATAAATTATCTTTTGACGTGATAAATTTGTAATACATAGGCTATTTGGACTGTGACTTGGACTCTGATTCATACCAGCAGCAGGACCCCAGGCAAGATACCTTGTCAAATTGCTTACAGTATTTTGCATGCTTAGTATATTTCTGTATATTTATTGCATTTCTGTTTATTATTGCATTTGTAGTTTTCTTTCAGTTATTACTATGTATTAGATATGTTGACACACACATGGCACTTAGTATCATAGAGGACAATCATTAGGCGTATGGGCTTTTAACCACTCTGGTAACACTGTAGTCACTAGCTCGCACTATGGTGGGTCGTGTCCGATGGTCGCTACCCGAGAGGTATGTCGACTGATGGAGTCCGAGGGTCGCTACCCCAGAGGTATGTCGGTTGATGATGTCCACTGACGAGCGTGAGGTTGTGAGGATTAGATCGAGTAGCCTACCCTTGCCCATACGTCAAAAAGTTGTCCTTATTTGCATTTATATAGATTGTCCTGTACAGCGTACTTATCTATTTTCAAATATGATGCATGTTTACTGTATTCAAATTGGCTCGTATTTTCTGTATCTTGTTACGTCCCTCTGAGGACCTGGTCCTCTGCCAGGTGTATCTGTTCTTGAGTAATTGCAGGAGCGCAGATTTGGATGATTACTTGTGTTGCGAGGATGTCTTCTCTTCGAGCCCATGGTCGTTAGCTGGTATTCCTATATTGTATTTGTTGTGTTGTACTTTTCCATTCGAGTTGGTAGTGGATTTGTTTCTATCCAACTATCATCCTTAGATATTTATGTTGAGATCTAGTTATATAGATGCTGGTTATTATTTATATCTGATTTTCGCGGATGAGATTTAGATTATACCCTGTGACTTGTGATACATTTTATACCACTTGTGGATTGATATTCATATTACAGCGTACGTATAGATTTTGGTTTCCATATATTGGAGTTGCCATATCCATGCGGCTGGCATGCTTACGTGTTCCTAGTCTTATGTACTTTTGGAACTGGGGCGTGACAGGAACTGTTATTTGAGATTGTACTTTGCTCCTTCCTGACTGAAAATATTTTTCCAGACTATGCTTTAGAGGACCGGTGTCCGACACTTTATGGACCATATGGTGAGTAGCTGCAACTTGGGCTTGGTAGTTTAGTTGTGATTCCGGGAGGTCTAGCCGGAATCACTAGTTTTTTTCTAGTCAGTTCTTTTAGTAGACTATTTGGTACCGAATTTGTCTCCGGCATACTTGTTGAGACATGGATATTTGTTGAGTTAGATTATTACTTTTAGACTTGTGTTGTATTTAATTTTATTTGTTCGATATCTTATCGTGCTGTAGTCATGTGATTGAGTATGTGTTCATATTATTGTGTCATCTGTGC
This sequence comes from Iris macrosiphon, assembly GCA_036927795.1. Taxonomy (NCBI): domain Eukaryota; kingdom Viridiplantae; phylum Streptophyta; class Magnoliopsida; order Asparagales; family Iridaceae; genus Iris; species Iris macrosiphon. Next base: position 79,434,881 of record JAYESA010000002.1, on the reverse strand, counting down.
CTCCTTATGGAGATTGGATGCTCGTGTGAGATTGTTTAGATAGTATCATGACATTGACAGCGTTCTACCGCCGATGCTGCGGCGTAGGCTGGACGTACCCGCGTACTCGTGCCCCAATTCCGGGTGCGGGTCATGACAACTGGACTTTTCTGTCACTCAAAAATCAAATCCGTTGTGCCTTAAATTAATTGCACAACTTTCCGTATCCAAAATCCCATAATTAAATTCTGTGTCGGACACCTGTGTCGTTACCTTCAATTTTGAGATACCAACTTAACCCGTTGAGCCGGACCAACTAAAGGGTCCAAGACTGACTCCAAGCCCCCACCATTTTTGACCTTTGTGCCATTTCTAAATTTAGACCCCAAGTGCCACCATTTAATTTAAAAGCGTGGGACACTTTAATTCTAATTAAATCGGAGATACCATTTTTGACTAATCCTATTTTAATCCCCATTTAATCCTAATGCCCATTTAATTAAGTCTATGTCAAACACACAATACTCCCTCACCCTACAAAACACCAAACACCAATTCTCCCATAATTTTCCCATAATTTTATGTGTTTGTGTAAATACCCAAACTTAAGGGGCTAATTTGCAAATATTGCGATATGTGGCACACCCTCATTTGGCAAGGCCAAATGGAGAGGCCACCCTCTTCTTTGACCATGGTCAACCTCCCTCCTCCCTTTGTTTTTTTTCATGAAGAAACAACTTCCTTTATGAGAAATCCTCACCCCACATTTGAAATGGATAGATCACCACCCTCCAATCATCACACTCTAACATATAAAATGTCTACATCACACCCTTCCCCCAAGGCCGGCCCTAATCCCAACACATAGAGAACCCCACCCCCTCTCTCTCTCTCCTCCCTCATCTCCATACTAAACCGAATCCTCTCCTCTTCTTTTTCTCCTTCTCCTTCTTCTTCCTTTCTTCTTCTCCTTCTTCCTTCCTTCTCCTTACTAGGAGGACCACCCTTCTCTGGCCGGGATCACGGTCACTCTCCGGCGGGCAGCTTCACCCTTCGGTCTCCTTCAATAGTCGGCACTGCCATCACCTCCACATGCGTCACCACCACCCTCCTCCGGCGGCCGAGTATCCCCATCCCCGATCCGAGATCCCCATTCCCCGCAGCTTCGACACCCACCTGCCGAGCACCCCCTCGACCTCCAGCTGTTCTTCCCCGCGGCCTACACTGCTCCACCCTGAGCTAGCCCCGAGCTGCTCCTCCACGAGCTCCGACGGCCGAGTCTTCTCCACCATGAGCTTGCACCACTACTCCGGCGGACCGCTGAACACTCCGGCCGATGCTCCATCAACGCCACCACTGCTACCATCGGCTGCCACTACTCCGGCCAGCGGCCCGACAGCTCCGGCCACACTTGCCATTTCCATCCAGCTTCATGCCACCACCACCTCCTGTTCATTACCACCACCATCGTCTTCATCTTCTCCGGTGAGCCACCCTCACAACTCCTCCGCCACCTCCCTCCATCATTAGCTTCCTCCACCACTCTTCACCACTGCTACCATCGACCACCCTTCTCCGGCCAGCATACCAATGCCACCACCGCCACTGACTGTTATTCCCACCGCCGACTTCTGCCACAGATCTTCTTTGCCGGGCTTCACTACTTGCACACCAGAACCGCCACGGGCATCATCCACCGCGACGTCATCTCGACGAGAATTTCATCGCCAAGGTGATCACTTCCCCAGCTCTATGTATAACCTATTCTTGTACATTGCTTTTGGTTCACATGTAACCTAGTTAGGGTTAAGGTTTAAGAAGTTTAAATAATAGATGTGAAATTCAGGGTTTATTGCACGGTTTAATGTGCAAATTATTGGTTATAAGGACTTTAGGGTGGTGTAAGATGCTATTTGAGTTTAGGGTGGAGAATGCTATAATGTGTTTAGGGTCTATTAAATGCTAAGTATGAGATCTTAGGGTGTTGTTCATTTTATTTGCATATTGTATATTGATGACAAGTAGTTTAAATTTCTGTGAAATGGTTATGAACTATATACAAGGGTGGAAAATGCAAGGTTAATAATTAAGGCATTGAATATATTAAGTTTATGATATTGGGATACGTCGAGATGTTAGGGCTTTACAATTAATTTATGCATTATTGATTACTGTTGATAAATAGATTTAAATTATTGAGAAATGATATTCTGATATTGGAACATTGATGGACATTGACGAGAAGGTGTTTGATGGTGAACTAGTGTGTAATATCAAACCATTAGTCACTCATTGGGGATTGATAAATGATGTTGAATTTAATTGAGGAGAAGTTTTATTGGGAAATAATAGTGATTGTATATATTCGAGGGTTTAGATATTTAATAATAATTTATTTTGAGAATGATAATTAAATTTTGCATGTTAACGTCTGTGAACACCGGGGTGGAGCCTGAGGATTGATCATGGCTTGAGGTACCGATAAATACCATGGTGAGAAATAAGATTGAGGATTGTTTGATGATATCGTACATGAGATTAATCGGAATTGACGTAACGAACCCTTAGTCAACCTTGGTCAACCCTCTAGCTTCGTGTCCTGGTAAGTTATAGCTGAGTTTGAACATACGATTAGATGTGTGTCTCATCCCTGTTTATCGTGTGTTAGATTTTGATTTGGGTTTGTATCTCATCTCTAGGTACTACGGGACCTGAGGACTTGGACGTGGTACCGGATCCCCGTCACCAGCAGCCGGACGCAGGCAAGTGTACCTTGCCACCCTGTATGTCAGATTACAGATATTTATTATTTCTTTATGTACATTGTGCGCGTATTTTTGTTTACGATCGATACTTCGCATCCGGATCATAACCGGGTGCAGACGTTCATCGTAACATCTTAGAATGAATATTAGATGTTCGTAACACCTCGATGTACGTACTTGAGTATATCGATATCCCAGGATACACTCATACACTGTGATCGTGCCAGATTCCTGTATCCTGATACTGACATCATGACCAGAGACTGGGACGACCTTAGGGTCGCGTCTGTTGAGTTATTTCTATGTGTTGAGACTGTTAGATAGAGGTTCAGGTTCAGCGCACCATCGTTGACCGCTTGGGAAGGGGAAGGCAATTACTAGACGTTTGGAAGGCAGTTACTAGACTGCACGTGCTTATATATATGTATATGTACTGTATCTGTATTGATCCTGTATCTAGTGTAGTTGTATCACCCGTGTGACTCCTTGCCCGGAGCTGCGGTACGTCCCGTGTGTTTCCGTGTCCGGAGCTACGATTTTATTTTGGATAGCCCTCGCGTCGAACATTGTCTTTAAACTGTGTCTCACTTGTTTGGTTATGATAGATTACTCCGTTGTTGCACTTGTACTTTCTGTTATACTTGGCATGTCGTATTTTTGTACCTTGTTACGTCCCTCTGAGGACCTGGTTCCCTGCCAGTTTTACAGCATTGATGATTACAGAGCATTTGGAGTTGCTGTTGGAGTTGTATGTCTTGCGGGCATGGTACCAGGTACTCACATCATATCTACCGGCATTATAGTTATTTTATATTGATTATTCATCTACTGTTGTAGCCTAGTTTTTATAGACTCATACTTCTTCTCGAGTCTATTAGAGTTAGTGTGTTATTGGGCGGCCGACTTTAGCACATATAGCTCTTTCTTGTATACTTCTGTACATTATAGATTGAGACATAGAGGTTTACATTTATGGGATATCTAGATAGTGCCCTTTATATTATACAGCTTATACGTATTTGAGTCAGACCAGAGTCTGGTCGAATGCGTAGCTGGCGTATCACGTATTCCTGGTCCTACGTATTTTGGGACTGGGGCGTGACACAAGATGTCACCTTCTGAACTTGACTAGTTGTATCAACATGTTGAAGAGTTAAAGGCAAAAAAATTTATTCGTACCAGTGGGTCACCATGTGAGCCCCAGTAGTATTAGTAAAGAAGAAGGATGGATCGACCCGACTATGTATTGACTATAAGCAGTTGAATGCAGTGACAGTAAAGAATAAGTATCCCTTGTCTAGGATTGATGACATGTTTGATCAGGTCAGTGAAGCCAGAGTATTCTCTAAGATTGATCTGCGATCCGGATATCATCAGGTGCGAGTATGGGAAGAAGACAAACTGAAGATAACCTTTAGGTCACGATATGGATATTATGAGTTCTTAGTGATTCCATTCAGATTGACCAATACACCAGCAATGTTTTGGATTTGATGAACCGTATCTTCATGCCCTATTTAGATCAGTTTGTGGTTGTGTTTATCGACGATATCCTGGTGTACTCCTGTAATAAAGAATAATATGAAAAGCATCTCAGAAAAGTGTTGCAGACTTTGAAGGAGCATCAGTTGTATACGAAACTTAGCAAGTGCGAGTTCTGGTTATATCATATTTTATTCTTGGGACACATCATCTCGGGAGCAGGAGTATCAGTGGATCCCAAGAAAGTTGAAGCGGTAGAGAATTGGCCAGTTCTGAAGACTGTGGAAGACTTGCGCAATTTTTTTATATTAGCAGGGTACTACAGGAGGTTTGTCTCAGATTTTGCAAGGATCTCCGCACCAATGACCCGGTTGACTCGAAAGAACATTAAGTTTGTATGGTCAGCAGAATGTCATATAGCTTTTGAAGAACTGAAGAAAAGGTTAATCTCGGCACTGATCCTGACACTTCTAGTAGGATCAGGAGGGTTCACAGTGTATTATGGTGCATCAGGGAAGGGTATTGGATGTGTTTTGATGCAGTATGGGAGAGTGATAGCATATGCATCATGACAGATTCGGGATCATAAGAAGAATTATCCGACTCACGACTTGGAGTTGGCAGCATTGGTGTTTGCGCTCAAGTTGTGGAGACATTACTTGTACGGTGATCGGGTAGAAATATTTACAGACCATAAGAGTTTAAAATATGTATTCACCCAGAAGGACTTGAACATGCGACATATGAGATGGCTAGAATTATTGAAGGATTATGACGTAGAGTTTTAATACCATCCGGACAAAGCTAATGTAGTAGAAGATGCTCTTAGCAGGAGGGGTGGTGCATTTTTTATGACAAAGCAGAACCATATTCTAAAGATCTTTGAGAGATGAGCATTGAGATAGTATTTCCACAATATGAGGGAGTCTTGGCTACTTTACAAATACAGTCCACTTTGGTAGACAGGATCAAGGAAGCTCAGGTAGGAGATTCGCGGATCCAGGAGTTACGAGCAGAATGTGAGTCGGGACTCAGGAAAGAGCTAAATATTCACAGTGATGGGACATTGAGGTTTGAAACTCGTCTTTGTGTGCCGAGTGGGGATATACGATAAGAGATCATGACTTAAGCCCATAATTTTCAGTATTTTATCCATCCTGGCTGCACGAAGATATAACAAGATATTAGGCAACACTTCTGGTGGAATGGGATGAAGCGAGAGATAGCACATTTTGTATCCCGATACCTGATATGTCAACAAGTGAAGACAAAGCAGCAGAGGCCGACAGGATTATTACACCCTCTTTCCATTCCAGAATGGAAATGGGAGCATGTTACTATAGACTTTGTGATCGGTTTACCTAGATCCCTGACCAGACGAGATAAATTTTGGGTGATAGTGGATCGTCTTACTAAAGTGGCATATCTTCTTCCATTCAGAATTGGACAGTCTACGAAATAATTGGCAGATATGTATATGCGGTAGATTATGAGGCAACATAGTGTACCAGTAAGTATAGTATCAGACCAAGATTCGAGGTTCATTTCTTATTTTTGGAAAAGTTTGCCTGAGAGATTGAGTACTAAGTTAAATTTTAGTATGACTTATCACCCTTAGACAGATGGGCAGTCCAAGAGAACAATCCAGACTTTGGAGGATATGTTACGAGTCTGTACCCTAGACATTGGTGGATCATGGGATAAACACCTGCACTTGGTAGAATTCTCGTATAACAATAGTTATCAGGCCAGCATTCATATGACACCTTTTGAGGCATTATATGGAAGAAAGTGCATGTCACCATTATCTTGGGATGACATTAGTGAGAGAAAGATGTTGGGCCCAGAATTGATTATTCAGACCGTGAAAGTTTTCAAGAAAGTCAGAGAGTGGCTGCGAGTTACGCAGGATCGACATCGTCATTGGATAGATCAGCATCGTAGGCCTCTATAGTTTTGTGTCGGCGATCACATATTTTTGCGGATTTTGCCCACCCATTGAGTCATTAGATTCAGGGTTCACAAAAAGCTTAGTCCACGATACGGTCGTTTGACATTCTCAAGCGGGTAGGGGATATTTCTTATCGCCTTGCCCTTCCACCTTCGCTTCGTGAGGTGCATGACGTATTTTATGTATCTCAGTTATATAGGTGTGTCTCGAACCTGAGCTATGTCCTCGACCATTCTGAGCTAGTCGTGGGTATCGACTTGTCTTACGAGGAACAACCAGTGTCCATTTTGGACCAAAGAGAGAAGGTACTCAAGAATCGGACTATCCGCTGTAGAAGCATAAAAAATATGCTGGATAGCTATACGCAGCATGTTGATACAGGGCAGCGTAAACAGAGGACCACAGAGCCATCAAACGTGCAACAGAGCTTTTCCGCTGAGCACAGCATAAAAGTATAGGCTCAAGGACCATCCGCGTAATGCAGTATGTCCAGGCTGCTTCGGCGTAAACAGGGTGCTTCATCGCCTTTATGGCGTAAAACTCATCCACTTTCAATGCAACATTGAAGTATACGAGGAACGCTTCGTGTTCTTCGAAATGAACATGTCAGATCATGCAATGAACCTGACGTCTGGACTCCTGACAAAGAGTACTGCACGACTACCCAGGCGACGGGTATAATGATGGCGCGACACTGCAACCCAGGCTGTCATTTATTGCTATTTCCTTTGCGTAAACCACTTTTACACATACGAAGGAATATCCTGCCTAGTTTTACACAGGCAGATGTGAGCTATTTACGCTCCGCAGAAGACAAACAGCCTGCCACGTCAAAAGCTGCACTTCGTACAGGTCTCGAGGCACGTCTCTGCATTTAATGCGTAGAGCGATGACAGTTTCTCGAGGCACGTCTCTGCACTTAAAGCGCCGAATACTGACAGATGCCCAAGACACGTCTCTACACTTGATGCATAGAAGGGTGGCAGGCCTTCAAAACACGCCTCCTCATTTAATGAGCGGGATAATGGCGGATCTCCGTATTTAATGCAGGAGATTTGATCAAATGTCACCGAACCGTCGTTTAGTGATATCCCCTTTGCGTGAACTACTCTTACGCATATACGGAAATACGCTGCCCAATTTTACACAGGCAGACATGAACTTCTTATGCTCCGCAGAAGACAAACAGACCGCCACATCAACAGTTACTCTTCGTACAGAATTCGAGGCGCATATATGCATTTAATGCGCAGAATGATGGCAAATCTTAAAGACAAGCCTCTGCATTTAATGCACAGGATGGGGGCAGATCTCTACATTTAATGCAAGAGATTTAATTATATCTCCGAGAGACATAATTCTGGCTAAAACATCCACATCATCTCGGCTTCTACGCCTGCTCGGCTTCAACTCCCACTCGACCTCTATGACCGCTCGGCTTCTATGCCTAATTGGCTTCTACGCCTACTTGGCTTCTACGCCAACCTCTTCTACACAACGGATAACTACCTACGTGGCTTCTACGCCGTAATCTTTGCAGTAGATATACGCGTTTGTCCCTTAGTTGGACACGCGTCACATGCTCACTCAAAAGGTCATCTATACGCAGGCATTGGTTATTTTAAACCATCGTATAAAAGGGTGCTGTACTTTCCACTACTCGGTTTCTACACCGACTGAGTGGTCACTGTCACTAAAACTCTATAAATAGAGACCTCTATCAACAGAGGACAAGGTCAGGAAAATTGATCAAGAAATCCAGTATCAGATCCAACGGTTGAAGAAATTAGAAGTCAAGAGAGAGAGAGAAGAATCCAGAGCTCAGGCAAAGAGAAGGGATCGATGACTTTGGCATCAAGCATCCACCCTCTTTAGCAACCTTCGAAGCTGCTTTCTGTCTTCCACGGCACTTCTTCAACATCGTGTGGTCCAAGGGCTAAAGTGATCGACTGCAGATCAGACACCTATAGCAATATTTACCCAGATTAAATAAATTGTACTTAGTCATCCTCGTATAGGATTAAATTGTACAATCTTGTTTGTAAACATAAAAGAAGGATGGGTTTTCGTATAAGACCTCATTTTCCACACATCGTCTTTTTCGTTTATTATTCGAAACAAGATGGCGACTCTGCTGGGGACATCTTTCTCTTCTGATGAGGAAGCTATTGCTCAACATGATGCGGTATCTGTGGGATCCGTGAAGAAGACACTGGTCGTCCAGTTCGACTAGTCTGCCTACGAAGACATGCTTCGAACAGGGGGTAGCTCTCACTCCCTCTCCGTCCAAAACAACAGGAAGCTGCGTAAGGTCTGGATGCCCAAGACATCCTCTACCATTCCTGTGGACTCTCTAATCTCTCCGATCTCTTTGACTAATGAGGTTGTTGCATTGCTCCCTCTGCGCCTTGCGTGTAAAATTCAGTCGCCTATCTCTTGCAGGGCCGACAAAACTTCTGGCAATGCCTCAGCGCTAACCCAGAAGTATAATCCGTACCTTGCGCGTAAAATTCAGTCGTCTGTCTCTGGCAGGGCCGACAAAACTTCTGGCAATACCTCAGCGCTAACCCAGAAGTATAATCCGTGCTTTGTGCGTAAAATTCAGTCTCCCGTCCCTGGCGGAATAGACAAAATTTTTGATGATGCCTCAGCGCCAAATCAGAAATCACAAACGCGCTCCACACATAAAAATGCATCTGTCTTCCGTGGAAAAGCAGATGATCCCTGCAAACTACGCCAGGGAAAGCAAGCGGCGGACTACTCAACTTCTCGGCCTTTACGCCAGCAAAGGAACAATCCATCATCTTCTTCTTCTGTGACTCCTCCTGACATGCGCAATTATCTGATCCAGAAGCGCAAGGAGAGGGGATCTTCCAACATGTCTATTATACCTCCTAGCGAGCTGTTGTAATAGTCATAGGATTGTAATTAATTGTTGCTGTTCTGAAGCAAAACGGTCAATTTTTGACCGGTTGAGCTACTCTCCATCTTTTCAGGAAGAAGAGCCCACGCATGCATCTGTGAACATGGCTTCACACATACCTAGAGGAGGGTCAGGCTCCAGACGTCATCCCTCTAGAACTCCGAGCCGAAGGAGATTCAACATGCTCCTTAGGAACACCGAAGCTGGGGTATTCTAAAACACTCGTTCGAGGTTGCAACAACCGGCTTCGTACTCTTCTGATTCCGATGCTGGGGGTCGCCAGTCTCCCGAATCAGATGCCGAAAGTATAGAGTCAACTTCTACATAGACCTATACTAATCTTTCAATGACACCCAGGGAGATGGGAGTTTATGCCATTGGAGATGAACACGAGGAAGCTTCCCCATCCGGGAGCACTGAGCAGCGCATTACTATACTGGAGACATCTCTGAAAGAAATACAATCCATGATGGAGAACATGCACCAGATGATGCTAACTCAGCACACAATAGCTATGGCTCAAGCGTCGGTCCCTCTAACTCAGATACGTGTGGGGGTGTACTTACCACCATCCAACGCAATCCAAGAGCCTGCTCTAGATCAGGAGTTAGCAGTTCCTCTGCTTCCTCACTCGGAGAATATATTACCTCCCGTCGGAGTCACGATGCAATCGATTCCTCATCACTCCGTGGTCCCGCTACCGGCTGAAGATCCGATGCAGGCAGTACGGGAGTTGAAAGCCCAATTTGATGCCCTGAAGCACAAATATCAGCTCAAGAAATTGGGAATCAACCAACCTTACCCAGCTATCTGGGAAGAGGTCCCTTTCCCTCCTAGATACAAACCACAGACTATGGTTTTGTTCGAGGGAAAAATATCACCGAGTCAATAAATAAACTACTTCAGCATGATGACAGTGTTGTTACAAGGGAACAACGCCCTCCTCATTCGGGTGTTCAAGGGCTGTCTCTCGGGAGTAGCTTACCAGTGGTACCGCAGCCTGGCGGACAACTGCATTACTTCCTTCGAAGACTTCAAGGCTTTATTCTTCACGAGATTCTACGAGGGAGGGATGGACATGTCTATGTCCTCTCTCATCGAAGTCAGGCAAAAGGAAAAGGAGAATGTTCGCACTTTTATCGAACGTTTTCGTCAAGCTACTCTGCAAATGCCTCCAGGAGTCCCAGACTCGGCATTGGTCGACATCTGCAGGAAGAACCTTCTCCCCGTGATCTCGGTGTTCACAGGACCATATCAGTTCCATGATTGGCCCTCGTTCATCATCTCAGCGATAGCTGCGGAGGACAATAGTCAGAAGGCGCGCAATAATGGCATCATGATCTCGGCCTCCGATAAAGGCAAAAGGTCATCCTCCAAAGTCGACCATCCTCGTGGTACCAAGGGTAAAGAAGCTCTAGCGATCAACACGTCCAGGCAAAAGATGGTGGCTACCACGCAGACAAAGCCTGGGACTTCCAGGCCCATTGAAGTGTACTCTTTCGACGACGACGATATTCCGAGCATATTCGAATGTCTCGTTAAAAATGGCAAGATTACCCTTCCTGAGGTGAGACGGCCCAATAAGGCCGGTAGTACCAACAACCCCAAGTACTGCATCTTCCATAGGTACATACACCACCCCACAAAGGCGTGCTATATACTGAAAATGAAGATCCAGGAGCTGATCGATGCTAAGGCCATCACTCTGCAAAACAGCGAGAAGACGGTCACGGCCAACATAATCTTCCTGCAATTTGGCAATCTGCCTCCCCAAGAAATCCCGGACGGTGTTACGCCTATTTCCCGGATGATGATGAACATCGTTAATCTCCCTCCAGCTAGAGGTCAAAATTACGACCTGCTACCACTAACTACCCAGCGAGGCGAGACTGTATGGGTTTATCCAGATCTGGTGCCAGAGATCGAGAAAGAGACTCAAGCTGCTAAGGCTAAGTCTAAAAAGAACTCAAAGCACAAACCGTGTCACATGATTACGGTACACTCGGCATCAGAAGATGAGGTCTTGGCTACTGAAATCCGCTCAGGGAAAGCCTACCTCCAGGACTATGGAACCAGCAAGAAAGATGCAGCGGCAGATGCTTCAGCTGCCAAGCCTTCAGAACCGGAATTCGTCGTACCAGAGGCCGGTCCTTCGAGACCAACTTCGGCGGACAAAGGGAAGCAAAAAGAAGTGCGCTTCGATAAACCTGTGAAAAACATTCCAAACAAAGGTTTAGAGAAGCCATACAACTTCGACATCCTGGCCCAACTAGCTAATACACCAGCCAGGTTGTCCATCTTCGAGCTACTCAGGCTCTCTCAGAACACTCGTCAAGCCCTGAGTGAAGCATTGATGCAGGCGGATGCATACTTGACCCAGCTCAAGTCCCCTGACGAAGAACCCGTGGCGTGTCCTTAATGCCACATTGTGATGGAGGTGGTCCCAAACATTACTTTCACTCAAGATGACATGTTGTTAAAACATAATAGGCATGACAGACCCTTCTATTACACCAGGTACATCAGTTCCATGGAGGTCGACCGGATTCACATAGATCCGGGATCATCAATCAGCATCATTCCTCATAGTCTACTCAGACCGCTGAGGATTCCTACCAGCGAATTGGCTTACACCACCACTACGATCGTGGGTTTCAACGCCAGAAGAAGTAAGCCGTTGGGGAAGATTCGCATGAGGATCCAAATTGGCAACCTCAGATCGGTGGCTACGTGTTACGTCATCGATTCAGAGGTGTCCTACAACATTCTGCTGGGTAGACCTTGGATCCACGACCACAACATCGTTCCTTCAACTCTATACCAATGCTTTAAATATGTAGACGCCCGAGGAACAGTACAGACGGAGATTGCTGACCTGAACCCATTCAAAGGAGTAGAATCCTACTACTCTGATGCCGTATTATACTCTCAAGACTATACGGAAGAGGTGTCAGCCAAAGCAGAGAAGGAATCCCACCGGGAGCCAGAAGAACCCTCTGTCAAGCAACCTCTGACAATCAAGGTGAAAGGACGGACTACTTGTCCAAAAGCTGTAGAGCCTATGGCTATCCACCTAAACGAGACCAGGTCAGGAAAAGGGGGTGATCCTCTAGTGATCACTTTAAACCAGAAGCCTCCACCCTTGGTCATCAACCTCCGGCGCGACAGGCAGCCGAGTGATGTAAACGCAACCGGGAACAGAGTTTCAGATGATAATAAGCATCCTCTTTTCCAGTATATTGATGCCCAAATTCCAAATCAGGAATCATCCCCCTACGACGATATAGAACCTATAGCGCAAAAAATCTTGGAAGCTATAGATTCCTATCATCCGTACATATGGGAAGTGGCATCATCATCCAATGTCACCATGACATATGGACCGCATGAAGATTCTATCTTCTTTGTCCTGCCTACTTGCAGCAGTCAGCATTCAATAGTCTTCGGTCGCATGTGCAATAAATCGACTGTACAAGAGGATTCTTCCGACGATGATGCCGATAAAATGCAGGTTCACAGATACAGCCCACAAGCTCTGAAGATCATGTAAAATATAGGTTATAACTTAAAGCTGGAACCGGGTCTCAACTACGGGAAAGGCAGACGAATGTCGCTGCATGGCGATCCCTACTATCAACGAACTCGTTTCGGGTTAGGGTATGGCACCTCCCTCGCAACTCCTGAGTCAAACGAGGATATCTTTTCCTCCTCTCAAAATGGCTCAGCGCCCTCCGACTCATCTCATGCTCTCGAGCGAACATTATCAGTAAATATGGTAGTGACGGATTCCTTCGAATCAGACGAACAAGAATCTGAACTATTTAAAAATGACGCTTGGGCTTAGCAAATGGATACACAATGGGAGTTCTGCTTCGAGCAGAGAGAACCGCCCACTGAAGACAAAGTTATCCAGATTGACGTTGGGGATGAACTTTCGCCAAAGCCGATATTTATCAGTAACGATCTTTTCGAAGCAGAAAGGGAAGAAGTTATCCAGCTGATAAAAGAATATATCGACATCTTTGTGTAGAATTATGAGGACATGCCAGGCCTTGATCCAAAGGTAGCTACTCATAAGCTCAATATATTGCCCGATTCGAAGCCTGTGAAGCAGCACCAACGCCGGTTCTGCCCGGATATGATGGACGCTATTGAAGCTAAAATCAAGAAGTTGATAGCTTGCGGCTTCATCCGTGAAGAACAATATCCCGACTGGGTCGCCAATGTTGTCCCGGTCATGAAGAAAAATAGGAAAGTACGAGTTTGCATCGATTACCGAGATCTGAACGCAGCCTGCCCCAAGGATGAGTTTCCTCTTCCCATCACAAACGTCATGATTGATAATACATGCAATTTTGAATGTATGTCTTTCATGGACGGGTTTTCGGGATACAATCAAATCAAGATTCATCCTGAAGACGAGAAGCATACTGCCTTCCGGACACTATTGGGGGTATATTGCTATACGGTCATGCCCTTCGGATTGAAGAATGCTGGGGCTACGTACCAACGGGCTATGAATAACATATTCTATGAGCATTTACGCAAGACAGTGGAGTGTTACATGGACGATGTAGCTGTCAAAAGCCGCCTCAAGGATAATCACATCCAAGACTTGAAGACAGTACTTGACTTGATGCGCCAACATCAACTCAAAATGAATCCTACAAAGTTCTTTTTGGGGGTATCTAGTGGCAAATTTCTGGGATTTGTCATAACCGCCAAAGACATTCAAGTGGACCCTGATAAAGTCAAGGCCATCTTAGAAATGCAACCGCCCCACAATCTGAGGGAACTCAGGGGATTTTAAGGTCGTCTGACATATATCCGGAGATTCATATCCAATCTCTCTGGGAGATGTCAGTCATTTTCTCATCTCATGAAGAAAGGTGTATCCTTCGTATGGGACAAAGCCTGTCAGCAAGCGTTCGGTGATATCAAGTGCTACCTCACTAGTCCGCCAGTTCTGGTGCCTCCTGTCATAGGAAGACCATTCGTGCTGTATGTTCGAGCGATAGATCATTCTTTGGGAGCTCTTCTCGCACAAAAGAACGAGATGGGTCACGAGCAGGCTATCTACTACCTCAGCAGGACGATGGTGGGAACCGAACACCGGTATAATCCGGTGGAGAAAGAATGCTTGGCTCTGATGTTCGCTATTCAGAAAATACGACACTATGTTACAGGCCAAACCATTCACATCATCTCCAGGATCAATCCTCTTTGGGTACTGATAAACAAGCTAAGTGTTCTTAATTCCTGACTCGCGACTTGGGCGATGTTACTAACACCGTATGACATAGTGTACGTCCCCCATAAGTCCGTCAAAGGCCAAGCATTGGCTGACTTCCTAGCTGCTCATCCGATCCCGGAGGCCTCCAAGCTGTACGAGGACATTCCCGACGAAGTTGCAGAGTGTAATTCCGCAATGGAAAGTGATACATGGCAACTGTTCTTCGATGGTGCCTCCAGAACTGGTCCCAGGGGAAACGTGGTTTCGGGAGTAGGAATTGTCCTGGTTACTCCTGATAAGCTTGTCATCTACCGAGCATATTCTCTTAGCGAGCCCTGTTCCAACAATGTGGCGGAGTACAACGCTCTACTAATCGGTCTCCAAGTCGCTAAAGAATTGGGCATCGAATCTCTAGAAGCTTTTGGTGATTCTCTGCTGATCGTTAATCAAATCAGGGGAATATATGAAGTCCGAAATCCAGACCTCATCCCCTATCACCAAGCAACGGTCAAGATAGCCATGATATTCAAAGGATTCTTTCTAGAGCATGTAGCTCGATCTCAAAATCTGGAAGCTGATGCCCTAGCCAGTCTAGCTGCAGATTTGGCTACCCCTATAAGAAGGCAGAATTCGGTAATCCTTCTTAACAGAGATTTATTTTGTGTGAAAAATAACTTTTACATAGAATGCAGCTACGCGATGGACACAGATCCTCCCACGAGAGACTGGAGAAGTCCCTTTATAGATTTCGTAGCATACGAAATCTTGCCAGAAGATCCTAAAGAAGCAGTATCCGTCAAAAGGCGATCATTACGCTTCTATTTCGACGCATCGTCACAATGTCTATATCGTCGGTCTTATGACAGACTATTATTACGATGTCTCTCTGGTGATGAAGCACAGCAAATTATCCATGAAGCCCACGACGGCGTATGCGGAGCGCATCAACTTGGTCCTAAGCTACAGGATCGCATCAGGAGAATGGGCTATTACTGGCCTACTATGATCACAGATGCAATAAAGTGTGCAAGACAATGCAGAGCCTGTCAGGTCCATGCAGACTTTATCCATCAACCTCCTAAACATCTACATCCTACGGTTGCGTCCTGGCCTTTCGAAGCATGGGGTATGGATATTATTGGTCCTATTCACCCGTCTTCTTCCAGAGGTCACCGGTTCATACTGGCCATCACGGATTACTTTTCTAAATGGGCAGAGGCGATCCCTCTTGCTAAGGTGAAGGCATCAAATATGATCAGCTTCATCAAGCATCACATCATTTATCGCTTCAGGATACCCCGAAGGATAATCCATGACAATGGGCCTCAATTTATCAGCCAAGCGTTTTATCGATTTTGCGATAAAAATCGGATACAAAATGTCGCCTCTACGGCATACAATCCTGCTGCTAATGGTTTGGCGGAAGCTTTCAACAAAACCATTATCAAGCTCTTGAAGAAGTTCGTCTCTTCAAACAAAAGGGATTGGAATAAGAAGCTGGGAGAATGTCTCTGGGCATACCGCACAACGGTACGGGCACCGGCAGGTTGTATCCCATTCTCATTAGTTTACGGGAGTGAAGCAGTTCTCCCCATCGAGATCCAAATTCTGTCACTCAGGATAGCCGTGGCTAATGAGTTGACTCAAGAAAAGTATGACCTATTAAGGCTTCAAGATCTAGAAGGATTAGACGAGAAACGCCTCCAAGCTCAACAGCGCATCGCGCTCTACCAAGCACGCATTTCCAGAGCTTTTAATCAAAAAGTGAAAGAAAGGGTGTTCAAAGTCGGTGAGCTAGTTTTAGCTATGAGAAGGCCGATGATTCTTACTCACAGAAGTAAGGGCAAATTCCAGCCCAAATGGGAAGGCCCTTATGTGATCGAGACGACGTTCTCAAACGGCGCTTACAGGTTAGCCCAGCCTAATGGAGACCTGTTAATAGCTCCTATCAATGGCAAATTTCTGAAAAAGCACTATGCTTAACCTCCTCTGCTCAAGTGGAATATGGCAAAAATCTCATTTTGACAAAACTACTTCCAAAACGAAACTAGTTGGATCGCATTCTATCATGTCCATATAACCTCTGAATAGATGTATCCTGTTAAAACTTACCGAGAGTATATCACGTCCATATTATCTTTGATATCACTTTCACCCATACCTGTCATTTACATTCCAAAATGATGGGTCCACAAAGTCAGATGAAAGCCTCTTTATTATTCCCAAAAAAGAGCGAAAGTATATTGAAAAGCAAAAGCAAAAGTATATCATTTTGGGGGAGCGGTCAGGTCGCGAAGCTGCTACGCCAGTGCGGACATCCTCTCAGTCCTGGAATCTAAGACATCATTGCGAGCCCGCTCCAGTCGTGCCTCATTATTGCTCATGAGGGACAATTCGGCTCTAGCCCGAAGAAAACCAGCACGGGCGACTCCTGCACGCGCCAAGTTCTGTTGTGCTACGCCCAATCGGCTATCCGCCACAACTAGAGCTTCCGACGACTGAGAAGCCCACTCCTTTGCCTGAGCGAGTTTTGTTTCCAGCTTGTGAACCCTCGCTACATTCCCTTCATGCTCGGTCTGGCACTTCGTTTGAAGAGCGATGGCCTCCTCCAGGACGGCTTTTCCTTCATCCATCTCCTGCTGATGTGTCTGGATGGATTTATTTACGCCTTCCATCTGTTCGGCAAGTCGCGTAGTCATGGAGTCGTATCTAGCCTAGACCAGATCTTTAACATTGTCTCGAGCTAGCTGCAAGTATTCGTTAATGGGTTGCTCCAAACCATTAACTATCTCCTCCAGCGTATCAGCTAGCCCAGTGTCGTCAAATTCTCGGACCGGCACTATCACAGACTGGGAGGACCTCTTCAGCGATGCAAAGCTCAGATTCTTCGTCATCACCATTGATATTAACATTTTCAAAGTGGCGTAGAAGATGCCGGTATACTGCTCGATCAGCGCAGCTAAATCTGAATGGACTCCAGGAGTGGCCTCGATATTGGCAAGTCCTCCTCCAAGAACAACCACAGACGATGTCGCCACGGCCGTCGCCTCAACAGGTGGTGCGACGAAAGAAGAAGCGCCAACACCGGACGAAAATACCAGCATACTCAAAGGAGGCATTGTCGCAATGACAGTCTCGTCCTCCTCTTGAGATATCGGAATCTCGTCGACAGGCGAACCGGCACCCGAAGATGTTTCCTCTTCAAAATCAGCCACCTCCGTGTCGCCGCTAGGACCTGACACAGAGCCGAAGGGCGCATCTACACTGCCCTCCCCGAAGAGGTCTTCCCCTGAAAAGAGGACGAAAGAAAGTTAGTATCGAAATGATGCTAACTTTTCTAAAAAGAGGCGTAAAGACGATATTTACCTATGGCCGACGGCATATATGTCGCATCTGCGGCCTTTACAGCTAAATCATTTCTTAACGATGCTAAGCGAGCTGTCATACCTGGAGAAAGGGGTCTGCTAACTGACGCTGGCAAATAGTCTTCCAGGTCCTCGTCAAACTCCAACCGAGGCTCATCGGCTGGAATCTCGCTGGGTGCACTAACAGACACGGCAGGAGTCTCTCCCGATGCTGACCCGGACAAAGATATCCTCATTCGGCTCGGCCCCGAAGGCGACCTCGTTCCACTACCTGAAGCAGTAGCAGCGACGGAAGCCTCCAGCAGAGATTCTCTGGCACCACCAGCCGGAACTGAAGAGATTTCCTCTCTAAAAGGCGAGGAACCTCCAATCAAAGAATCATCCCCAACATGGGGAGATGCAGGCTCACTTCCAGGAGCCTCAATACTAGGAATCCGGAGAGGACGATTACTCGCCTTCTTCTTCCTCTTGCGAGGGGAAGTTTCCTTCCGAGTAGGGGCCCTTCGCTTCCCGGAGATTACCAAAGGCCCTGCAGGCAGAGGTACTTTACCCCTCGATACCGCCAACAGAGGCTCATCTGGAGTGACGGACTCCTCACCCTCGTCAGAAAAAACTGAGGGGACTTCGACTCTTCCCCCAAACTTGGAAGAGGGCACCCTAAAACTTCTATGCATATCAAAATCGCGATGGAAGGTGTTCGTTGCCACATAGAACTGGGCATACGAGTGCAGGATGCGCAGCTCCGTGGAGAGTGTAATGACTGGCACGGTAAAAATTGCTCCAGTGCAACCCATGAGGAAATATCGCCATCCTCTCGCTCCATCAATGAGTCCACCCCTGGACCGGAAGCTGGTGACGGCGTTGCCCACGTGCAACTGATCATACCCAAACTGCCTGGCAAACCGACTAGGCAGGTAGGGCTCCAAGAAGCAATGGTCTTTACTCCTGTACAGTAAATGGGAAGGTCTAATGCAGACCAACCAATTAAAAGCTTCAGGAAAAATATTGGTCTTTTCTCTACCAGAATCCTCAAGCCTAATCCCCGATTGATTGCGATGTACGGAGGGTACAGTGCAGAAGAGCTTCCAATTGTGACTGAAGCCCAGCACCCGCCGACAGTCTAGAACCGTGGTCATATTCCAGGAAGATTTCTGGTAGTTCAACAAGAAACTAGCCCCCGAACTACTGCCGGAGCCGGGAGACATAACCCTGGGGTTATGAAGAATTAACCATCCCATCAAATACAGGTATGGTAATTCTACCCTGGAAAAGCTATCACGCCGAGTTTTATCGGCGAGCAGCTCGTCAGTCATGGCCCTCAGGCCAGCTTGAATGCGGCACACCATGGCAGGGAGCAAGCCCAGTCTTGCCCCGAACACCAGACGCACTGCAGGCCATAGCGTGTTGCGATGAATGCGGTCCGCAGATGCGATGCCAGGTACCACCAGTCGGCGCAACCATATGGAGAGGAAGCCAGCCAGTTGAGCTTCCTTGGACAGAGGCCTGCGGTAACGCCTCAAATAACTATAGGCCTTAGTGCCTACAGGATACTGTCCTACCCCTTCGTCGAGGATCATGTCCGAAGCCCCAGCGTCTACCATGAGATCGTCGACTACCTGAGCATTAAGCACGCTCAGAGGATTCACAGGCTGATCCTTGCCCTCCAATACCTTCTCCGGCTTAGCAGTCCTGGACCGGTGAAAGAAGAGGTAGGACGTCCATCTATTGATGTGAGCCAAATCTGAGGGCTCACCATAAAAAGCGGTGCAAGCGAGGTAGTGGCACATCAGCTCCTGGTATACCTACACTACCCGAGGGTCTGAATCCCCCAGCTCCCGGTTCGTGGGAACATACTCTTTATATGGAGTATCCCCCATCGGCAGTCTCGAGATCTCTGCCATCTCATGAAGGGCCAATCCCAGCTCCCCCAGTAGAGTGGCGAAAGTCCCGGTGAGCGAAATATATCGCTCCATCAGTGCCAGAAACAGGTTGGGGTTAGGAGGTAACCCAACACTGGTGGCACTCACAGCTGCAAACAGACCAATGCTCTCCAACTCGGTCTGAAAATGCTTCAGGGCCCAATCAACTAAGCGAGCCCATCGAAGGTTTGTAGGGGTGATCCACCCACCGCACCGAGGGTTCATCTTGGGGTATACTCCCCCGTACCCCATAAAATCATTGCAGAAGGTCGATAATTGGACCGGCTGGATCACTAAGCTGTCTTCACTTGGGACACTGCCCGGGTACAGTCCCCTGAACATCATCACAGAGCTGAAAGGGTGGCTGACAAACGACCCCTGGTCAGCTCCTTTCAGATAAAAGATCTTCCCTGGCCTGCCGTGAAGATTGGGAGTCAGCATCCACGAAATCCGCCTGGGATGTGTAGCATGAAAGAAAGCCGAGATGGGATAGTCTCTTGGCATCTTCGGCAGATACAAAACCAAGCTCCCGGCAGGGAAAACCCAGAGTTCTCTCTTGGGCTTCGTCTGGGACTGCTTGTCAATCATGTCCCCGAAGAGGAAAGCCGGCTTTAGGTACTGGTCCCCATCTATGTACGTCAGAGGCTCCCCGTTGATCAAGTTCAGCAGCATTCGCTCGCCCTGAGCCGATATCAGAATTTCCCTTCCTTCGGGATACTGGGGCCTGAAGATAGGAAATGTCACGTGTGACAGGTCCTCCAGGTAGTTGGAGTACAGCATCCCTGCGGCAGAACCCATCACATCGGCTGGCGGAGACGCATGCAAGTTAACTGCAAGGTGCAAGAAAGAGAAGTCAGATCCTATAAACTTGCAGTATACGGCAAAAATCAACAGTCTGTGCTTCACGCCAAGACCGTAAAAACTTGACCATTACGCTGGGATCCATTTCCTAAAAACATAAAGTTCAAGGCTAGCAGTATAATAGTCTGTGCTTTACGCCAGACTGGTAAAATTGAGTCATTACGCCAGAATCTTCATCCAGAAGCGTAACACTCAAATTTTATACGCCAACTTTCGACAGTCAAAGCTTTTACGCCAGACTGCGAAAATATGGAGTTTTTGTGCTAACACATTAGAAATGTGGGCGTAAAATATGAAACTTCTCTGTGCATCATCTTCTTCAAAGAGGCTATCAGCACAGAAGATGACCTAGCGCGATCATGTACAACGTGTGCGAAGGATTTTCAGTCGCTCTTTTTCGTCCCAAATGCTCTACCTTTAAGGCCGGGTGCACTGTTCGTCGGCAGGATACTTCGCTCAGAATAAAGTTTGCCTTGCCCGATCGAAGACGCTCTCACTTGAGCAGAAGAACGAGAAGAAGAATCAACCTTCTTTTCCTTAGTGGAGGGGACTTATTTTGGGGCCATTACTGGAAACTTTGAAATCTCGGAGAAGAGACGAAGAAGAACTCGAACAGACGAAGGCTTTCTTTCGTAGAAGACGGATGAAAAGTTTTTCTCTCAGAAACTTAGGGTATATTAGAGTTCGGATGGACTCCTCGAATCCCGAACCAAATCTCCTAATTAATATCCGGTTATGATTGGGTACTACGTCAGCCTATTACTCAGAGAAGGCGGACAGTCAGCGAATTCGAAAAGTTTTCGCGCAAAGAAGATTCGTGGTTTCTATGCTAAGGAGCTTTCTACGCTCGACAGCTATAGATCTACGGTTTTACGCTCACAGGCTATAAGTCTATAGTTTTACGCCCGGATGCCTTTGTGCTCGGTAGCTTTTATGTTCGAGAGGCTACCAACCTACGACTTCATGCTCAGCAGCTACAAATCTATGGTCTCACGCTCGGTGGCATTTACTTTATGCTCAGAGGCAACAGATCCACAACTGTATGCTCGGAAGATTTCCTTTTCACAGGCTACAAATCTACAGTTCTGCGCCAAGGAGCTTTCTACGCTCGACGGCTACAAATCTACGGTTTTACGTTCACAGGCTATAAGTCTATGGTTTTACGCCCGGATGCCTTTGTGCTCGGTAGCTTTTATGTTCGAGAGGCTATAAACCTACGACTTCACGCTCAGGAACTACAAGTCTATGATTTCATGCTCGGTGGCGTTTAGCTTACGCTCAGAGGCTGCAAACTCATGATTTCACGCTCTATGACTTTCCGCACATCTGAAAGATGCGCAGGCCAGTACAGTACATCTGAACAATTCTTAAGACGGTCAATTGCAGGAGTTCACACAGAAGATACTCCTTCTTGACCTCAAGATACCCCAAGTATCTGAAGCATACAGAGTTCAACATTGAAAGCTACTCTTCTTCATGGGTCAATTCAAAGTTCATCCAGAATCTAGTCTGAATATTTCGTCTACAAATTCAAGATGGCAACTCAGTTCTTGACAGCCATTCCTCGCCCTGTTCCAAGGGATTTTTGAGAAATCATTCTTGAAGACGACGGTCTGAACAAAAATTTTGTTTATGAAAAGTAAAAAATAGTTCAGAATTCCACGCGGTTCTTTATTTTTAAACAGCAGGACAGTTTGAACACTCGACTGCTAAAACGGCTTTCTGTGCATCCTTAGTTATGCGTAAAAGATAGGACAGGACCTAGCGCTCTTTCTATACAGAGTCGGCATAAAGAATCAGACGTGTCGAAGCTACACATATTCAGACTTCACAGCAAAGTATGGCAAGATGATCATATGCAAAGAAGAAAGATGATTTTATTAAAATTAAAAGCATGATTATATGAGGGAAATCCAGTCTACAAGGGTTTTCTTCATTTTTCATGACTACATATGAGGGAAATCCTGTCTACAAAGGACTCCCTCATCATCGTTTGAAGATCGCACCCAGAATCTGTTCTGCCAGGTTCTCGCATGGGCGGCATTCTTCATCCATCTTCTCCAGCAGTCAGTCAGTAACCGCAAACTGACTGACATATTGGTCAACGGCGGGAGGATACAAAACTGGGCATAGACCCATCCTCCAACAGAAGAAAAGCAGAGTAAATCTGCTTTCTTACATCCAACGTCGTGACAGATTGAGTTGAGATATTTCACCCAACTCAATCTCGGACAGAGCTAGTCTATCTGCTCTCGTCCACGGAGGTAACGGGAGAAGGTACCGCTTGCAAGTGGCATGGTGAAATACTACCCTTCCTTTCTCCCGAAGAACCACCATACAAAGTTGCTGATTATCCCGAGCAAAGGAGGCTATGATATCCTTCAATGATCCATCGTTGCAGAGGACATTTGCTCGAAGATGTCGTCTTTTTCGGCTCCGTATATGCTGGAAGAGCATGATCTCCTCCTTCCTCAAGTCGACCCGACGAACTCCGGCCATCATCTCTGTGTGGTGAAGGAAGTGTGGGAAGAACAGGAAAACTCCTCAGCCTTTTTATAGGCGAAAGAGATCACCGATCCCCAATAACTCCGCCATAAAGTTAGCCATGAAAGAACGTGTCAGGCTTGACCGTTTCAGGCTCCACTCAGAGCATTTCGAGTTACGAGGAACGGTTCATGCTTTATTCAAAGTGTTTCAAATTACGAGAAATTTAAAAGCTTTGAAGGGGGTCTTGTAGAAGCATGAAAAATACGCTGGATAGCTATACGCAGCATGTTGATGCAGGACAGCGTAAACAGAGGACCTCAGAGCCATCAAACGTGCAACAGAGCTTTTTCCCTGAGCACAGCGTAAAAATATAGGCTCAAGGACCATCAGCATAATGCAGTATGTCCAGGCTGCTTCGGTGTAAACAGGGTGCTTTATCGCCTCTATGGCATAAAACTCATCCGCTTTTAATGCAGCATTGAAGTGTACGAGGAACGCTTCGTGTTCTTTGAAATGAACCTGTCAGATCATGCAATAAACCTGACGTCTGGACTCCTGACAAAGACTACTGCACGACTACTTAGGCGACGGGTATAATGATGGCGCGGCACTGCAACCCAGGCTGTCATTTACTGCTATTTTCTTTGCGTAAACCACTTTTACACATACGAAGGAATATGCTGCCTAGTTTTACACAGGCAGATATGAGCTGTTTACGCTCCGCAGAAGACAAACAGCCTGCCACGTCAAAAGTTATACTTCGTACAGGTCTCGAGGCACGTCTCTGTATTTAATGCGCAGAGCGGTGAAAGTTTCTCGAGGCACATCTTTGCACTTAAAGCACCGAATACTGACAGATGCCCAAGACACGTCTCTGTACTTGATGCACAGAAGGGTGGCAGGCCTTCAAAATACGCCTCCTCATTTAATGAGCGGGATAATGGACCCCCGTATTTAATGCAGGAGATTTGATTAAATGTCACTGAACCGTCGTTTAGTGACATCCCCTTTGCGTGAACTACTCTTACGCATATAAGGGAATACACCGCCCAGTTTTACACAGGCAGACGTGAACTTCTTACGCTCCGCAGAAGATAAACAGACTGCCACATCAGCAGTTACTCTTCGTACAGAATTCGAGGCGCGTATCTGCATTTAATGCACAGAATGATGGCAAATCTTAAAGACAAGCCTCTGCATTTAATTCACAGAATGGGGGCAGATCTCTGCATTTAATGCAAGAGATTTAATTATATCTCCGAGAGCCGTAATTCCGGCTAAAACGTCCATATCATCTCAGCTTCTACGCCTGCTCGGCTTCAACGCCCACTCGGCCTCTATGACTGTTCTGCTTCTATTCCTAATTGGCTTCTACGCCTACTTGGCTTCTACGCCAACCTCTTCTACACAAGGGATAACTACCTACGTGGCTTCTACGTCATGATCTTCATAGCAGATATACGCGTTTGTCCCTTAGTTGGACATGCGTCACATGCTCACTCAAAAGGTCATCTATACGCAGGCATTGGTTATTTTAAACCATCGTGTAAAAGGGTGCTGTACTTTCCACTACTCGGTTTCTATACCGACTGAGTGGTCACTGTTACTAAAACTCTATAAATAGAGACCTCTATCAACAGAGAACAAGGTCGGAAAAATTGATCAAGAAATCCAGTATCAGATCCAACGGTCGAAGAAATTAGAGGTCAAGAGAGATAGGAGAATCCAAAGCTCAGGCAAAGAGAAGGGATCGACAACTTTGGCATCGAGCATCCACCCTCTTTAGCAACCTTTGAAGCTGCTTTCTGTCTTCCACGGAACTTCTTCAACATCGTGTGGTCTAAGGGCTAAAGTGATCGACTGCAGATCAGACACCTATAACAATATTTACCCAGATTAAATAAATTATACTTAGTCATCCTCGTATAGGATTAAATTATACAATCTTCTTTGTAAACATAAAAGAAGGATGGGTTTTCGTATAAGACCTCATTTTCCATACATCATCTTTTCCGTTTATTATCCGAAACATCCGCCTTGTCCGTGTCTTTTGGGGTCACTACATCACTCTTTGGGGGAGTCAACGTGGGAACGTGAGGACGATATTCGGTCTTGGTATCCGCACTTATTTGACTCATAAGATATATTTCTTCATATGCTTTTTTCTAATTCCGTGATCATTGATCACCTTGCTAGATTGCTATTAATATTGCTATGTGTATATTATTTGTTTTGCTTGTATATTGTCTGTGATTGCTTGTAGCTAGATGTGTTTGTCCTGATGTCTCTAGTGGCTTTAGTCCTAAAATTCTAAGGACAACATAAGGTGAGTAGAGATGTCACTCCCCTATCCCGTATACTTGGAATATACTCAAGTTAGCGCACTTTTTGGTAGTGTTTTCATTTTCGGCACACTTTAGATATACTTCAAGTGCACGGGTGAATGGAAGCTTGGTGCACATTGGCTAATATCAATGGTGTGATTGTGGTAGGTAGGGTGTGTGGTTTGGATTTGTTGGAGAGATCGAAAGGTTCACCATCAACCCCTTGCATATATATATATATATATATATATATATATATATATATATATATATATATATATATATATATATATATATCTTTGTTCTTATTCTCTCTCCTTACTTGTTTATTTTTTTTGTTTTGCTCCTGGTTTTCTTTATAGGCAAGTACATATTGGAAATATGAATAAACATGATTGACTATAGTTTTATTCTTAGTTTTAAAATTTGAGGTGGTTAATGGTTATATCTGAATTTTATTATGAGGATTTTCATGAGTATATTTTTCTAGGAAATGATCACCTAAAAATGAGATATTTTTAAAAGATGTTGTTCCCTGATTTTGAGCCTGGATTTTCCCTTGATTTCTGGTTCTTGTTGCTTGAGGAATGGAGCACTGTCATAGTCTCGAGCTTGAGCTTTGAGTGCTTTAATGGTGGGTCGGTTGGAGAAGAAGAATAGTGACAAAAACTACATATGAGGATTTTTACTATGGGCACATGTTGAATGTGACCCCACTACCAAAATATATCCAATTAACGACGTTTTTAGCGACATTTAGTTATGACGTTGCTATATTTTATGAATTTAGCGACGTCATATTATAATGTCGCAAGACATCGCTTTTAGCGACTGTCCGCGGCGGTCAACGACTACGAATAATATTACGAAATAAGATATCGCCAGATGTTGCAAGACGTCGCTATTTTTTTTATTGTAGCGATGTGTATCAACGTCATTTTGCATACGTTGCTAAATATTATAAAATCAGCGACGTTTAGCGATATTTCATTATGACGTCGCTAACGTTTTTTAATATAGGTTAACATATTTCATTTTCCCCCATCCTCTCCAAAAAAATTCCAAAATTTTTTGAACCCCCGCTCGACCGTACACCCCCCGCAACCCCTTCGGCTCCACAACTCTAGAGCTCCGGCGCTGACCCCGGGAACCCCCTCCCCCTCCTCCTCCTCCTCCTCCTCCTCCACCGAGATCCTCCTACTCTCCAGGCTCCTTCTCCTCCACCAAGCTCCTCCTCCTCCTCCTCTCCGGACTTGTCACTATGGCAGGCGCGAATCCCTTGTTTGGTCTGTCGAAAAGGGTATCGGTTCTGTCGGGCAAAGGGTCTTGACTTGGATTTCTTCTAGGGGCATTCGGGCTAAGCGGGCCTGTCAGAAGACTGATCGTACCACATCCTAAAATAGGGGTATTTTTGTCATTTTATATATTATAGGTATTATGTATATTTAATTTAAATAATTGCATGATATGTGTATTTATATATATATATATATATATATTATTGTATAGTGTTCATTAATGTTTGAGTTAGTAGACTAGACCTAGAAGCCCACTAGTTGAACCTCTGACCAGATTATAGGGTTATGATTTTAATTTGTATTATTCGGGAGTAAATATTGAGGATTAAAATTAATTACCATGATTTTATTTAAATGTTGTGCCTTACCGTTGCTTCAATATTTGGAGCGCTACACTAGCTTTTGCCCTTCAACAAATTTCATACCCTTGTCCTAGACGTGCCAGACTTTTATTTTGATCTTTGTGTGACTTATAACTATGCCTTGTTGTGCTTCATTTTAGTCGTACAACATTCGTCGCAAACGACTATATTTAATTTGTTATAAATTCAACTTTGTATCTTTGTGCGCTCTAATCGAAATTGGAGACACAATCTCGATCCATTTTGTGCAACCCAAATTATGATAATATTCTATTCTAAGCCCTCTATGTCCATGATAATTATGTCCCACCTAATTTTAATCTCATGTACTTCCAATTAATTTTAGAACACCAATTGCATTTATTTTTAATTAATTAAACCCTAAACCCAACTTTGTGCAATTTTCTAATTGTTGGGCACTTTTATGCAAAAGTGCATTAAGGTGTCCACCCCATTGGACACAACACGTGATGAAACCTATTTCTCCTTCATGTAATTTTTCTATAATTTTTGGGAGTGTGTAATTCAACATCAACCTCCTTAAACCATGGTCCTCCTAACCTTGAACCAAATGCAATCCTAGCTATACATTTTGAATCCATTTGAATCCTAGCCCTTGAAATATCTCTATGACAAGGTCTTTTTCCAAGGGTTTGACCAAGCCCTAATTCTAGGTCAACCCAATACACCATGTGTATAAATATCCTCTTCTTTACTTTTCCTTTTCTTTTTTCTTATTCTATAAACCATATAGCTAGCAGCCGACATACACCCATCTTCCTATTCATCATCATCTTTCCTTTCTCCTTCCCTGCCTGTCCTTCCCGAAATCTCGTCGGAGATCTCCACCACTCCGACTGAACGCCTGAAGCCTCTCCTTCCTCTCCCCGACTCACCTGCAGCAACCCGCCTCTCCTTTACTCGTCGACCGGAACCACCCCGAGCACCGCTGCACTCGCCACCCCGATAGCCCGAGATCCCGCCGACTTCCCCCTCGACTGAACGACTACACCGGAGCATCGCTCACTCGATCTAGACCCGCCTCCATGTTGAGCAGCAACCCGCTGCCAACCCGCCGGACCTCATCGACGGCCACTGCGCGACCCCGACTGCACCAAGATCTCGCCGGAGTTCACTGCTGTCCACTACCCCCTCGACCGCTGTTCACCATCTGCCTCCTCCTTCTTCCTTGGAAACTCGACTGAACCTCCGCAGTCGACTCCTCCGCCATACCTCGCCTGAAGCCTGACCCTCTCCCTCTCCCTCTCTTCTCCGACTTTCTTTTCCCCCTGAACTTCTCTTCCACCCGTCCTCCTTCTCGACACCACGGATCTCACCACCACCACCATTCACCTCGACCTCCTTCCCTCAACCCTACTCCGACCACTGCTCCCAGCCACCACCACCGTCCAACAGCTCTCCTCCCCCTCGTCGTTCTCTTCCACCACTCCTCCTGCCTAAGCTCCAACTCCGGCAACCTCCATAATCACCATCATCAACCTCCATAATCACCATCATCATCTCCATAATCACCAACACCATCACCTTAACCATCATCAATACCACCACCTTAATCGTCATCACCATCGTCAACGTCATCGTCATCGGCGTCATCGTCGTCGTCATCATCGACGTGTCCCACCTTGCCGGAGATGAACCACAGTATCCTCCCTCGACTCCGTGCATGCTCGCGCATGTTCTTTCCTGCCCTCCTTTATGATTTTGTATGTATGTGTATAGTATTCATTGGTATATGTTTAGTATGTATACATTTAGTATATGTATATTTAGTTATTCATTAGTATATGTTAGTATGTATATAATTGGTATATATATATACATATATATATATAGTATATGTATTCCCTAGTATATGTTTAATAAATATATAGTATAAATTCTGTTAGTGTATATACACATATATTATATATGTAATTAATTGGTGTACATATATATATTATAAGTATTAATGTTATATGCTAGTTAAGACTATGTATAATTATATATATACTAGGTGACCCGAGTGTAATTACGGATATCCCATAGTTACATTGACCATGTGACCCTGAGTGATTGTTAGAAGACTGCCTTATGTACACTGACGTACTGGTGAGACCCGTGTTATTTTGAATGTCTGATTTTGTACAGCAATTACAGACGTGATACCCGCGTAATTAGACGCACACTTGACCGTAGTTGACCAGTGTCATACCTAGCGTAGCCCCTGAGTTCAGAATATTTATGTTTGTGTATGTGTTAGTGTAATGCCTGATACAATATTGTATTATATGATGTCTATAGGATTATTGGATTATTCGGACAAGACTTCGGAATCAGATTATTGGTATTGCCAACAGCAAGACCCCAGGCCAGTACATTCTCTGATAGTTTTTATTATGTTGATTATCTCTATAATTCTAGTTGTATGGCGTACATGATTCTGACACTGTTGTTTACACGAGTTGGCATCATCGAGACCTGTCACAAGGAGTCGTGATTAGAATCCATCGTGCTAGCTAGGGAACGGGGAAATATTAGTAGCTTATGTGATCATACCCAACTCTACTTGCATCATAGCACACCCACACCTCACGTCAGTGCAGCCTGACCATTACATGCCTCATAGCCTGTTATGTATGATTAGCCTGACTATTGCTTGCATCATAGCTATCCGGATGATTAGCCTGACCTTACATGAATCATAGCTAGTCATACATAGCAAGCCTGATCAGTTCCAAGCCGATCACATGATATGCTAATGTTTCACACATTTAGCTAGATGTTCTTGACATATATCTCTAGTATATTGATCTAGCATTCCTTATGTTCTAGTTATTGTTCTAGTACTCACTGATATTCCAGTTCATGGTTCTAGTATACACTTGTATTCCTGTACATTGCTAGTATGCTATTGATGATGACATATGCTCCAGTATTCCTTTATTCCAGTACTTCATTATTCCAGTATTTTTTATTGCCAGTATTCATATCTATCTTGTATTTCTTTACACTGTGTTATAGTTTTTGTCAATATACATGAAACTGCTGTTAGTGCTTGTACTTTGCTCCAATCCTGACTGGATACTTTTTCCAGACTGTGGCATAGAGGACTTGTTTCCAGCATACTTAGAGATTGGATGTTATTGATTGTAGGTTACAATATTCTTGTTATTTAGACTTGTGTTGCATTTTATTTATTTCTTCGATATCTCATCGTGCCTTATTTCTGTGATTGAGTATTCCATATTATAGTGTGATATCTGTGTCTTCTTATGGAGTTGGATATTCGTGAGAGATTGTTTAGATAGTATTGTGACCTAGACATCGTTCTATCGCTGATGTTGCGGCGTAGGCTGGACGTACCCACGTACTCGTGCCCCAAATTTCAGGTGCGGGTCGTGACACATTTTTAGTGGTGGCCCATGCAGGTCAGGCTTTGCAAGTATTGCGATGTCATGGTAGTACGACGTCTTAGTTGTACTACTGCGTGCCTGCGATAGGATATAGGACATATGATACTAGGATGAGAGAGGATACTCAATCACAAATTATTTGAGAGATTCCTGGGATGACCCTTGAGAATCTTATTGTAATTTCTAATTTAAACCTTTTTCCTTATTTCCGTCCGTTCTCACTTGTTGTTATTGAAATTGATTCTTATTGATCAGTTATTAAATTTAATTCTTGGTATCGTTGTTGAGTTTTGATTTCATATCGAGATAAACTTTACGGACTAAAATTTATGGTATCATCTGATGACATATGTTGATGAGGACAGTAAAAAAGGTAAAACGTCTACTTTGGTTATAGAGCCTAGAGTTTATTGCAGCCACATTAGCTGTCGTGGAGGAAACGTAGGAACCTGACCTTGGATGTACATATTTTAGTTATGAAATTTAGAGTTTCTCACAGCCATACCGGTTGGTGTGGCGAGGATTCTAGATGACGTGATTATAGAGTTGTATACCTTAGTTATGGAACCTATCGTTTATCGCAGCTATGCTTACTAGTGTGGCGAGAATTCTGTGTAAACCCCCAGAGATTTAGCTATTTTAATTTAATATAATATTTAAAATTAATATTTTATTATTAATTTGGATTAAGTAAATAAAAGTAATCATTTAAAAATATTTTCCGTAACTTTAATTTTTAGGAGCACAACATTAGCCATTATCGCCAAACAAATTTTATATGCATGATCTAGACGAGCCCACCTTAATTTATGATTATCATATCCCACTCAAACATATCTCCTTGTGCTCTATTTTTAATATAAAACATTCGGGTCAAAAACTTAATTTCTAGCACCTACAGTGCAACCGTTGACCATTCCAATTTAAATTGGAGATCCAATTTTGACCTAATGTATGATCATGATCTATACTAGGTCTAAGACACACATGATACATGTATCCCACTCTATTGAACCTCTATGTGCTACCTACCCTCAATAGTCACAAATGACCAATTTTCTAGTGAATCAGACCAACCTAGTCAAACTAAACCGCAACGACCCGAACCTGACCCAACTAGAAGTAGTTGGACTTAACCTAGGTTGACTAAGCTAGGTTTGACCATCCATATTAAACATCATTTCAGTTTTGGACAGCCATGGGTTTACTAAATCATTAGGATGGAATGTAAAAGGAAAGGGGTTATAACTTGTGACCTTTCCTTACCCCATTGGTAACTCCAAACCCTTCTCCTCCCCACTAGGCTATCCATAACCCCCATCTCTTCACCTCCCCCATTAGAACCACCTGAAGAAAACTTCTTCCTAATTCTCTTCCTCATATTTTCTATTCACAAACCATCTCCAAATTCCTTCTCTATCTCCCTCCACACCTTCATCCATCCAACCCTACCCAGGCTGAATCTTAATTCAGCAATACCCCCACCAATCCGGCCCTATCTCCCTCCTCAGTAATTATCTTTCTCTCAAATTTTGTATGCTTCTTCCTCTCCCTGTCCTTATCACTTTCTCTTAACAAACCTTCCATCAAAATTCATTCTAAGTTTCTCAAAAACAGCCCTCTATCAGAGGTGTCCAGGCTAAATCCGAATTCAGTGTATCCTCTTCTCAGGCCACTCCACCACCTCCATAGCCTCCAAACTACCACTACAGCACCCAAATATCAGTTTTCTACATATCCTTAACAAGTTTCATTTATAACTAAGCACCTAAGTCATCCTACAACTTCTCCAAACACCCCTTACAAAACGAAGACACCCTGCTGAATCCGCCAGCAATAGCACCACTTAAACACCTTGTTGCCACCAATTCCAGCACTAAAACCCCTTCAACAACTACCCTATCTTCATCCTCTATCTCTCTCCTAATCTCTCTAATCCTCAAAGTACTTGGATAAATATTTTGAAGTCCCGGACAGTAGCTACGAGACAAAGTGTCCAAATCTGGACAGATTTGTGCAAGCAGTACACAACCCTCTTTTGCCTTCCCATTTCACTTTGTTAAGAGCTCAAACTCCTCCTACTCAATCCTTTCTACATGTACTTCATATCCTTATTAAATTTCACTAACTTTGTATTCATATTATGATATTATACGAAGAATATTTATTACTTCTCATGTCTAGACTTGAATGTTATTTATGCACTTGTTGTCCTATTCACTTTGCCATGATCTAAAACCCAAGCAACCACTTGCAAAATATAATTTTTACTCTAATTATCACTAAATTTCAGAATGTATAAATTTTGTTTAGGGTGTTATATATAAATAAATGCATGGTTGAGACATGATTAAATATTGTGCAACTAGTAGTGCATTTTGCCTAGGTTTTGTGATAGCTAGTTTTATTGTTTATAAACACTATGTTGGAATATAGAAGATGTCATGCTAAGGTTGTTCACTAGTTATAATAGTGCTTGCACACATGTTTCATGAAAAATACAAGAAAGAAATAAGGTATATGCCATGATCTTATTATAAATTCAGATTTGACTTGTCTATGTATACTTGATATTTTGTAGTAGAACGAGAGTTGTATATAGTTGGATGAACGGATATACTTGAGAAATATAGTATGTGATTGTTTGTGATGACCCTAACTTGACCTATTGTTAATGCTCATGTGCATGTTTTAATAGACAAAACTAACCCTAAGTTGGTTAACATAGTTTGACACTTAGTGAATACCAAGGTTGATGATATGTTGTATATGGAAATCTAGTGTGAGAACACCTAGTACCTATATGAACTTTTGTTATAACCATGTTTATGAGGCTTGATGATGTTATGTGACTAGTTGGCTTGGTGTTTACACACTTTCTTGGTCCTTGACTAGTGAACCTTAGCCAACCTACTTTGTTAGAACCCCAAATTATTTTAGACTCTAAATAATTGATGGCATTGTATAAGTGGTATTCTTGATTAAATTAGACCCTAATTGTCTAATGATTAATGACGTAGAATAGTTGTACTCTTGTGCATGCTTAGTGAACTATGTCACAGTAACTAATTTTATGATATTATATATTTAGGCTCTTGGGATCGCACGAGCGTGAATTCGAGAGCAGGTTCTTTGTATTATCAACTTGGAGTTCCAGGCAAGTGTACCTTGCCAAACATTGCAGTTCTTGTTACATATTTATTTATTTATTTATATTGTGGTACATGCTTAACCTAGGTCCGTGTGACTTACTTAGCGTCCGATTAATAGTCGGGTGCCAACATTGTACGCAGAGTTGGGTAACGTCGCCTAGAGATGGACATTCGTGACCCTTTATATTCTCGTACTTGTCTTATCAAGTACACTATAACCCATGACACTTGACACCAAATATATGACAGAATCTTCCTGAGATATTCATGGTAATTCTGTGTAGGATACAGGATTGACATAGACATTATATTTATAGAGATTATATGACTGGTTGCATTAGATATGATCTCACGTGATATGGACATGAGATGTTATGGACATGAGACGTGTGGTTACATTGGGTGGGGAGAGACACACAGGCTATAGGCTGTTATATATATATCTACTACTATTGTGAGGTTGTAGACTCTCGAGCAGAGCTAGACCAATTACTTGTTATTACTGCTACCGGCTCCCCGACACAGAGCTTATAGCGGTCTCAGCCTGAGTACTAGTGATGCTCTCACTTGTATTTCACATAGATGGATACATAGTTACCTTATTTATTTTATTTACTCTTGTACTGCATTTATTTTGGCATGCTGTTTCTTGTACCTTGTTACGTCCCTCTGAGGACCTGGTCCCTTGCCAGTTTTGCAGCATAGACCGTTGTGGAGCCTGCCTGGAGTTGCTGATGTATGTTGCTTTGTCTTGCAGGAATTGGTGCCAGGTACTTATATCTTTCTTCCGGATTCATGGTTATTATTTATATTATTTATTCATCTGCTGATATAGCCTAGTTTTATAGACTCATATTTCTTTCTCGAGTCTATTCGAGCTTATGTGTTACTGGCGGCCGACTTTAGCACATGTAGCTCATTCTTGTATATTCTGATCAATGTGGATTGAGGCATAGATATTTATATTTACTTGATTATATAGATAGTGACCATTTTAATACAGCTTATACGTATTCGAGTCGAACCGGAGTCTGGTCGAATGCGTAGCTGGCATGTTACGTATTTCTAGTCCTACGTATTTTGGGACTGGGGCGTGACATGTTTTTGTGGTGGCCCATGCAGGTCTTGATTAAATCGTCTCGGTTATTTTTCAATACCGAGCGAGCCTGTAATCATGATTAACAATATTAGTATCTCAATCCACAACTGATTTGAAAATTCTTTAGCATTTGATTATCGTCCTTGGACTTCATAATTGTACTCTTTTATTTCCCTCGGCATCCTTAATATTGTTTATCATCTCTCCATATTTCAGATAGATGAATGTTCGTGCATGGTGTTTCCTCCAGAAGCAGATCCTTGTCAAGGCGGAAGAAGACATGCTAGATAAATTTTTTTAAGAAGATGATTACCTTTAGTAGGATAGGTAGATAGGTTATTCCTATATGCTAGAGCTAGTATAGATTGTTAGCATGAGAATTGAATATAGTATTAGAGGCCTAGAACTAATAAAACCTTATCCTTGTTTAAGGTAGCTGTAATTTGGAAGTTTTAGAAGTTAGCAAGATGGTTTAGAATACTTTATGGAATACATAGCTATATGCTAGGGATCAAATGTGGCTCATGATGGTGATACAAGAAATTATATTATGACCTTAAGAAATTGGAACCTTACGTAACAGGCCATAGTGGTTAAATCTCTAGTTGTCTTGTGACTTTTAGTATCAAAATAGATCTTATGACCCCTTAAATTATTGATGACTATAGGTCTGGACTAAATAGATATGTAGATTGCTAGACCTAATGTTTGAGTAATTAGATAACTCAAGTACTAAAGTATAGCTTTCGAAATCAAATTAGATGTATTTGATTAACTGGGTTGTTAGTGTTAATTGAACAAGTGAGTACCACCCATTGACAAGCTAGTATCTGTGATAGAGAAAATAGGTTGAAGGATGAGAGTTTTATGATATAGCCTTTAGTTAGATATAGTGAATTGCCTATAATAGATGATAAGCTATAACAAGATGGTAACCATATAGTTTGGATGAAGGGTATACATGGAATGAACAAGGAGAAAATCTCAGGTTCAAGGTGAAGAAGGTAGAATGGTAACAAGAAGAATCACGAGAAGTACATGATCTTGAGCATTTTAAATTAAGAGAAAGATCTAGGAAGGACTGAAGATTTATCACTCGGTAGTTGCCTAGAAGATCTATACTACGAAGCGGAAAGTACTGGGTCATGATTGACGAAGCTTATAATTGAAAACAAGATTAACATACAAAAAGGATATGAAGGTGAGTAGAAAACAAATGATAAGGAAAAGATATTATGGTCGCATAATCCAAAGAGAAGGGATTGTGGTATGGACTTCAGGAATAATAATTTTAGCATTTATGAATTATAATGCTTTTAGAATTTTGAAAATTTAGTGCAAGTAAAAATTGTTGATCAGTCTCGAAGTGATACAAATTTTAAGGAATTAAACACAGGTTCAGAATCACATACTGACTTGTTAGTCATTCTGTAGAGGATTATCACAAGATCCTTAGATTATAGATTTACATATGGTAGAAAAGTGTAAATGAAAGATAGAAGTCTTATATGAATGATAGCTGAATATTGTGAATTTACACATAAATTTATTAGAGTCAGGGATTTAGATTTTTGACTAATAGGGTATGATCTTGCTGGACCTATCCTCAGTAGTAGGTGATGAGAACCTATTTTTAATTTACCATAGCCGATGGAATTTTGGATTTTAGAAATCTTATTCTTTTTATTGTATTGATTATATTTTTATCTAGGGTATTTAGAATGATTGAATAGATATTTATTACATAATTTATATATATATATTTTGTACTACATATTTGAATAGGGGCTTATGTCGTATTTTATTATATGTATTTCTCTTAGAAATCGTTGAGTTGAGATTCTAGACTATGTATGACTGACTGACTAGATTAGACTTATTGCTGCTAAGAGCAATCATAAGAAGTTAGGTTAGAGTATTTTATTGGGAATACTATAGGTTGATGACGTTGTACCAAGGAAAAAATAAAAATATAATTACAGTCTTAGCTGTAGAATAAAGGATTTAGATACAACATAGGTAGTCTTGAATATTTTGTGCTTGTAAGATTTTAGTGCCTAACCCATGCACTCCTTTAAGAGTTAAGATATGGCATTATTTTTCTTGTAAATATTGAAAGATTTGAACTGGGTTTGTGTTGTGGCATCCTTGTGAAACCTAGGCCTATAGGTGGTAAATTTTTCTAGATGACGATTAGCATGATAACAATAATGAGATAGTACATGGTGGTAAAAATATATTTTGAGGACCAACAGCCTTAGACGATTAAATTGTATGTATATGGAAGTTTAAGGATTTTAGAATGGGTATGAGTAAGTACCAAGATATATTTATATATTTAGAGATATGATGAGTTGTGGTTGGAGAGATAGATTTTGAATTTCGAGGACGAAATTTTTCTAAGGTGGATAGATTGTAAACCCCCAAAGATTTAGCTATTTTAATTTAATATAATATTTAAAATTAATATTTTATTATTAATTTGGATTAAGTAAATAAAAGTAATCCTTTAAAAATATTTTCCGTAACTTTAATTTTTAGGAGCACAACATTAGCCATTATCGCCAAACAAATTTTATATGCACGATCTAGACGAGCCCACCTTAATTTATGATTATCATATCCCACTCAAAAATATCTTCTTGTGCTCTATTTTTAATGTAAAATATTCGGGTCAAAAACTTAATTTCTAGCACCTACAGTGCAACCGTTGACCATTCCAATTTAAATTGGAGATCCAATTTCGACCTAATGTATGATCATGATCTATACTAGGTCTAAGACACACATGATACATGTATCCCACTCTATTGAACCTCTATGTGCTACCTACCCTCAATAGTCACAAATGACCAATTTTTTAGTGAATCGGACCAACCTAGTCAAACTAAACCGCAACGACCCGAACCTGACCCAACTAGAAGTAGTTGGACTTAACCTAGGTTGACTAAGCTAGGTTTGACCATCCATATTAAATATCATTTCAGTTTTGGACAGCCATGGGTTTACTAAATCATTAGGATGGAATGTGAAAGGAAAGGGGTTATAACTTGTGACCTTTCCTTACCCCATTGGTAACTCCAAACCCTTCCCCTCCCCACTAGGCTGTCCATAACCCCCATCTCTTCACCTCCCCCATTATAACCACCTGAAGAAAACTTCTTCCTAACTCTCTTCCTCACATTTTCTATTCACAAACCATCTCCAAATTCCTTCTCTATCTCCCTCCACACCTTCATCCATCCAACCCTACCCAGGCTGAATCTTAATTCAGCAATACCCCCACCAATCCGGCCCTATCTCCTCCTCAGTAATTATCTTTCTCTCAAATTTTGTATGCTTCTTTCTCTCCCTGTCCTTATCACTTTCTCTTCACAAACCTTCCATCAAAATTCATTCTAAGTTTCTCAAAAATAGTCCTCCATCAGAGGTGTCCAGGCTGAATCCGAATTCAGTGTATCCTCTTCTCAGGCCACTCCACCACCTCCATAGCCTCCAAACCACCACTACAGCACCCAAATATCAATTTTCTACATATCCTTAACAAGTTTCATTTATAAATAAGCACCTAAATCATCCTACAACTTCTCCAAACACCCCTTACAAAACGAAGACACCCTGCTGAATCCGCCAGCAATAGCACCACTTAAACACCTTGTTGCCACCAATTCCAGCACTAAAACCCCTTCAACAACTACCCTATCTTCATCCTCTATCTCTCTCCTAATCTCTCTAATCCTCAAAGTACTTGGATAAATGTTTTGAAGTCCCGGACAGTAGCTACGAGACAAAGTGTCCAAATCTGGACAGATTTGTGCAAGCAGTGCACAACCCTCTTTTGCCTTCCCATTTCACTTTGGTAAGAGCTCAAACTCCTCCTACTCAACCCTTTCTACATGTACTTCATATCCTTATTAAATTTCACTAACTTTGTATTCATATTTTTATGATATTATACCAAGAATATTTATTACTTCTCATGTCTAGACTTGAATGTTATTTATGCACTTGTTGTCCTATTCACTTTGCCATGATCTAAAACCCAAGCAACCACTTGCAAAATATAATTTTTACTCTAATTATCACTAAATTTCAGAATTTATAAATTTTGTTTAGGGTGTTATATATAAATGAATGCATGGTTGAGACATGATTAAATATTGTGCAACTAGTAGTACATTTTGCCTAGGTTTTGTGATAGCTAGTTTTATTGTTTATAAACACTATGTTGGAATATAGAAGATGTCATGCTAAGGTTGTTCACTAGTTATAATAGTGCTTGCACACATGTTTCATGAAAAATACAAGAAAGAAATGAGGTATATGTCATGATCTTATTATAAATTCATATTTGACTTGTCTATGTATACTTGATATTTTATAGTAGAACGAGAGTTGTATATAGTTGGATGAACGGATATACTTGAGAAATATAGTATATGATTTTTTGTGATGACCCTAACTTGACCTATTGTTAATGCTCATGTGCATGTTTTAATAGACAAAACTAACCCTAAGTTGGTTAACATAGTTTGACACTTAGTGAATACCAAGGTTGATGATATGTTGTATATGGAAATCTAGTGTGAGAACACCTAGTACCTATATGAACTTTTGTTATAACCATATTTATGAGACTTGATGATGTTATGTGACTATTTGGC
Organism: Iris macrosiphon; assembly: GCA_036927795.1. NCBI lineage: Eukaryota > Viridiplantae > Streptophyta > Magnoliopsida > Asparagales > Iridaceae > Iris > Iris macrosiphon. The sequence goes on along the minus strand of JAYESA010000002.1, from coordinate 79,395,604 downwards.
TTGGTGTTTACACACTTTCTTGGTCCTTGACTAGTGAACCTTAGCCAACCTACTTTGTTAGAACCCCAAATTATTTTAGACTCTAAATAATTGATGGCATTGTATAAGTGGCATTCTTGATTAAATTAGACCCTAATTGTCTAATGATTAATGACGTAGAATAGTTGTACTCTTGTGCATGCTTAGTGAACCATGTCACAGTAACTAATTTTATGATATTATATATTTAGGCTCTTGGGATCGCACGAGCGTGAATTCGAGAGCAGGTTCTTTGTATTATCAACTTGGAGTTCCAGGCAAGTGTACCTTGCCAAACATTGCAGTTCTTGTTACATATTTATTTATTTATTTATATTATGGTACATGCTTAACCTAGGACCGTGTGACTTACTTAGCGTCCGATTAATAGTCGGGTGCCAACACTGTACGCAGAGTTGGGTAACGTCGCCTAGAGATGGACATTCGTGACCCTTTACATTCTCGTACTTGTCTTATCAAGTACACTATAACCCATGACACTTGACACCATACATATGACAGAATCTTCCTGAGATATTCATGGTGATTCTGTGTAGGATGCAGGATTGACATAGACATTATATTTATAGAGATTATATGACTGGTTGCATTAGATATGATCTCACGTGACATGGACATGAGACGTTATGGACATGAGATGTGTGGTTACATTGGGTGGGGAGAGACACACAGGCTACAGGCTGTTCTATATATATCTACTACTATTGTGAGGTTGTAGACTCTCGAGCAGAGCTAGACCAATTACTTGTTATTACTGCTACCGGCTCCCCGACACAGAGCTTGTAGCGGTCTCAGCCTGAGTACTAGTGATGCTCTCACTTGCATTTCACATAGATGGATACATAGTTACCTTATTTATTTTATTTACTCTTGCACTGCATTTATTTTGGCATGCTGTTTCTTGTACCTTGTTACGTCCCTCTGAGGACCTGGTCCCTTGCCAGTTTTGCAGCATAGACCGTTGTGGAGCCTGCCTGGAGTTGCTGATGTGTGTTGCTTTGTCTTGCAGGAATTGGTGCCAGGTACTTATATCTTTCTTCCGGATTCATAGTTATTATTTATATTATTTATTCATCTGCTGATATAGCCTAGTTTTATAGACTCATATTTCTTTCTCGAGTCTATTCGAGCTTATGTGTTACTGGCGGCCGACTTTAGCACATGTAGCTCATTCTTGTATATTCTGATCAATGTGGATTGAGGCATAGATATTTATATTTACTTGATTATATAGATAGTGACCATTTTAATACAGCTTATACGTATTCGAGTCGGACCGGAGTCTGGTCGAATGCGTAGCTGGCATGTTACGTATTCCTAGTCCTACGTATTTTGGGACTGGGGCGTGACATTCTGAATGTCATAATTTCGGACAGACGTGTATGATTATCAGGTTATATCTTAAATTGGTTCTTAAAGTATCATCTCAAAACTTATCTACTTCCGTTATTCCAGGACTTTGTTCCATCGCTTCTTTTTGTTTGCTAAGAAATACCTTCAGTCCTTAATCCAGTTCCTTTTTGAGCATCTTTTTATTGAGGATTCCTTGTTAGTATGATAATTGGTGACTTACAATTAGGTCTATATCTTGTATCAGTGTTGACTGTTGAGAGTGTCACTTGTGAGTCTATAAGTATTTCTTAGTTGGACATGTGAGTAGTAGGCATTAATCTAGAGATAGCCCATAGCGTAGTACCTTGTAGCAATAGTTATATAACAGGTGTTATTATAGTTAGTATTGGTACTATAGGTAGAAGAAGGAGTAAAGAGTATCAGTGATGGTTCCAGGAGTAAGTATCAGAGTTAGCATGCCAGTCCTGGATAGTCATGAATTTATGTAATTGGATGATCTATGTAAACAATTAAGTATCAAGGAATTGTGTTGAAGATTAATGGAGCATGATGTTCAATTTGATGATTGATACTTAGGTGTGTCAAGAGTAAAAAAATGTATATGCATAAAGGGTATTAATGAGATGCCATGGGTAGAGAAATATCAAGATTGGTCATGAAGATATGAAGTGTATCATTAATTAGTGTATCAGTAAGTAAAAGGTTAAAGAGAAGATACGTATACATCAATCGAGATATGGAACCATATGCCTGCCTTTGAGAGTGAAGTGAAATATACATATTATAAAAGTTCAAGTGATTGTAAGTTCTAATAAGTGTGATGAGGTAATCTAATGATGAAGCTAGTGTTACTATACCAAGGGTGCTAGTGTTTCTATATCAAGGATTAGTAGAGAATTATGCTAGTAACAGTCAGTACCTTGTGTGATAATATTAGATTGGTGTATCAGTTAATATGGATAGAAATTATTGGGAGTAATAGTGCAAGTAATCCATGCAGTACAAATTTTAGTACACAGTTGAGGTTGTAGACAATTGGTGTATTTGTGTGTACCTTGAGTGTTAGAGACTGTGAATGTATATATATGCTTAGATAGAGATGGATTTAAATTTATAATTTGAAGATTGAAAATAAAATTTTAATTTGAAGAATTTTGAGTTGTTGAGATTTTATGTTATTAAAATTTTTGAGGATTCAAATTTAATTCGATAAACATAGTCAAAGCTATAAAGATTTTTGGAAGTGATTAAAATTTTATTTCAATATTTGAATATTTGACTTTTGAGGAAAGTATATATATTTTATTTTATTGTTCGAGAAGTTAAATTTTGAGGATAAAATTTTATGATAGGTAATAAATGTGTATTAGTAGATGATGTGCATGTGTAAAGATCTGTTGGCTTGAGCATGATTGAGATGGCACTACAAACTGATTTGGGTGTCCATCTAAAGTTGTATTAGAGAGAGAAGTACTTAGTATGGTGTGTTGCACTTGGTATGCACTTGAGTGATAAGAGCAACTAGTATAAATAATTACAGTAGGTAAGAGAACTAGCAGTGGTTGTGCTTGTAGTAGAAACAGTGGTACCTAAAGGGATAGAGGTACCAAACTTAGGATGCATCATTAAACTATGGTCGTGTTAGCAGGTTCAGTTCTGTTCTTTCCTTCTGTTCCTTTTCGTCTATTTTATTGATTGATTGATTTCTTAGTACCGTAGTTTGTATAAATGATTCTCCTGCTAGAATGTAATTAGTAGTATACCCTGACAGAGATCATAATACCATGACAAAAGAGACCATAACCATGTATGTTTTTCTATAGATTGCATGTTGTATGACTGTAGGTATGATTTTTCATAGACTTTGATTGTTGGGAATTTGACCGTAGTGAAGATTAATAAAGAGTTTATGACTTGACAAATAGAGACAAGGTAACTTAAATTTCGAGGATAAACATTAATTTAAAGATTTGACGATTTAATAGGGCAGGATTGACAATTTTGTCAAATCATTGATTTTTATAAATATTATGATGTGATTGAATTTGTCATTAAATTTGAAGAATTTAAGAAGATTATCATTATATTTATTGACTGCAAGATATAACTTTTAAAACTTATATTTGAATGATTGTATTTAAAGATTTCATAAGTATTACATTGTTTGAGTATTGTGTGAAAAAAAATCGAGGAATAAGATCACAAATGAATTAGTGTTGAATCTAAATTTTTAGGATGAGATTTCAAAATTTATAAATATGCATTGATTGGATTTAAAATTAGAGGATTGGATAGTAAATTTTGTATTTAGTGATTAACTTAAAATTTTGGAGGAGATTGTGATAAGAATGGAATTTGATTTTATATTTGAAGATTTTCAGGAATATGATATTTATAGAATTTTGAAATTTTTTGTGAAATAGCAAAATGGATTTACTTCATGATTATGTGATTTGATAAATTTAAATTTTTGATGGTAAAATAAATAAATAAATAAATACGACTATTGAGGATTTTAAATTTCGAGGACGAAATTCTTTTAAGGAGGGTCGAATTATCACTACCACATCCTGAAAATAGGGGTATTTTTGTTATTTTATATATTATAGGTATTGTGTGTATTTAATTTAAATAATTGCATGATATGCGTATTTATATATATATATTATTGTATAGTGTTCATTAATGTTTGAGTTAGTAGACTAGATCTAGAAGCCCACTAGTTGAACCTCTGACCAGATTATAGGGTTATGATTTTAATTTGTATTATTCGGGAGTAAATGTTGAGGATTATAATTAATTACCGTGATTTTATTTAATTGTTGTGCCTTACTGTTGCTTCAATATTTGGAGCGCTACACTAGCTTTTGCCCTCCAATAAATTTTATACCCTTATCCTAGACGTGTCAGACTTTTGTTTTGATCTTTGTGTGACTCATAACTATGTCTTGTTGTGCTTCATTTTAGTCGCACAACATTCGTCGCAAACGACTATATTTAATTCGTTATAAATTCAACTTTGTATCCTTGTGCGCTCCAATCGAAATTAGAGACACAATCTCGACCCATTTTGTGCAACCCAAATTATGATTATGTTATATTCTGAGCCCTCTATGTCCATAACAATTGTGTCTCACCTAATTTTAATCCCATGTTATTCCAATTAATTTTAGAACACCAATTGCATTTATTTTTAATTAATTAAACCATAAACCCAACTTTATGCAATTTTCCAATTGTTGGACACTTTTATGCAAAAGTACATTAAGGTGTCCACCCTATTGGACACAATACATGAAAAAACCTATTTCTCCTTCATGTAAATTTTTCCATAATTTTTGGGAGTGTGTAATTCAACATCAACCTCCTTAAACCATGGTCCTCCTAACCTTGAACCAAATGCAATCCTAGCCATACATTTTGAATCCATTTGAATCCTAGCCCTTGAAATATCTCCATGACAAGGCATTTTTCCAAGGGTTTGACCAAGCCCTAATTCTAGGTCAACCCAATACACCATGTGTATAAATATCCTCTTCTTTACTTTTACTTTTCTTTTTTCTTATTCTACAAACCATATAGCTAGCAGCCGACATACACCCATCTTCCTATTCATCATCATCTCCCCTTCCTCCTTCCCTGCATGTCCTCGCCGGAATCTCGCCGGAGATCTCCATCACTCCGACTGAATGCCTGAAGCCTCTCCTTCCTCTCCCCGACTCACCCGCAATAACCCGCCTCTCCTTCACTCGTCGACCGGAACTACCCTGAGCACCGCTGCACTCGCCACCCTGACCGCCCGAGATCCCGCCGACTTCTTCCTTGCCTGAACGACTGTACCAGAGCACCGCTCACTCAATCCAGACCCGCTTCCACGTCGAGCAGCAACCCGCTGCCAACCCGCCGGACCTCGTCGACGGCCACTACACGACCCCGACTGCACCAAGATCTCGTCGGAGTTCACTGTTGTCCACCACCCCCTCGACTGTTGTTCACCATCTACCTCCTCCTTCTTCCCTGGAAACTCGACAGAACCGCCGCAGTCGACTCCTCCGCCATCCCTCGCCTGAAGCCCGACCCTCTCCCTCTCTTCTCCGACTTCCTTTTCCCCCTGAACTTCTCTTCCACCCGTCCTCCTCCTCGACACCACGGATCTCACCACCACCACCATTCACCTCGACCTCCTCCCCTCAACCCTACTCCGGCCACTGCTTCCAGCCACCACCACCGTCCAGCAGCTCTCCTCCCCCTCGCCGTTCTCTTCCACCACTCCTCCTGCCTGAGCTCCAACTCCGGCAACCTCCATAATCACCATCATCAACCTCCATAATCACCATCATCATCTCCATAATCACTAACACTATCACCTTAACCATCATCAACACCACCACCTTAATCGTCATCACCATCGTCAACGTCATCGTCATCGGTGTCATCGGCGTCGTCATCATCGACGTGTCCCACCTCGCCAGAGACGAACCACAGTAGCCTCCCTCGACTCCGTGCATGCCCGTGCAGGTTCATTCCTGCACTCCTTCATGATTTTGTATGTATGTGTATAGTATTCATTGGTATATGTTTAGTATGTATACATTTAGTATATGTATATTTAGTTATTCATTAGTATATGTTAGTATGTAAATAATTGGTATATATATATATACATATACATATATGTATAGTATATGTATTCCCTAGTATATGTTTAATATTTATATAGTATAAATTCTATTAGTGTATATACACATGTATTATATATGTAATTAATTGGTGTACATATATATATTATAAGTATTAATATTATATGCAAGTTAAGACTATGTATAATTATATATGTACTAGGTGACCCAAGTGTAATTATGGATATCCCGTAGTTACATTGACCATGTGACCCTGAGTGATTGTTAGAAGACTGCCTTATGTACACTGACATACTGGCGAGACCCGTGTTATTTTGAATGTCTGATTTTGTACAGCAATTACAGATACGACACCCGCGCAATTAGACGCACACTTGACCCTAGTTGACCAGTGTCATACCTAGCGTAGCCCCTGAGTTCAGAGTATTTGTGTTTGTATATGTGTTAGTGTAATGCTTGATGCAATATTGTATTATATGATGCCTATAGGATTGTTGGATTGTTCAGACAAGACTTCAGAATCAGGTTATTGGTATTGCCAGGAGCAGGACTCCAGTCGAGTACATTCTCTGACAGTTTTTATTATGTTGATTATCTCTATAATTCTAGTTGTATGGCGTACATGATTCTGACACTGTTGTTTACACGAGTTGGCATCATCGAGACCTGTCACAAGAAGTCGTGATTGGAATCCATCGTGCTAGCTAGGGAACGGGGAAATATTAGTAGCTTATGTGATCATACCCAACTCTACTTGCATCATAGCACACCCACACCTCACGTCGGTGTAGCCTGACCATTATATGCCTCATAGCCTGTTATGTATGATTAGCCTGACTATTGCTTGCATCATAGCTATCCGGATGATTAGCCTGACCTTACATGAATCATAGCTAGTCATAAATAGCAAGCCTGATCAGTTCCAAGCCGATCACATGATATGCTAATGTTTCACACATTTAGCTAAATGTTCTTGATATGTATCTCTAGTATATTGATCTAGCATTCCTTATGTTCTAGTACTTACTGATATTCCAGTTTATGGTTCTAGTATACACTTGTATTCCTGTACATTGCTAGTATGTTATTGATGATGACATATGCTCCAGTATTCCTTTATTCCAGTACATCATTATTCCAGTATTTTTTATTGCCAGTATTCATATCTATCTTGTATTTCTTTACACTGTGTTATAGTTTTTGTCAATATACATGGAACTGCTGTTAGTGCTTGTACTTCGCTCCAATCCTGACTGGATATTTTTTCCAGACTGTGACAATGAGGACTTGTTTTCAGCATACTTGGAGATTGGATGTTATTGATTGCAGGTTAGACTATTCTTGTTATTTAGACTTGTGTTGTATTTCATTTATTTCTTCGATATCTCATCGTACCTTATTTCTGTGATTTAGTATTCCATATTATAGTGTGATATCTGTGTCTCTTTATGGAGTTGGATATTTGTGAGAGATTGTTTAGATAGTATTGTGACCTAGACAGCATTCTACAACCGATGTTGCGACGTAGGCTGGACGTACCCACGTACTCGTGCCCCAAATTCTGGGTGCGGGTCGTGACAGACACCCCCTCCTCGGTCAACCCCCTCCTATCCGGCCACCCCTTCTTAGGTAAATCCTAACCCTAACTCAGACACACACACATGCAGATACTAACCCTAACCCCAAATTGGATACACACACACACACATGCGGACATACTAACACACGCGGACATACAAACATGCGGACACACACACATGCGAACATACTAACACACGCGAACACTAACCTTAATACAGACACGGACACAAATACACATACATACTGAGATGGTGTTGTGTGTGGAATTGGATTGGGGATTGTGTGTGAAAATCAGACACACACAAACATACTGAGATGGTATTGTGGGTGGAACTCAGACACTCTCTCTCTCTCTTTCTCTCTCTCTCTCTCTCTCTCACACACACACACACACACACACACACACACACACAAACTAACCTATATATCAGTGAGTATGTTGTGTGTGGAATTGGATTGGGGGTTAGGATTAAGTATAGTATTTGTGGGTGTGACTTGAGGGTGTATATATGTGCATTGATATAAGTGTTCTTCTTAGTATGCAAAGTTATATTGTGAGAGAGTTATGTACTAGTGTTGAGTATCAAGTGTTGGTGCATAAGTATAGATATTAGCAATGGGTGAAAGATGTATCTTAGTATAGATATCATGGGTGCGGTTAAGGGTTGTAGGCAATGTGATAGGGTAGGTTTCTAACATAAGATACTTGGATACTGGGTGTTGAGGTATCTTGATAGCTAGTAGCATATGTGAAAACTAATTAGATAGTGATATCTTAGTATCTATAGTCAAGTATTAAGGTTTTAGGTCGATATGGATATTTGGTTAAAGTATTATTGTGATGTGTTAGTATATAGCTAGTTAATGGGTATTAGGCTAAGATATTCTAAGGTATTTATTATATATAATCTATATTAAGTATATGATACATAATATAATATATTAGCTAGTATAGTCTATATTAACTAGTATAACTTAGAAATATACTATAGCAAGGTATTGACCTAGAATGACTTGATAAGCCTAGTATTGACTAGTTTAGCTATATAGGCCAATCCAGTTATCAACTTGGAACCCAAAGTACCGGAATCCATGAGACGTCCATTTACTGGAGTTTGAAATCTTTGGCTCTACTTTCCGCTCTAGTACTGGAAGCCATGAGACATAAGTCTTCTCTTCTCTTTCATATTTCAGTCTCATGGCTTGTGGCACCAGAGCGTAAGGTAGAGCCAAATATCTCATGGCTTCTAGGTTCATTTACCTATTTCTTATTAGGTTTTTAGCTAGGTCAAGATACAAGTGAGTATATTGAGTATGTGAGTGTTCCTTGTCCACATGTCTACTAATTTGGAAATCAATATCAAACTTATATATTTACTTATTTTATGGATACTCATGAGTCACGATATGGATACTCACACATCACAACTTGAATACTAACGATATGACCTAAATACTCACTTTGATGAATATTTGGATAATATACTTGAACAATGTCTATTCATCTTTGCACAAGTATCCATAAATGGATCTGAATTACTACCTGCGTCATCGTTCGTGGATGTACAACCATCATCCTGATGACATGTGCGGTGTACAGGATGAATACATAGAGAAAATAGAGCAGTTCCTGCAGTTCGCCAAGGCGTTCCCTGAGTATATGGTCAGCACAAAAATTAAGTGTTCGTGTGTGAAATGTCATAACTTAAAATATCATCCAGGAGTGGATATGACATATTATTTATACCCGAGGGATTTTACTCTGAATTACTATCAGTGGACCTCACACGGAGAGCTTGTGCCTTTAGCATCGGAGCATGAGCCTTATGTGGAGCCATATATGAATATCCACGAGCATGTTGATTTTGACAACGGGTACGTGAACATGACTTTCGATGCTGCGGGGCCTACTTTTGATCCGGACAATCATGAAGCAGCTGAGGAGGCACCGAATGCCGATGCTGCAAAGTTTATGGAGTTATTGGAGAATGCAAGGACTTTATTGTATCCTGGTTGTGAGGATCATTCACCGTTAGAGGTAGTCACCAGGCTATTGAGCATAAAGTCTAATTTTATCATGTCGCAAGATTGCTACAACCGACTGATCGAGTTGATTATAGAGATCTTGTCGGAGGGTGCCAAGTTACATACAGACTTCTACCGATATAAGAGAATGGTTAGATTGCTATAGATAGGATATGAGAAAATTGATTCTTGTCGCAATGGGTGCATGTTGTACTATAAAAAAGACAAAGATGAAGCAGTGAGCAGATTCTGTGATATTGACCGCTACAAGGCAACTGGTACTGGAAAGACTCCAGGTGCAAAAAAGTTGACCGATTTGATGTACTACCTCCCTTTGACGTCGCGGTTACAGTGGTTATTTATGTTGAAAGAGACTGCCAAAAATATGAGTTAGCATATGCAGGAACAGATCGAAGGTATGTTGGATCATCCATCCAATGGAGAAGTATGGAAGCACTTTGATTGAGAGTATCCCGATTTTTCTTTGGATCCGCATAATATCAGTTTGGGGCTCTCCTCCGACGGTTTTACCCCATTTGGACTTTCTGGATCCCAGTATTCGTGTTGGCCTGTGATTGTCACCCCGTACAACTTACTATCTTGGATGTGCATGAAGACTCCATATATGTTTCTAACCGTTATCATTTCGGGTCTGAACAATCCGAAAAGAAATATTGATGTGTACTTACAACCGTTGATAGATGAATTGAATCAGTTATGGAAAGTAGGCGCCAACAAGTATGATGTTTTCAGAAAGCAAAATTTTCAGATGATGGCAGCACTTATGTGGACCATCAACGACTTTTCAGCCTATGGAATGTTATCGGAATGGAGCACTCATGGTCGTCTCTCATGTCCGTATTGCATAGACCATACTAACACTTTCCGTTTAAAACACGAAGAAAAACTGTGCTTCTTTGATTGTCATCGACAGTTCCTGCCGAAAGATTATCTGTTCAGGAGGAATATGAATGTGTTCCATGCCGGTGTTGCGGAGAAGGCCGATCCACCGCCAAGGTGGTCCGGAGACACGATATGGGAGGAGGGTTGCTCCGGTTCTGCCTATTTATTTTAAATATGATCATACTGCATGCATGTTATATTATGATATTGCAGGCATTCATTTATTTTTTATTTTTTATTTTTCAACCTTAGCAACGTTCAGCGACGTTTAGTAACGTTCAGTGACGTCCATAGGAGTCGCTAATGACGTCGCTAAACTGTCAAATAATTTATTTTACGTCGCTGATCGTCACTAAACGTCACTAAATATTATTGACATGGCAATTTTGGCCATGTCAGCTTTTCGTTGCTGATTATGTCGCAAGTTGTCGCTAAATTTAATGACAATTATCGACTAAAATAAAATGTCACAAATTTGGCGACCTGCGATGCTAAGAGTCGCCATTCTTGCGACTTTGAAACGTCGCTAAATTACGTCAATATTATGATGTTTTTCGACGTCGTTTTTATCAGCAACTAGCTTTTTAGCGACATAATTTAGCAATTTGGTAACTCTTTTCTGCGTCGCTAATTTGCCTTATTCTGGTAGTGCCCGCATTCTATACTCGTGCGTACTTTAAGAGTACTGTCAATTTCTTACAAAAGTATGTCAATGGGATAAATTTTTGAAAAAAATCTTTCTTGCCGCCTTTTAAAAGATTTTAGCCTCTGGCTCACAATTGATGTATTATCGAACGAACCAAACAAAAGTGTGCCAATCTACTTTTCAGCGCACTTTTGACCAACTTTCTTCTTGGCGCACTTTAAACCAAATCAGCTGACCGACGCACAATTGGCACATTATGCATTAACTATCAAAAGTACGTCGCCCTTATACACACAACCCTGGGTGTATTTTTGGGACGCTCAACGGTTTGCACACTTTTGATGGATTAATAACCCGACGCACTTGTCAACTCTTGTCGCACTCTTTTTTCACTCTTGCTTGGTTCAGCCTCGATAAGCGAGCCTTGACTTTGGCACATCTCGATTTTCGAGGCCCTCGACTATAGTACCCTCGACTGTCATGCCGCTTGGGGACTCGTATTTTGTCTTGTAGTTATTTTTACTTACAAGGTGCGCCACTTCTTATTCTCGTAACTCTTTCTTTGTGCGCCCGTTTTCTTGCATGAGTAGAATGAGCATATTCTCGTAATTCTTGATTTGTGCACCATATTCCTGCTGCTCTATTATCGATTTTGTTCGCCTTGTTATAGACTTTTGTGCCATGAGTTCTGGGACCTAGTGTAATAGGTTTATGTGCCATATAGTTGTTTGTTCGTATAGTACGCCACTATTCCTAACTAGCCTATATTGGCACTTGCAAGTGCGTCGGCCCAAGATATCTTGTGATTGATTGTGCATGTATGGGTCCTGTTGTGCATTTGATGCCTATTCTAGATTAGTTGAGCTAGATCATGATTGATGATCTATGACCCTAGATGTCTAGACCCATACCCGGAATAAGGGAACGAGTAGTAAGCAACGCCCAGCCTACGCCACAATATCTGCGGTAGAACGTTGTCTGGGTTAACTCTACTATCTAACATCTCATACAATATATACATGGTACCTGTCAATCATCCCAACTCTAAATGGAGGAACAAAATGGTATCTGATACATGTAAACTATACTCAATCATATTGCAAACTAAGGAAGATAAAGCACGAGATGGAATAACGAAAGAAAAGAGTCACAATACATCCACAAGCCCGAAATAATATATGCATGCCTATAACCTCAATAAAGTCTAAAACAAGTCTAAACCTTCTCAGCCTCTGGTACTAGGTCCTCCTGCTCTAAAGGAGTATCCTCTAATGGCATGCCATCCTGCGGCCCGTAGTACGTGGGACACTGGTCCAAAAGCCAATCATCTAAAAAATATATCTAGTCAGGATTAGAGCGAAGTATATACCTCTGAAAGCAGTTTCAAATACATAATCGAGCATATATAATAGATAATAAAAAAGAATACAAGATATCTAACCATCAGAGCTCTAACTGGCTTACCTGACACACTGATTCTGACCTCACTGTTCGGGCTGCTCTACCGGACCTGGCTATTACCACTTTTCATTTTAAAGAGAGGGTTCGAAACTACTAAAATCAAAGCTAAGAAGGCGTAGGTGGGAGCGGGAATAGAGCGAACTAGAGTGAACAGGTAATTTACTGGAATGAAGAACAGGTAATATGAATAACTATAATTTAATAAAAATAGATAAAACTAGCTAATGTGCCATAGAATACAAGTTTATTATATGATCGGTTTGGGTTGAACACGAATACAATATGGTAACTCGATTACACGTGTGATATGTAATCAACATGTACACGAATACACTTGGGCTTAATCACATAACTAACTCATATTCCCCCATCCCCAACCAATACTTATGGATTCAATCATGATACGTTACGAACATGAATATGGGCACACTGAATACGAGCAGTGTGTGAATATGAAGTACACGATAGTCAATACCCGATACACAGGATAAAATACATGTGAAGGATTACCCGCTAAACATGGTAGGGGATAACATCTCCTGACAGGATCCATATAGTACCAGTCCAGTAACCACTATATCGGAATCAAGTATACAGTTTTAGAACATGCGATATATACACTATTATGAAATAAAAACTAACAGAGAAATATACTCGCCTCTGGTCCTGAGCAAAGTGTGTCTCTCGCTGTCCAAGTTGGTGTCACACAATCCTATTTAGGAAATCTCAAGTTAAAAGGTGTAATAAAAGGTAAATAGTTTAAGAAATGCACTAATGTATGATTCTAGGTAAAATCTTGGTTCATACTAGGCCATACACTAATTTCTAAGTCTAAATTAAGGTCACTTTGGTCAAATGAGGTCAAACTATAATTCTAAGTTTTAAACTAGCTAAACTACCCTATCTCTCATGGGCATAACTAATTAGCTACTAATACTATATATCTATTAACACTTAGATACACTAGTTTTTACACAACTCAAGTTTTATAAACACAACCTCGATACTTAAACTAATATCCTCTATTAACTACTGGCAACTAATGCTATGACTGGTACACTACACTATAATATTCTAACTGAATATATTAACTAATCAAGTAATTTAGCTAACTAACCCATAACTAATAACACTTGCTAACTTAACTTTAATTCTAAATACCTAACCGATATACTACTACTACCCAATCCATCACTAACTGTCACGCCCCGATTCCGAAGAATCGCTAACCGTCCACCGGACATGATGCCGTGCGAGCGTAATGCGCACCCGCACAAGGCCTAGCATAATGATATTTGTTTAGAAATACATCAGCAGAGTTTGAAAGCTAAATATTTGAATATTGACACGAAGAAAAGTTCTCTTTATTAATAATGTACATCTTTGATACAAACTCTTAACTCAAAAGTAAGGGGTGTCACGCAGGCTTACAAGATAGACGCAAAATGAGATAGCTGTTACATACATTACATCCTTTACTAGAAATTTAAAAATATAATAGACACCTTCGGGCGAAGCTATCATCTTTCCTCGGAGTTGCAAAAAAGGGGTGTACGAGCTCCAGATGTTTTATACAAGTTCCAAAAGGCACAAATGGTGTACGTCGAGTACTGGACTGGTTGGGGGAGGAAAAAAGCTTCAGCTCCTCGCCGCGTCGCCTTGGCTCAGAGAACCTGCTGCAACGAGAGTCAGAACTTTAAAAAGTACCGGTAAGGGTGAGCTAACCCAACTAACCAAATCGACACAATATTCAGGTGAGGCAAACAGATTATTAATGTGGACTTTCTATCTTGCCTTAGTTCGAGTTACAATATGCAATGTATATATATAAATGACTGAATAAATGTGCCACAGTTTGGTGACTTTTTATCTGCGTCGTTGCACCAACTTGCATAAGATTTACCATGTTCTTCCCTGTCAACAAGACATCATTATCTTGAACAAATAATGCAGTAATATGTTGGATCATGGCACACATTGCCACCGTGGACAATAGCTACAGTAAGACGGTGATCCTTGCAGCGCGGGTAGCAAGCCCCGCTACAAGACCCCGCATTTTCCGTGCTAGTCTTGCTAGCATAGCTATCCGAGTTCCGCCCGGAACAAATCAACCCCAGTGCTTCGGAGACCGTTCGCAAGAACCAAACCTTGTGCACAAGTTGTCCGACCAAACGACGTCTCAATACTAAGTTAATAAATGAAGCATTTCAAGCCATCAGAATAAATATATCTACTTTAGCATAGTGTGATTGGCATAGTCTACCTGCTCAAGTGATCATATTTCAAATATTTTGCACTAATCCTTTGCACAGTTATAAATAATAAGTTTGAGCTATAATTGAAGCATAAATAGATAGATACACAACGGACAAGCATGCATACAATGTGATCGTACAAAAATTTATATGAAAAGCATCAGTGTTCCAAGTTACTTCTTGTTATCTTGACTCATTATTATTATTCTTATGATATCATTAATCGAAACACACAAACGAGTCAGATTATTAAGAATGGAGACTTGGAAGAAGTGAGATAATCAAAAGTAAGGCCACTCATAAGAACTAGAATCGGGGAAGATAAAGGAGATCTTCAAGACTCCGATCGCGCGTTGCCTACACAATCACCTGCATGCACCAACATATGATCAATATCTTCTGCCTCGATGTCCCAGATTTTGATACCAAATAGGAAGTTCAAGGAACGAAGATAATAAAATTCATCAAAACCTTTCAAGAAAATACAAGTCACAAAACCAACAAGAAAGTAACCAAGCGATATCAAAAACGAAAAAGGAAACAAAATACAACGGAAAGGCCCCTCGCGACTCTGTCGTCGAGTCCTTCCTCGAGGCACGATCCACTAAATATGGAACTTAATTCCAAAGAAACCAATCTATAACGAGGAAAGGATCTTGATTCAATCTGTCCCGATCGAATGATACCAAGTATTTCTTAGCCGCGCTCCCCGAACAGGGAGAACGGGGCACTATACCTTAACCAACTAATAAAAAGTTTTATCCTCGAAACTTAGGAATGGACCTACCCCTAAGAAAATAATATGGAGAATTTCTCTTTTATGTCTGATTCGAGTTCCTAGGTCGATTCCTCGACCGTGTGGTTTTGCCAAAGTACGCGCACGAGCAGAACTGAACGATTCCATAGTTGCTTATCCTTTCGATCGATGATCTGCACTAGTTCTACCTTATAGGACAAGTCTGCATGCAAATCCAACTGACCAAAATATTTTTGTGTGAACACATATTTTAAGCTCTTGTGTTGAGCTCTTTTTATGTAAACACATATTTCATATCTGGTCCATCAACTCCAACCATCGTCGCTGCTTCATATTGAGCTCTTTTTGTGTGAACACATATTTTAAGCTCTTATGATCTGTAAAGATCTCTATCCGCTCTCCATACAAGTAGTGCTTCCACAGCTTATAAGAGCAAAAATAACTGCTGCCAACTCCAAATCATGGGTAGGGTAGTTCTTCTCATACGGGCATAATTTTCTGGAAGCATAGGCAATCACCTTTCCGTTCTGCCGCAACACACAACCCAAACCCTTACCTGATGCATCACTATATATAAAAAATTCTCCTGTCCCTGATGGTAATGTCAATATTGGAACAGTAGTCAACCTCTTCTTTAGCTCCTTAAAAATAGACTGACAATTCTCAGTCCAGACGAACTCCACGTCCTTTCTGGTTAGTCTAGTCATCGGCTCCGCAATCCTGAAAAAATCCTGAATAAATCTTCGATAATAGCTTGCCAATATAAGAAAACTACTGATCTCCGCCACTGAACTTGGGGTAGACCACGACTCAACTGCTGAAATCTTCTCCGGGTCTACTGAGATCCCGTCTCCTGTAATCACATGCCCGAGGAATTCAACCTTATCAAGGAAGAACTCACACTTCAAAAGCTTGCCATAAATCTTCTCCTTTCTGTGGGTCTCCAGAACTATCCTCAAGTATTTCTCATGCTCCTCTTGGGTCTTCAAATAAATCATAATATCATCAAAGAATACTATCACAAACTGATCCAAGTACTGATTAAACATCTTATTCATCAGGTTCATGAATACCGTCGGGGCATTGGTCAACCCAAACGGCATCACCAAGAACTCAAACTGCCCATAACGAGTCCTGAAAGCTGTCTTCGGTATGTCCTCCTTCACTTTTATCTGGTGGTACCGCAACCTCAGATCTATCTTTGAGAATACTTTTGCCCCGCTCAACTAATCAAACAAATCATTAATTTATGACAACGGATATTTATTCTTGATAATGAGGTTGTTGAGTGCCCTGTAGTCGATATACATGTATACTGACCCATCCTTCTTCGGTACAAATAATACTGGAGCACCCCACGATGATAAACTAGAGCGGATGAAGCCATTGTCCTGTAACTCATCCACCTGCTTCTTCAACTCAACTAGTTCACTGTTGTTCACTCAATAGACGTGCTGTGATATCGACTCTGCGCTTAGAACCAACTCTATAAAGAACTCCACATATTTGTCTGGTGGCAACCTCGACAACTCCTTCGGAAAGATGTCCATATACTCAGCAATCAATGGATGTGGTAGCTCCTTCTCTTCTACCAAAGCTCCATAAAAATCTTCCCCTCTCTGCTCTGCTGCTCCTCTAATGAACTCAAACTCTGGCTCTACTGGTGAGTGAAACAAAACTCTGCCTCCACGATAATCGATACCAGCATGGTGCCTACTCAACCAATTTATCCCGAGTACTATATTATAGCTCAAAAGTGGCATCATGGGTAGACACACGCTCAACTCTCGGCCTCCCTAAGAAACTCTTCGATCCTTGCAAACATCACTGACCAGGATAATGCCACCCCCGGTTGTGATCTTGCAAGTCCTCGCCAATGGTTCAGTCTCAAGATGGTATTTCAGAGCAAAAAATACAGATACAAAACTATGTGAAGAAATCAAATAAAGTATGAGCTGGAAAAGAATCAAGATAGACTGAACATAAAATAACATCACCGACTGGCTCCTTCTCCTCGATGGTCAAGGCAAAAGCTCACCCCTGTCGCTGGACACCTCTCTGCTACTGCTGATGCTGAACAAACTGTTGCTGTTGTAGTGGCAACGGAGGTCCTTTCGGCTGTCCCGCTGGTGGTTGTGCGGGTGCTCTCTCTGCCTGAGCTCCGTCCTGAGTTGGACGAGCTGGAGCTTTAGGACAAGCCCTCAACTGATGGTCTCCTAATCCGCAGAATAAGCACTGGCCCAATCTTATCCTGCACGTATCCCATCCATGTACCTGCTTCTTACAAAATGGGCAAGGAGTAGCTGGCCTCTGGATCTGGTGCATCTGTATTACCGGTGCTCTAGCTGGTCCATGATACTGCTGCCTCGGCTGGTAGAAGTGCCTCTGATGCTGCTGCTGAAAGTGAGGCCGCTTTATTGGACCTGTGTTTGTACTGGATCCTCCTATGTCCCTCGGCCTCTTAGAGCCAAGCTCTAGATCATCCTCTACCCGCTGTGCCTGGCTCAGAATCTCCTCAAAAGTAGAGGTGGGATCCCCATTCTTATGTGATTTGATCTCCTTATTCAGGCCCTTCCTGAACTTTCTGGTCCTTCATCTGGGGTTTTGCCCCTCCACAAAGTGGCCTAATCTGTAATACTTTACCGCATACTCATCCATCATCATACCTCCTTGAACGAGGTACTAAAACTGGCTCTCTAGAGATGTCAGAGCCACATCTGGAAAGAACTTTTCCTTGAAGATCTTCTTAAAAGTTTCCCAAGTAAGTCCCGGTACTGATATCTTGGGGTCCGTCCTGAACCAAGTCAGTGCGATATCAAACATCATACTTCCTGCGGCCTCTACCTGCAACCTCTCTGGAATCTGTGCCAACCACAGGTTCCGCTCAATGTCTTCTATCCAATCATCAGCATAAATAATCTCCTCAGTGAATTTAAAGTCCTGCGGCCCCATCCTCTTAAAGTCTATAATTTTCCCCGGCCTCGGCTGCTACAGGGTAAACTGAGGTGGTGTCGTTTATGGCTGGACTAAGGTGACTCTCTCGACTGCTGCGAGCGTAATCTGGTAAGCATTCTCAATGCCCTGCCTCATAACCTCTGACTATCGCTGCTGCACCTCCATCATCTGCTGAAAGAGCCCAAACATCTGTGTCTGATCGACTGCAGATGGTCGAGGTAGAAGATCCCCTAAAGCTATCGGTGTTGCCCTTTGTACCAGAGGTGGAGCACCCCCGAAAGCTGCTGCAAAAATGCCCACCTAGATTGGTGGAGTGGACCTCTAAAATGTAGCTGCTAGAACACCATCTGCTGGTGCTGCCCTTAAAGGTGACGAAGTGATCGACCTTGCTGATATTATGCCTGAGCGCCAGGAACGCATCTTCGGCGGCATCCTGAAGATAGATTGAACAAAGAAATCAATATTGAGTAAGATACGATATCATCAAAGAAGGACAAAATTATTCAAAGTAAAACAAATATTCAATAGATAAGGATAGCAAAACAGATATTTGGAATTGTTCCCTAGTTATGATTGAGTATCCTTTTAGCCTATATCCTATATCCTAAAGCAAGCTCGTAGCAGTACTCCAGGTGAGCACTACTACGATATTGCTCTAAATGTGACTCCTAGACTTGCATGAGCCACCACTAAAAATGTGTCACGACCCGCACCCGGAATAAGGGCACGAGTAGTGAGCAACGCTCAGCCTACGCCGCAGCATCGATGGTAGAACGTTGTCTGGGTCAACTCTACTATCTAACATCTCATACAATATATACATGGTATCTATCAATCATCTCAACTACAAACGGAGGAACAAAATAGTATCTGATACATGTAAACTATACTAAATCATAATGCAAACTAAGAAAGATAAAGTACGAGATGGAATAACGAAGGAAAAGAGTCACAATACATCCACAAGCCCAAAATAATATATACATGCTAATAACCTCAATAAAGTCTAAAACAAGTCTAAACCTCCTCAGTCTCTGGTACTAGGTCCTCCTGCTCTAAAGGAGTATCATCTAATGGTATGTCGTCATGCGGCCCATAGTACGTGGGATACTGGTCCACAAGCCAATCTTCTGAAAAATATATCCTGTCAGGATTGGAGCAAAGTACATACCTCTGAAAGCAGTTTCAAATACATAATCGAGCATATATAACAGATAATAGGAAAGAATATAAGATAACTAACCATCAAAAATAGAGCTAACTAGAGCGAACATGTAATGTACTGGAATGAAGAACATGCAATATGAATAACTATAATTTAATAAAAATAGATAAAACTAGCTAATGTGCCATGGAATACAAGTTTATTATATGATTGGTTTGGGTTAAACATGAATATAATATTGTAACTTGATTACACGTATGATATGTAATCGACATGTACACGAATAAACCTGGACTTGATCACATAACTAACTCTTATTCCCCCATCCCCAACCAATACTTATGGATCTAATCATGACACGTTACGAACAAGAATATGGGCACACTGAACACGAGCAGTATGTGAACACGAAGTACATGATAATCAATACCCGATACACACGATAAAATACATGTGAAAGATTACCCACTGAATATGGTAGGGGATAATATCTCCTGACATGATCCATATGGTACCAGTCCGTGTAACCACTGTATCAAAATCAAGTATACAGTTCTAGAACATCTGATATATACACTATTATAAAATAAAAACTAACAAAAAATATACTTGCCTCTGGTGTTGAGCAAAGTGTGTCTCTCGCTGCCCAAGTTGGTGTCATACAATCCTATTTAGGAAATCTCAAGTTAAAAGGTATAATGAAAGGTAAATAGTTTAAGAAATGTACTAATGTATGATTCTAGGTAAAATCTTGGTCATACTAGGCCATACACTAATTTTTAAGTCTAAATTAAGGTCACTTTGGTTAAACGAGGTCAAACTATAATTCTAAGTTTTAAACTAGCTAAACTACCCTATCTCTCATGGGCATAACTAATTAGCTACTAATACTAGATATCTATTAACACTTAGATACACTAGTTTTTACACCACTCAAGTATTATAAACACTATAAATATATATAGATATGTATATATATACATAATAACCTCGATACTTAAACTAATATCCTCTATTAACTACTGGCAACTAATGATATGACTGGTACATTACACTACTAATATTCTAACTGAATACATTAACTAATCAAGTAATTTAGCTAACTAACCCATAACTAATAACACTTGTTGACTTAGCTTTCATTCTAAATAACTAACTGATATACTACTACCCAATCCATTACTAACTATTAGTTTTCTAGTGCATCTATGCCCATACTCCCAAGCCACTGCATCAGTGCAGTGTTCCAGGCTCTTCTCCAGTATCTGATACTCTCTAGGTATCAACTATACCTTAAGTTCAAACTCCTCTATTCATTGAACTCTAAATCGATTTCCACTTAGAGCAGTGAACTAGTGTGTACTACAGCACATTGAAACTCAGTCCCCTCAACTCATGCTCATACTCCACACATACTTGAACTCCCTCTCTTTAATGAGCTATTGATCTTCCTCTCCTACCTTGACACCAACTACCTGTAGGCCTACTGATGTAGTCCTCACTTGAACCCGATCCCTCATACTTACCTGTAGTTGCTGTTGCTCTGAAGAACTGTCACTACAGTTCCAGGAAATATTGCTGCTTGATGCACATTAATGTGTAACTCGAATTGCTACTGCTGTTGTGGAATTGTAGTGCACTGCACTGCTTCACTGAACACCCAAGTTCCCTTCCTCCAATCCGATACACAAAGTCCCTTACTGTTCCCATCCTTCAAGCCCACTCTCCCAGTCACATTACCTATAAGTTTATATCAGGTATCAGACTTGAGCTCCTCCCCTTGAATGCTCACAGAGTATCGAACTGCCCTTTATCTATATTTACTGATACACAATTCATATCCCCCATTACTTCCTATTGACTGATACTCTCTAATATACACTTGACTTCTATCTAACTCATAAACTTATATATATACTAACCACTATCTAACTCATAAACTTATATATATACTAACTACTGTATACCCTAACTAACTAATCCCCCTTACTGAACACCCTCTCATCATACTCGTAACAGGTTGCAGCACCTACCAAGGCTGATATGCACTGATACACTAGTATCAGTGTTCACACATAAAAACTGTTGTACTGTAACTTGCCGGCAACAAACCTTCTGCTACTAGTATTGAATACCCCCCCCTGAATTACTACTTAACCCTAGTAACCCAGTGCCCCTGCAGACTCGACCTTCACCCCCTTAACCAACACACCACAGAACACACTCAACTCAAATCCGATACCCAGGTATAAAGAGATATTAGCACACTCACTAATGCCTGATACACATGGACACTGACACTGACACGGGTACACTCAAATCCTAATGCACACTGATTCCTAAATGTCAAACACATATAATTATATCTATCTATATATGTATCAATACTTATATTACAATATACATCTATCTAAAAGATACATTAGAGATATTTAATCAAACACTAAAAGCATTTGCTTAGTAAATTGTGATAGCCCTCATCTAAGAAACCAAATTCCAATTTCTCCATGATAACCATTACTACCAATCAAATATATGGTATTATTACTATTAGAACTAGCTACAACAGAAATTAAGAAGAAATTATACAAAATACCCAAAATAGGATTCTATATCACACCGTATCGCAAAATACCGTGATATGGCCTGCACGTATCCATTTGTGGACATGTACCTAGTCCCACAACCCCGATCTAGTCTAAATAGATCTAATTGGTCTCATGACACATAATTGATGTGTCAAATTTGTAATTCTCCCAAGATACACATAAAACACCATATAGAACTCACAATACATAATCAATTAGCCTAGAAATTGCTCCTATAGGTAGTCCTATGCCATGTGGTCATTCCTAATGGTCAAATGCATGATTAATAAGCTATAATGGAAGAAAAATTCAAAAATTACCAATTATGAGATGGATTCTCATTGAAAATATAATTGGACACGATCAGGACACGATCTCTAGCTCTAAAGTTCCTCATCCTTGTGCTCCTTTCTTCTCCAAGCTTTAAAGCTCCAAGAGTGATGAATATGAGAAGAAAATGAAGGTGAATTGGGTAAAAAATCAACGGAGAAAAAAGAGAAATTGGGGATCTAGAATTTTGGAAGCAAAATGCAATGAATGAGAATGAGGAAGGAGAGAGGGAGAGGCTTTGAATGGCCGGCCCCTCTACCCCTTCTCCAAGTTACATGCTAAGGTCCAAGTTACCCTTACATGGTGAATTATGAAGAATAATTAAGGATAAATATTTTTGGAAGTCTCTAACTAATTATAATTAAACTAATACTCCTTAATTAATTAATGAGAAAGGTCTAATGGACTTGGGTCCAAGTTGAGTTCACTATTTGTCATGATAATTCTAGTTGGGCCTACATGTGTCAAGTCTAACTATTGGACTAGTCTCTCTAACTAAAATAAATAACACAAGTCATATTTAATCTATAATACAATCATTCAATAATTTCTATAACATACCAATATAATTATTTTATTCCTAAGATTTATTTACCCATGTCAATTTACCAAACTATCCCTAGTTGGAAAATTGTGAGTGACACCAGAATTTGAGAAATTGATGAGGCATTCATGACCGTGACTCGGTCATATGAGATATGAGATTCCTAATTAATTATGACTCATAACTTGATCAAAACATGATTCCTGTGACCAACTGATAGATTTGGTATCCTGACTTGGTTATTGTATTCGTGCATATACACTTATCCTGCTCGCCTGTTTATAAAGGCTATATTATACACTGAGTGTGGAACATTGGCCAACATGTACACTGAATGTGATATGATGATTCCTGCTCGGTACATAATACTATATTCCTGAATTCTTGGCACGAAAATGATAATGGTTCAAAACCATAGCGTGGATAGATTATTGCTTGATTGAATGTTGCATCAACATTTGGGTGGATTCAGACTTGACTCCTTATATTAAATGGATTCGTATCAAATGTGCCCGTACTCTGTACGACATCATTAAGAGAAATATTCATGTGGCCACGACAGGGAATTCTATATCACTATAGGATTAATTAGGTAACATAAAAGTTGATTAGAACTTGTGGAGGGAAAATTATTCCGAGATCGTGCGTGATTGGCCGTCCCGTAATAATTTTTATGGCGTGCAAGGCTGGCCACCATGGATATTGTATATCATCCGCATGTAGTGGAGTGCAATATTCGACCTTTTTATATTTAAGACTGACCCAATATTTTTCCTATAGGAAAGTTGGAACTGTTACTAATTTATTAGCACGGTGTCCGTATGGGGAACTTGGGAACTTGTGCGATCATGATTTCATGCTTGTATAATATTGGCTCAGTTAGCCCTGCTCGACATGGCACGATATGAGGATACTTATTATTATATCTGGGATAATCCAGACTCCACATAATAAGCCGTAACATTGTTTGGCCATTCTAACATGGCTTGGTTGTGATTGCAATTCTGCCAGTAGCTTAGGGATATGGACTGTCATAGTGTGGTGTTCAACTTCTGTCCCTGTTTGGTTGAGGAGTTGAGTCACATGATGGAATATAGACCGAACTATGATACACAAATCCTAGCTTGACCATAATCATGGGACGTACCTTATCTTGGGTGGCATAGTATTTTCTGTCCTTGTTTGGTGAATGAGTGCCATATTATCCCAAAGATGGGACATGCGCTAATAATTTTTAGCTCTTGCACTATATGCTTGATATGGTTTTTGTTTCTTCATTCATTCTTCCTTGTAGTACTTGCTATTTAGGGTCCAACCCCACTAGTTTTGTATGGCCAAGTTTTAAGCCAGCACCAGAGGATCCAACTTATCCCCTTTACGATGACGCGCACCAGACGGATGGTCGCTGAAGGGCATGAGTCAGTTTCTTGATCACTGCTCGTCTTGTATATTCTACTCTTTTGGTCATTTAGCCACCGACATTTGTTAGTCGGCTTGTCTGGACATCAGTTTCTTTTTATATAATTGTAATATAATCAGACTACAGCTGATCTCGGTTGTGTAACTATTGACATTCTGCTAGCCTAATATTTTGATGGATAGATCTCTAGAATATTTCGATGGAGCATTTGGGATGCCTTACGGCTTTATTTTACATATTCTATATTGTTGTTACTTGCTTGAATGTTTGAGACATAGTTGTTCTGAGACCCTAGGAGACTTGATTGTAGCATGCACGCCCTTATCTTTCTACAGTCGTGACCGCCGTATGATGTTCTATACCTTATACGAGGGAGATGGCAATGCCCGTCACTGTATTCCGGTATTGGGGCGTGATAGAGGCCGAAGCTATATCTTATGTACATGAGTTGGGACCATCATTAAAACTCAAACTGAGCCTTACTATTCTACAAAATATGCTCCTATATTCTGAATCTATAATCTAGAACTTGGGATGAACCTTACTAATGATGCTCTAATAGGTTATAGGTTATAAGTGGCAAATATATTTAACAGAGCATTGTTCAAGAGTCCATAGAGAGAACGTCCTAGCCATATCCAATTTGAAGTTGTCCATAAGATATGATATTGAACTGTGTTCATATATATTAAAAGAGATTTTTTTAAGTAAGATCTGAATTAATCTGTTACGTCTCAGTCCCAAAATACGCAGAACCAAACACATGGCAATGACAAGCTGGTACGACTCTGAAGGACTTTCTAATTTAATGGACCCGTCGAATTGTACTTACGTTGTCCACGGTCAAGTGATCAAGCTAAATATCTATATCTAGCATTCAACAACTAACTAAAACTCAATCCATGATAAATGAATCTCAAAAAAGAATGGTATACATCATTAGTCTGCAGCCTAATAATACATTCGTTCGAATAGGCCAAGAGAACAATATAAGCCTATAAACACTAGGCTATAAAAAAAGAATGATAATGGGGAATAATACATACCTGTGATAAACGAATGGTACAAGGATACATGGAAAGATGTCCAATACTCCACTGGATCGAGCATCATGCAACCTGCTCAAATAACCTGAAAGGGAACTAGGTCCTCAGAGTGACGTAATAAGATACAAAAAGTATATGCCATAGTGTAAATACTGAGTAAAGTAAATAAGGGTAAACTATTCATCTAGGTGGATGCAATCTGAGGACAACTTTTATGCGTAGGGGTAGGTATAGGCATATGAATAACAGCCGTAACGTTCATCGAACGCCAGAGAGAATATGTAATATAAAACCATAACGTTCATCGAACATGACATTTGTCAGTATAAAATAATAATGTTCTATCGATAGCGACATCTGTAAGTATAAAACCATAACGTTCTATCGAATACGACATTTGAAATATATATGGGTCATCAGTTTCCATAGTTCCTCTAGATACTAAGATTACCAATGTGTATGTCCCATACGCCTACTAGTTGTCCTCCCCGTCCGATGCAAATGTACAAGTCGTGTACCCAATGTAGATATTTTGTAACTACCATGTTTGGTCACAAGTAAACTAGAACTATCATGACTACGCACTATACCGTCACACGTGTCGTACGCACCATTAGCTAGTCGGGTACGCCAACTCGCATCCCAATCATAAGTGTTATATTGTGTCATGAGTAATATGTGACAAAGTCTTGGGAGATATTAAAATACCTCCATAACTTTAGGTACATCCACTAATGACTAAGTCAATACACTAAACTACACTTCCACACACATCACCTGTTTTGTGGATCCGCAGCACAACGATGAGGGATTTTCCTACAGCACCTCCATTTGGTAGAGCACAAGGTCATAGAGATGGACTTAGGCCACTTGTGGCACAACATCATGCCCCACACCAGCAGAGGGAGATACGCCAGCAGAGCAGGGCTTTTGCGTTGACGGTCGAGGAGGCCAATGCTACAGGTGATGGGTTAGCAGGTTTTTTTTATTTTTTATTTTGTTCTGTTTTTTTCCTGTCCTTTTTCCCATCTATTTGATTTGGTTGCTTAATTCGTACCTTATAGTTGCTTGTGTTATATGGTTAGTGTAGTTAGTAGTATACCTTGATAGAGACTGTAAAATCATGACAGACAGAGACCATAACCATACAGATGACAAGAATTAGGAATTTCTTTAAATTGCATGCTTGTATGATTTTATACGGGTTGAGAGTTTGACCTAGAAGGGGGTACGATCACCTTTAAATTTCGAGGACAAAATTTTCTAAGGGGGGTAGGATTGTAACCACCTCATTTTCAGCACAAGGATATTTTAGTAATTTACTATAATTTAATTTTTTTTATGTGTGTATATATAATGTGTGACTAATGTGTTATTTATTGAATTTATACTAGTTAAGTTGAACCACTAGTTAGTCATGACTAGACTAGGACTATTAAACCAATTTGGACTCAAGAATAGAATATTCCTTCCTAAGAATTATAATATCATATTCATGAAAGAATGAGAGAGAATTTTGGGTCAAATCAAACCATCATAACACAAACCTAACCCTAACCCTAAGGGGAAGTCTATATAAACCTCTTTATTCATGAATGACCTCCATTTATTTTCATTTTGTTTATCCCCAAAACTTGAGAGCAAACCCTAATTTCTCCACTCCAAACCTTATCCCTCTCATTTTCCAAGGAGGCTAAGGAGATTGTCATTGCTAGAGGAAGCTTGAAGAGGAGTCCAAGTATTGAGGATCGTGTCCGCTTCGTCTTTCTTGTGTCCAAATTCAAATTTTTTCAAGAAGGTCACTCAAAACCTTGGTAATTCTCTATTTTTTTACTCTATTTATGGTTAAGAACACTCATTGGACCTATAGGAACCCTCTCATACGTGGAATTGACTCTATATGGCTAGATCTAGATGTTAGAAGCTTTCATTTTGCTAGATCTAGGTTTTTCTCTTGTGGAACATTGAGTTTTGTGTCTATTGGAGAAAATTCTGAGATGGCACACCAAGTATTTGGTGGAATGCCAATAGGTTTGTGGGTGTGTTGCATTACGATTGATATATATGTGAGTACATATATGTTGATATATATATATATATATATATATATATATATATATATATATATATATATATGGGTTCATATGGGTGGTGGTTACTTGTTGTGTTGTGTATGTCTGTGCCCAAGGAAGGCTCGGGTTACTGTGCTGCATTCGGTTAGTAAGTTGTAGATATTGTTGTTGGTGTTTGTTGTTCTGAGTACATTAGTAACAGCAGCAATAACAATTACATTAAGCAACAGAACAGTAGCATAGCAATGTGAAGATGTAGTATGCACAGCAGGTCTTGGGAGTTAGGAGCAACTTGAGTTGCAGGAAGTTTCACAGACCAGGCTCGAGAGTGTAGGTCTGAAGTGCTTGTGCACTTGTATTTAGTATTCTAATATATTTATTAGGTGGGAGTGATGTGTTAATTTATTGTGGGGTGCCAGGTGGTAGCAAGGCTCAGGCACTTGGAGAGTGCATTAGTTGTAGGCAGTGAAGGAGGGGTGTCCTGCACATGAGAGAGGGGTCGAGGTAGAGGGTGATATGTGTAATTCAGTAGTTCACTTGATCCTATAGAACTAATGCATCAGTGAAATAAGGATGGGTGTGTTATATATATGAATTTGGAAGAGTGAATGTGGTGTGTGTGCAGTATGTGAGTGAGGGATCGGGTATTACAGGGACTGGAAAATTGGGTTTCATACCAGTGCAAGGCACTGATGGGAGGAAACTGGGAAGTGTCCTGATATCAGGAAGTTTATACTTAAGGGGGTCCTGCAGTCAAGTATATTGCACTTGGTTGTGTGTAAATCACTGCACAGTGATGTGTGCAGTCCTAGGTCTGTTCTGTCTAGGAATGTGCATGTTGCTTTGTAACATACATAGCCAGTGCAAGGGTAGCTTGTGTCCATCTCTGCAACATGGAGTGTAGATAATATATGTAGTTGAGTGTAAGTGTGTGCCTCATGTAGCAATACACTATACCATATATAGGGGGAACAGTACCTGAGAGTGTTGTTGGGTGTTCATGGGTTAGTTCATGATTGGTTTACAAGTGTTTTTGAGTGTAGGATAGTGTGTGGTGTAATAGAGGTGATACACTAGGGAGTATCAGTTGGTTAACAACCCATTTCCAGGCAGTGTGTTGGTCCAGTTCAGACCTAGAGTGGTCTGATACGAGTATATCAGTAAGGGAGTGATGAGTGCAAGAGGGATGTGTTAGAGTAAAGTTATGTGAGGGGAGTAGAAGGGAGTGTGAGAGGTCAGTATGATTTAGTGTGCACCGTGTGTAGGGAAGATCATTATGAGATTAATTATCCAGTTGACTAGGGGTGCAGATGTTCACTTGGGTATATCAAGGTGGGTGAGGGAATTTGATTGGAATGACTTGGTACCAGGTATGTGGATTAGCATCATAGTTGTGGGAATTGTGAGGGTGTTGGTTTACCCACTGATGGGTGAGTGTTTGTGTCACAAGTGAATTACATACAACTGTCGAATTGGAGTGTCCGTGGTAATACACTGATACAGGTAGCAAGACTACACTTGGATACATGTTGTTTCTAATGGTATTTAAATATTAATGTATCAGTGTTGGACACTGATTGGTATCAGAACTTGTTATGTTTGGTAGTAGAATATGATGCTTGGTTGTAGTGTGCATCGGTGGGGAAGTTGAAGCTTAGGTTCAGTTGGATAAGGGGCATGAGCAGTGCAATAAGGGGTATCGGGGTTCAGTTCATATAATCAGTGAGGTGATAACAGTAGCAGCATTAAAGAGTATCAGTGAAGAAGTGGGGGAAATCTCAGGTCTATTTCAGACATGGGCAAGAAACAAAAAGATTAGCAACAACATTATGCTGCTCTAAGTATTAGTATCAGAAGCAGTATAAGAGAGCTTCAGCAGCAGCAAGTTAAGCATTAGCAGCTACAACAGTAGCAGTTTCAAGCATGGCAGTAGCTGCAATAGTAGCAATGAGTATGTCCAGGTAAGTTTAAGGTAATGGGAGTTGTATGAGTAATAAGTATAACGTTAGTATTAGGATATTGGTGTGATTCTAAGTAATGATCTAGAGTGGTTGATATATTGAGATATCAAGATACCTTAGTATTGAAGCTAAGAAATTGAGTTGGTAGAAGTAGTGTCATGTGTAAATTACTGGATATCATGGTTATAAATACCAAATAGACTAGTTGGGGGTAAACCAAGGTTTTGGGGAATATTGTCTAGGTACTGGTATTATAGGAGATTGAGCAAGACTATATATATATATATATATATATATATATATATATATATATATATATATATATATAAGATAATGACCTATAATGCCCATAATAACCTAGTAATAGCTAGTATTAGTTAGTACCATTCCCTAGGCTAGCTAAATAGGTAATGGGGACTTAGAATCAAAGTATGGACCTAATATGACATAGTTTGACTTAGAGACATAGTATCAAGCTAGTATAGCTTGTTTATGATTAAGAAACACCTTTTATTTTGGAATTTCATATATAGGTCAGTGTGACACCAGTTTGGACACAGTTTGACATTAATTGCTCTGGACCACAGGCGAGTACATTCTTTAATAGTTTCTATTATTTGATAACTTCTATGATTCTGGTTTATAGTATTGTTTTACCTGATTCCTCGACACTTTGGATACACGAATTGGTATTATCTGGTTTTACTCTCTTATGACACGTGCATCATACTTGTCTAGCCTCTACTTTAGGACTCATTACTGGCATCACATCAGGACTCACTTACTGGCATCACATCAGGACTCACTTACTGGCATCACTTACTTTATCTGGCTGTCCTCATACTTGATTTACATGTCGAGACTTGGATTCATTTATACTAGTCGAGGCGAAGAAATAATCGAGTAGACATGTAAATATTTCTAAAATCTAGAATTACCCCTTCTAGTCTAATCAGGAATGATAGCAGTCGCACACCAAGTTGCGATGAGCCATATTATCCCCTAGCCGTTTATATGTCGAAAGCAGTATTTCAAAATGCACTAGTATAGTTACATTCTTGCTGGTTTTCCATTATATACTTGCTTGACACACCATATCTATCTCAGATTAGTTCTCATTTATTACAGTCTTTATTTACCATACTTTCTTGATTCACCATACTTATCTTTCTTGCTTCTTAAATTAACTGTGACTGTATTTTATTTCCTGATTTATTTCTTTTTCTTGCTCATCATGTATTACTTACTATAACTGTTTTATAGTCTTTGTCAATTAATTGGAACTGTTATTGGGTTTTACTTTACTCCAATCTTGACTGGATATATTTTTCAGATGACTTCTTAGAGGAGATGTGTCCTGCATATTATGGATCACATGAGATAGATGGTACAAACTTGGACCCAGTAAGTTAGGAGTGATTGCTGGGAGGCCTAGCCGGAATCACTAGTTAGCCTAGTTAGTTTCATTAGCATATTGATAACGAATTTATTTTCGGCTTATATTTGAGACTTAGATATTATTTCTTTTTGTGGTTGTTGTTGTATTATTGGATTTTGTTGATGTTTAGACTTCGTAGTTATGTTAGACTTTTTTGATATCTTATCATGCTTTAGATATATGATTGAGTATTGTGTTGCCTTAATATTGTCCTCCATTTTGGAGTTGAGATATCATTGACATGTTATATATTATTATGTGAGATTAATAGTTAGTTGACCTAGATAGCGTTCTACCGCTGATGCTGCGACGTAGGATGGACGTACCCACGTACTCGTACCCCTTCACCGGGTGCTGGTCGTGACACATTTCCATATACAAAATATGTCATCAACATTGGTATTCACTACGTGTCAAATTAGGTCAACTAACCTAGGGTTATTTTACTTATGTAAACATGAACATATGAGCATCATTAATAGGTTAAGTTAGGGTTATCGTAATGACATACTCTATTCCTCAATTATATCCATTTATATAACCATATACAACCCTCCTTGTACTACAAAATGTCAAGTGCACAAACATAAGTCAAATCTGAATTTATGAACTAAACATGACATGAACCTCATTCAAAACTTGTATTTGTCATGTAACATGTGTGCATATACTATCTTAACTAGTGTACAACCCTAGCATGACATCTTCTACACTATAACATAGTGTTTATATACAATATAACTTCCTAGAACAAAACTTAGGCAAGGTGCACATCTACTAGAAGAACATTTAACCAAGTCTCAAATATATTTAACCATGCATATATTACTCTAAATATAACATATAAATTCTAGAATTTAATTCTAAATGGAGTTAATATGGTGTTCAACAAGTGTTACAAGGGTTATAGTCATGGCATGGTGATACAACATCAAGGTGTTTAAATAAACATTCCTAGTTTGTCAATGAAGAAGTTCTATAAAAACATAAAAGAGATCATGAAAAATATGAAGAAGGAGGTGAAGTACATGAAGAGGGGGATGGAGAACATGAAGAGGAGGATGAGGAGGAAGGGAAATCGAACTTATAAGGGGAAAAAATTGTGGTTGTGCACTGTGTACATAGGATATACACAATTGGGTTCAGTTTAGGGAGATGCTCGGATTGGTTGTTGTTGCGTGCTGTGGGGGTTGTTGTAAGCCATGTGGTGGCTAAGGGATGTATTAAAGTGTTAGGGGGGAGGTGTTAGGGTAGCCTTGAAGGTGGTAGAGCTGCTAGAATGGTGGTAGCAAGGTTAGGTTTAGGGGAGTTGCTGAAATCGAGTTCAACAGGAGTAGGTCAGGTAGGGGAGGGGGAAGTTGGGGCTGTTTGGGTGTGTTGTAGTTGTTGTAGTGTTGTGGAGAGATATTGAGGAGGTAGAGGGAGGAGGGAAGGTTGTTGTGGTGGTAGAGTTGCTGTTGGAAGTGGTGCATCAAGGTGGAGAAGAGGGTGGGGAGCTGTCGGGTTTCAGCTTGGTGAGGCAGGGTGCGGGGGCTTCTTGTGGTGGTTTTGAGGGTTTGTGGTGGTGGTGTAGTGCTATAGAGAGTTAGAGGAGAGGTAGAGGATGAAGTGAGGACGAGGGAGAAGTGGTTAAAAGAGGTGGGAAGAAGAACATATGGTCGACCAAGTAATGTGGGAAGGGGAGTCTGTATTAAATGCTAGGGTGATGTGAGGGTTGAGTGTTGGGGTTTAGATTAGGTTTAGTCAAAGTTTGAGGTGATGGTGAAGTATGTAGGTGTAAGCCCTCTATTTTTATATAGGGTTATTCTTGGTATTTCAAAACAAATAGATTTTTTTTTTATATTAAATAGATTTATTAAAATTAATTAAAATATTTATTAGATATTTCTTAACCCTTTGATACCTATTACCATGGTCTTAAAATTTTGAGCAATACACTAGTCTTTTCATTCAAACCAACTTTGTATGCTAGATTTAGATGAGCCAATTTAGGCTCATGCCAAGACTGTCACTCACAAATTCATATTTCCATGCTTCGTTTTGGTCGCACAACTATCACGACGTAATTCATGAGGAAATAACATTTAAACCCTTTTTCTGTTGTATACGATTTTAATACGCAACACCAACTCAATCATTCTAACCAATTTAATATTCAAGAGCCTAACTGAACCTACTACGTGTATGATATTTGTGCCATATTTATTTGAGCCCCCGCATGCTCCTTACACATTATTAATCAATCTAATAATTTTTATATTGCCTTTAGAGACCCTTTTTATTAATAGCCCCCAACCGAGACCAAACACCATATTCGAACCTTCAAACTGACTCCTACGACTCATACATAGTATTACACCCCAGTATGAAAATATGGAGATGGACATGGCCAGCTATCCCATACATGGTGTTATACATTGTACGACGGTCACAGCTGTATAAGACAAGGGGGTGCATGCTACAATCAAGTCTCCTAGGGTTAAGAACTTCAATGTCTCAATCATTCAAATAAGAAAAGTAAGCATAGAGCATATATGATAAAGCAATAACGCATCCCAAACAATTTCTTAAAATATTCTAGAGACCAGTAATGCAAAATAAGGAGCTGAAAGAGTAACAAAAGTATATGACAGTGATCAGCTGAAATCTAATTTAATACAATTATGTAAGGAGACTAATGTCCAGACGAGCCAGCTAACAGGTGCCGGTGGCTAAAGGCCCAAAAGAAGTAAATGCACAATGATTAGCAGGGAAGAAGAAAACCCAATCGATATCCCCTGCGACCATGTTCCTAGTATGCACCATGAGTTGGGGGAAGGTATGCTGGATCCTCGGGTGCAGGCTCGAAACCGGGCCATGCAAAACCAGTGGGGTTAGATCCCCAAATAGCAAGTACCACAAAGGAAGCACAAAATGGAGAAACAAAAACCCAAGAAAAATATATATATACATAGGTTCAGTATCGCAGCTTAGGTCCATGGCATATCTTAGCGCAAAGGCCCAACCCTACAACCAAACAAGGATAAGGGTTGAACCATCACACTATGATAGTCTAATTTCTCTAGGCTTCTAACCGAATAATCACAACCAAGTCTATTTTCTCATATCAGCCAATTACTTGTACGGCTTGCTAATTGAGGAGTCTAAGGTTATCTCAGAAATAATACATAATAGGTATCCTCAGATCACGCCAATACCGAACATGAGCTAACTGAACCTATAGATGAATAAAACAGGTATTCACGAGGTGCACCAGTTCCCCGTAAGGCTACTACGCTAAAAATATGGTATTAGCGGTTCTAGTATTCCTATAGTAAAATAGTGGCTCGACATAATAATAGGTCAGATACTGTACTCCACTAAGGCAGATGATATACAGTATCTGTGGTGGTCAGCCCATAATGCACTTAGAATGAAACTCTGTGGGAAGGTTCATTGGCATGATCTCGGGGTATCGTTCCCTCCAATGTTACTACCACTTTTACTTACCTAATTAGCCCTATGTTGTGTTTGAAATCTCAAGGCGTGGTCACACGAGAATTTTTCTTAAGATATTGTACAAAGTACGGGCATGCTAGATACGAATTCATGGAAGGCAAATCTGGATTCACCCGAGAGTGTATGCAACATTCAGTCAATCAATATTCTAGCCACGCTTTTGTAGTTGACTCGCTTACTATGTTCGTACTGGAGAAATAATATATATTTATAATATCACACATTCAGGAATTTGGAGGCATCTCGATGCAAAATCCAAATATAATTACTTAATACGTGATACGATGTGTCACACCTCGACACACATTAAATCATGGACAAATATTAGTCAATAGTGGTATCAACACGGATACAATATTCGAGTCCATTTACTAATTATACATTGGGTCGTAAAAGAATAATAAAATATTCAATCAAAACAAGCAAGGCCGCTTGGATCTATAGGTCGCATGGAAAGTCCAGGCCGCATATGACTCTAAGCCATATATGAAGTCAGACCGCATGCTCATGGTTAAAGTCTACTCCTTGGGACAAGTATTGAAGTGATGGCCAATGAATGAAGTATTAGTGACATAAAGTGATTGATATGACAAGCCATAAAGTGTGTCACAAAGAAAGGACAAAATTATAGAAAGATATGTCAAAGTTTTAGAGTCATGCGTCCACGAAAAAGTGGCCACATGCTCTGCTTGTCTCATATGCCTACTTGTCGCATATGGGTCGGTGCCGCATGGAGTTCGATGCCGCATGGAGGTCGCTTGGACTTAACGAATTTCTCATTCGTTCAGCGAGTGAATACACAAGGAGTTGAAGGATAAGCTCCAGAACACTTGTGTGATGGTAGTCATGCATCCAACAAGATGGACGCATGCTGGTCAGTATACGACGAAAGCTTAGGCCGCATAGCACTCTCGGACGCATAACTTGCTGGCCGTATTAAAACTTCGTCTTCTCCAAACAACAGGTTCGGCCATGGCAAAAATTCCAAAAAACTAAAATATTGTTTTGTCCATAAAATTCTCATTTTAAGTCTAAATCGAGTGAATCAAAAGCCAAAATGCTTGAAATTGAAAGCTCTTTCATGTAGGAAAATTAATTTTCAAAAAGACATATTTAATAGATCAAAACCAAGAAAAACTCATGAAACCCATAAAACCCTAAGTTAGAAATATAGATATACTCAAAACTACCCATAAAAACAGAAAACTCCAAGTTCTAAAAGTGCTAAGAAATACATAACAAATATAATGGAACAATAATATGAAGGATTTATCTATTTCTCATGTAAGGTGTACTTGCCTATGGAAATGGAAGAGAACACAAAAGAGAGAAAGAAATAAAGTACTGAAGAGAAAGAAGGAAATATTAGGTTATATTTGGTAGGGTTGAGGGTTGAACTAAGGGTTCTCATGACTTGAACCAACTCACAAAATGAACCATGAACAAGGTTAAACCAAAGAATGGGTCAGGTCTCTATGCACATGCAACCATGCTAAAATAAAAATATATTCCAAATGCGTATATCGGGAACGGGGAGTGACATCTCTATCCACCTTAGAAAAATTTTGTCCCTGAAATTTGAATCCAAGCAATAGATAAAGAAGTCAGTACAAGCACGATACAAATCTACTAGCAACTACATATGCAAGTAATATCATCACAACATATAGGTGATCACCTGATCACAGAATACGAGATATGAAGGTGTAAGAAAGAATATACCTTCTGAATCGAATATGTGCGGGTACCAAGATCGAATATCGTCCTCGCGCTTCCACATCGATTCCCCTAGAGGGTAATTACCCCCAAGCAACCCGGATAAGAGAAATAGTCCAGTTCTTGAGCACCTTCTCCCTTAGATCCAATATGGATACGGGTTGCTCCTTGTAAGCTAAGTCAGTACCAACGACTAATTCAGAGTGATCGACGATATGAATCAAATCTGAAACATACCTCTGCAACTGGGACACATAAAATATATCGTGTAGCTCATGTAGTGAAGGCGGAAGGGAAAGACGATAAGCAACATCGCCTACCCGCTCGAGAATATCGAACGAACCTACGTATCATGGACTAAGCTTTTCGCGAACCCCGAATCTAATGACTCCACGAGTAGGCAAAATCCGTAAGAACACGTGATCGCCGACATAAAACTCTAAAGACCTACGATGCTGATCTGTCCAATGTTGATACCTATCTTGTGTAACCCGAAGTCGCTTTCTAATCTGTTTGACAACCTATACTGTCTGCGTGATCATTTCAGGGCCTAATATCTTTCGCTCACCAATGCCGTCCTACGCTAACGATGATCTATACTTTCTGCCATATAGTGCTTCGAAATGTGCCATCTGAATACTGGCCTAATAACTATTGTTATACAAAAATTCTACCAAGTGAATGTGATTCTCCCAAAATCCACTAAGATCTTAGGTACAAGCTCGTAGCATATCCTCCAAGGTCTGGATGGTTCTCTCTGATTGTCTATCATTCTGGGGGTGGTAACCTACGCTGAATCTTAACTTGGTGCCCAAACTCTGACATATCAGACATCGCGATACGAAGCGTGCTATTTTCCTTTTTATTTTATTTCACCAAAAGTGTTGCTTGATATCTTGCTACATCTTTGTGCCTCCCGGTTGAATAGAAT
The DNA here is from genome assembly GCA_036927795.1 of Iris macrosiphon. Classification (NCBI taxonomy): domain Eukaryota; kingdom Viridiplantae; phylum Streptophyta; class Magnoliopsida; order Asparagales; family Iridaceae; genus Iris; species Iris macrosiphon. The sequence continues at coordinate 79,358,280 of JAYESA010000002.1, read as the reverse complement.
ACTGAAAACTGTGTGTTTCAGTCATAACTTCTTGTTGAATATCTCCGCTTGGTACGCATAGACGATTTCCAAACCTTAGCGTTCCATTCGCATGTATTGTCAACTCCTTCTGAAGACCTGACTCACATTCTTCTCGTAGCTTTTAAATCTTTGGGTCCTCTTCCTGAGCTAGTTTGATTCTATCTACCAGACTTGATTAAATCTGTAGGCTAGCCAGAACTCCTGTGCTCTGTAGAAGTACTATCTCGATACCCATCTCTCGTAAGTCTTCTAGAATATGCTTCTGAGTAGTCAACATAAATTTTTCTCCTCTTCTATTAAGTGCATCAGCTACTAGATTAGCCTTTCCTGGATGGTACTAAAGTTCTATGTCATAATCTTTCAACAACTCTAGCCACCTTCTCTGCCTCATGTTCAAGTCCTTCTGCATGATCACATACTTCAAACTCTTATGATCCGTGAATATTTCTACTCTATCGTCATATAATTAGTGTCTCCATAGCTTAAGTGCAAACACTACTGCTGCTAGCTCTAAATCGTGAGTTGGATAGTTCTTCTCGTGATCTCTGAGCTGCCGAGAAGCATACACTACTACTCTTCCTTGTTGCATCAAAGCACATCCAAGTCCTTTGCTAGATGCATCACAATACACTGTGAATCCTTCGGAGCCTGCAGGAAGAGTAAGGATTGGTGAAGAGATTAACTTCTTCTTTAACTCTTCAAAGGCTATTTGACATTCCGCTGACCACACAAATTTAACTTTCTTGTGTGTCAACCGAGTCAAAGGTGACGAGATCTTAGTAAAATCTGACACAAATCTTCTTTAGTATCTTGCCAAGCCCAGGAAACTACGCACTTCTGCTACTGTCTTCGGACATGGCCAGTTCTCTACTGCATCTACCTTCTTGGGATCAACTGACACTCCTTCTCCAAAAATAATGTGCCCAAGAAAGGATATGTGATCCAGCCAAAACTCATACTTACTAAGCTCTGCATATAACTGATGCTCCCTCAAAGTTTACAGCACTATCCTGAGATATTATTCATGCTTCTCCTCATTACGAGAATACACTAGGATGTCATCAATGAATACTAACATGAATTGATCTAAGTAAGAAATGAAATATGGTTCATCAAATCCATGAATATCGCTGGAGCATTAGTCAGTCCGAATGGCATAACTAAGAATTCGTAATGCCCATATCGTGACATAAATATTGTCTTCGGTATATCCTACTCTGGGACTCGCACCTGATGATATCCTGATCATAAATCTATCTTGGAGAATACTCTTGCTCTATTTAATTGGTCAAATAAATCATCAATCCTTGGTAATGGGTACTTGTTCTTCACGGTCACAGCATTCAACCTCTTGTAATCCATACACAACCGCATCGATCTATCCTTCTTCTTCACCAATACCGTTGGTGCTCTCCACGGTGATCCACTGGTTCGAATAAACTTCTTCGCCTTCAGTTCTTCTATATGTTGATACAACTGATCAATCTTTGATGGTGACATTAGGTATACCTTCTGGCATACTGGTTCTGCTCCTAGCATCCACTCTATACAAAACTCTACTGCTCTAACTGGGGGTAATCTGGGAAGATCATTGAAAAATATGTCCATAAACTCTTCAACTATCTTGGATAGCGGGTCTTCTTCCCTTGCTACTATTGTGACTTCTCCCTTATGCTGGTCTCTTGCTATTCTGCTAAGGATAAACTATTCTAGACCAGGGATTCTAAACAACACTCCACTGTCACGAAAGTTTATCGTTGCATGACTATCTCTTAACCAGTCAATGCCTAATATAATGTCAAAGTTACCCATAGGGAACTCGATTAACTTTGTAGGTAATAAATGCCCACATATTACAAATTGATATTCTAGGCACACCCTACTAACTTTTACCATTCCATTGCCAGTGAGTATATTCAGCCTCTTTGGCAATGCCTCAAACTTCAATCCAATACGTGTCACATATTGTGCAGATATAAATGAGTGCGAAGCTCCAGAATCAATTAAAGCTATGTCAGAAAAGGTTGTAACAGAAATATTACTTGTCACTACGTCGCCCGATGCCATAGCTTCCTCCAAAGACAAGGTGAGTGCCTGCCCTTGGCCTTGTCGAGCTCCATGCTGTTGTCTTTCTTACAGCCGTGGTTGTGGTCCATATTGATTCTGCTATTGTTGTTGTCTATAAAGCAGGGCCTGCGTCGGCAACGGACGCTGAGCTAAAGGATGTACTGATGCTGCTGGTCCTCCTTACTACACTGCCCTTGGAGCTGGCAATACGGGAAATTATTGTACTGGCCCTCCTGGCCTCTGTATCAATGGGTATGTAAAAATCTTGTGATTAGGGCTCCTATATCTTAAACATAATCTGTTAGTTGTCCGGCAAATATCTCAAGTATGACCTCCTTTGCCACAGTAGGTACAACATGTAGGCGCTCCCCGTTGTTATTGCTGATGCTGCTGCTGCTGCTACCTTAGCTGTTGTTGCCGAGTTGGTGCTATCACGGTCGAGGTCACTAGCCTCCTTTGTGTCACATCATGGATGTGAATGCCAGGAGATGGTATTGACGTTCACGATACTGGTCCTCCCTCATTGCTCTGCCATGAGGCCTCTTCCGATGTACTATTCTGGATTCCATCCTTTGAGAAGTAAGATCAACCCTCTTGGCTGCTATCAATACCGCCTCAAAAGTCTGGTAGTCATGCACCTCTACCATGTGTAAGATTTTCAAGTAAAGTCCATGTTGGAACCTCATTGCTCTCTCTAACTCTATTGCCACCATGGTTGGAGCAAATCTTCTTAGTCGGCAAAACTCTGCCGCATAGCCGTCTACTATCCTTCCAGCTTGCTTGAGGTTAATGAACCTTTGCTTCAACTCACACTGAGCCACAATTCCAAAGTACTTCGCCCTGAACCGGGTTTAGAAATCATCCCATAAAATAGGATGCCTCAATCCTACCCCCATCGTAGTCCACCAATCTCTTGTAAGATTCTGGAGCTGTAAGCGAACCAGGTCAACTTGTTCCTCGGCCGAAACTTTAGCTGCTACCAGAATTATCTCAATATCCTGGAGACAATCATCTGCCGTGATTGCGTCCTCTGTACCATCAAAATATCTGGAGTTCAGTCTGCAAAATCTAACAGATGCCCCAGAATATGTTCTTTTGCCTCGCTCTAGGGACGTTTTCAACCCTTGGTTCAACAGGATATTTTATTCCTGCTGCTGAAGCTGTTGTTGCTGATGTTGTTGTTGTTGTTGCACCACCATCTGGTGTTGCTGGGCAGCCAATAACCTACGGATAATCTAGCAAGGTCGGGGTATCGAGTATTACCGGCACAGCAGGAGGTACGGGAACACCTAGAGCCTGCTACTTTGTTCCATTCATCGTTGGCTCAACTAGGATCCTTGGCTGGGGTTCCACAGGAACTCGTTCTACTGGAAACTCTGCCTCTCTTATTGTTGCAATATTGGAGGAAGGAGAAGCCCTAAAGAAGAGCACAAGAAATATTAAGTACAGGACAAGAAGGAACAAGGAAGCAACCAGTCTGGAAGAATTCAAGCTGAGTATCGAAAAGTATGAATTCAAGATTTCAAGAAGGATCATGTTTGATTGAGACTCCTATGAAAATGACAGCCCACAAGTCTGAAGAACAGACCTGCATGGGCCACAACTAAAATCTTGTCACACCCTAGTACCAAAATACGGAGACAGACATGGCCAGGTACCCCATACAAGGTGTTATACATCGTACGGCGGTCACGGCTGTATAAGACAAGGGGGTGCATGCTACAATCAAGTATCTTAGGGTCAAGAACTTCTATGTCTCAATCATTTAAACAAGAAATAGTAATCATAGAGCATATATGATACAGCAATAAGGCATCCCAAATGCTTTATCAAAATATTCTAGAGACCAGCTTTGCAAAATAAGGAGCTAAAATAGTAACAAAAGTATATGATAGTGCTCAGCTGCAGTCTGATTTAATACAATCATGTAAGAAGACTAATGTCCAGACGAGCCGGCTAACAGGTGTCGATGACTAAATTCTCAAAAGAAGTAAATGCACAATGATGAGCATGGAAAAATAAAACCCACTCGCTATCCCCTGCGACCAAGTTCCTGGTATGCGCTATGAGTTGGGGGAAGGTATGCTGGATCCTCGGGTGCTGCCTCAAAACCTAGCCATACAAAACCAGTGGGGTTAGACCCCAAATAGCAAGTACCACAAAGGAAGCACAAAATAGAGAAACAAAAACCCAAGAAAAATATATATAATACATAGGTTCAGTGTCGCAGCTTAGGTCAATGGCATATCCTAGCGCAAAGGCCCAACCCTACAACCAAACAAGGACAAGGGTTGAACCATCACACTATGATAGTCTAATTTTCCTAGGCTACTAACCAAATAATATAATCACAACCAAGTCCATTTTCTTATATCCACTTGCACGGCTTGCTAATTGTGGAGTCTAAGGTTATATCAGAAATAATGTATAATAGGTATCCTCAGATCACGCCATTGCCAAACATGAGCTTACCGAACCAAAATATGAATAAAACATGTATTCACGAGGTGCACCAGTTTTCCGTGGGGCCACTGCGCTAAAAATACGGTATTAGCGATTCTAGTGTTCCTATAGTAAAATAGTGGCTCGGTATAATAATAGGTCAGATACTGCACTCCACTAAGGCAGATGATATACAGTATCTGTGGTGGCCATCCCACATCGCACTTAGAATGAATCCCTGTGGGAAGGTTCGTTGGCATGATCTCGGGGTACCGTTTCCTCCAATGTTACTACCACTTTTAGTTACCTAATTAGCCCTATATTATGTTTGAAATCTCAAGGTGTTGTTACATGAGAATTTCCCTTAAGATATCGTACAAAGTAAGGGAACGCTAGATACGAATCCATGGAAGTCAAATCTGGATTCACCCGGGCATGTATGCAACATTCAGTCAATCAATATCCTAGCCACGCTTTAGTAGTTGACTTGCTTATTATGCCCGTACTGAAGAAATAATATATATATTTATAATATCATGCATTCAAGAATTTGGAGGCATTCTCGATACACAAACCAAATATAATCACTTAATATGTGACACGATGTGTCGCACCTCGACGCACATTAAATCATGGACAAATATCAGGCAATAATGGTATCAGCACAGATACAATATTTGAGTCTAATTACCAATTATACATTAGATCATGAAAGAATAATAAAATATTAAATCAAAACAAGCGAGGCCACATGGGTCTCTAGGCCGCATGGGAAGTCCAGGCCGCATATGACTCTAGGCCTCATATGAAGTCAGGCCGCATGCTCAGGGTTAAAGTATACTCCTTGGGACAAGTGTTGAAGTGACAGCCAATAAATAAAGTATCAGTAACATAAAGTGATTGATGTGACAAGCCATAAAGTGTGTCAGAAAGAAAGGACAAAAATCATAAAAACATGTGCCATGATTTTAGAGTCATGCGTTCAAGAAAAAGTGGCTGCATGCTTTGCTTACTGCATATGCCTGCTTGCTGCATATGGGTCGATGTCGCATGGAGTTCGATGATGCATGGAGGTCTCTTGGACTTAGCTAATTTATTATTCGTTCATCGAGTGAACACATAAGGAGTTCAAGGATAAGCTCCAGAACACTTGTGTGATGGCAGTCATGCGTCTAACAAGATGGAAGCATTTTGGTCAGTATGCGATGAAAGCTCAGGCCGTATAGTACTCTTGGCACATAACTCGTTGGCAGCATGAAGACTTCATCTTCTCCAAACAGCAGGTTCGGCCATGGTAAAAACTCCAAAAAATTAAAATCTTGTTTTGTCCATAAAATCCTCATTTTAAGTCCAGATCGAGTGAACCAAAAGCTAAAACGCTTGAAATTGAAGAATCTATCATGTTACAAAAATTGGTTTTCAAAAAAGCATGTTTAATAGATCAAAACCAAGAAAAAGTCATAAAACCCATAATATCCTAAGTTAGAAATGTAGATCTACTCAAAACCATCCATCAAAACAGAAAACTCAAAGTTCTAAAAGTGCTAAGAAACATATAAAAATATAATGGAACAATAATATGGAGGATTTCTCTATTTCTCATGCAAGGTGTACTTGCCTATGGAAGGGGAAGAGAAAATACATGAGAGAGAAAGAAATGAAGTAATGAAGTGTGAGAAGGAAATATTGGGTTATATATTGTAGGGTTGAGGGTTGAACCAAGGGTTCTCATAACTTGAACCAACCCACGAAATGAACCATGAACAAGGTTAAACCAAAGAATGAGTCTAGTATCCATGCACATGCAACCAAGCTAAAATAAAAATATGTTCCAAATACGTATATCGGAAACGGGGAGTGACACACAGTACCCGATAACCCACACCCCCTTCTCTTGGTTGACCCTTATAACTGTTATTGCTTTTGTTGCTGTACTAATTCCAGCAGTGAGGTATGCTTACTGAGGCCAAGGTCTTTCTCCCATCGAGCCCAAGATATCCCTCTTCAATTTCTAATTGGTTTGGAGTTCATCTGAGTCTCCTAAAGGACAAAAATATGCCATAACGCTCCGCCGTAATCAACTTGGTACGTGTTCTATCTTTAAATTTGGTTCATATTCTTTAGTAATAAAATTTTATATAAATATCTACATTATGTTAGCGTCATGAATATACAACTCCGTGCCTTAAGAACCTATTAAAATTTTGTGTGAAATTGTGCACCAAAGTTTATTAAATAGCCCAAATTCGTCATATATTTCAGCCACGTTTTTAGCAGTCCTAGTAACTTAGAAAGACCATAACTTCTAACTCAGAACTCTGTTTAATCTCCAATTTTTTTAAAAGAACCATGTCAAAGTTAGCTTTCAAAATAAATAAATTAATAGAACAAATTTGATCTATAACTTTTTATAGAATTATTTAAGTGTCAGGTGTCAGAAAGACGAACGTATTTCAGTATTTTTACGATTTTAGGAGTTTTGGAAACTAAAACAGGATCATTTAAAGTTTGAAAAAGTTGATGTTGTCACACTCTAGTCCCAAAATATACGGGACTAGGCCATGTGGCAATGGCCAGCTACGTATTCGACCAGACTCTTGTCCGACTTGAATACGTATAAGCTGTCCTAATCAGATAATATGTCAAAAATATCCATATATAACATCCACAATGCAAGCTATATACTATGAACTAGGAACAAACTAAATATAATAGAATAATAAGAAGGCATAAACAAACGATACCTGAATTCTCGAAGAGGTACCCAATTCTATGTCAGTACTCAGCAATAACCTGACAGGGAACCAGGTCCTTAGAGGGACGTAATAAGATACAAAAAAATAAATGCCAAATAAAATACAGTAAATAACATGCAAAGAAGGATTTATGACAACTGTCAACAACCAGTCTAACTCATCAATGTGATATGCAAATGAGGACAACGTTCGACATGTGGGTTTTCCAAATATAAATCCGTAGCTTCGAAGCACAGAGACACACGGTACGTACCCGTAGCTCCGAGCACAGAGACACATACTAAGGACTACAACTACGGATACAGGATCTCTACATAAATAAGTAAATACATATATATATATATATATATATAGTGCATGCATAGTAGCCCAAGCGTCTAGTAGTTGTCCTCCCCACCCAATGCTACTGTCAGTGACACACCCGCGACACTTCCAGCCTGACTCAAACAGGTGATACGTCATACTATCAAGTATAGAGGTAACTCTATCAAGAATAAGATAAAACAATGATCTGGTACGCGTATCCTATATGCCATATAGTACGAATTTGTATATTAAATCTATGTGTCACCCGGAATAATCATATAACCATAAAGGTAAGAAAACATGTGAAACGGGAAGCAGTATATGCAAAATAAAAGATTGGTAAGAAAAACATGCATGTAAATACTGTAAATCAATAGGCAAGGTATACTTGCCTCGGGTTCGTCCAATCTGAACTGAGACTGCGGGTACCAAAAGCCATATCAAAGTCTAGGCACAAAATACAGTAGCTACAGTCGTCAAGTAATCAACCAGAGCCCAATTCAAACAACCAAATCATCACACCATATATACACCTACGAACAAGTTCCTAATTAGGGTTTTATTATAGTATATATATGGTAGCACCCTAACTGTAAACATAAATATGTGTATATATAAGAAAACACTTTTTTTTCTTTTTACATAAAACATATAATTTTATATAATTAATAGTAAAGCATTCAAAATTACCAAATATATACTTATGTGAAGTTACTTATACAAATATATAACAAAATACTTAACATATAGATACGAAACTTACGTACAAAAATATATATACTTCCATAAATAAAATTCCTTATACATACATACATACATACATACATACATACATACATAACAAGTATTTGCTAAAAAATAATGGTAAATAATACTTACTAAGTATTTGTTAACAAAATAAATGTATATAATACACACTAAGTATTTGGTAACAAAATATGGGTATATCATATATGATATATAACAAAATATGGTATATGATATGTAAAAAGTACTTGATAACAAAATATTTAATATATACTAAGTATTGGTAATACAACTGGTTAACAACTAATGCTCCCATTCTTAATTATTGGAATCTTATGAAAATATGGAAAACAAGAAGGACTTTATATAAAAGAGCAACTAATGATTATTTTCTTTTGTTGAACACACAGAGAACGGGTGGGTGGAGTGTTTTGTTTGTTTGTTTGTCTTCTTTCCTTTTTTCTTTAACTTTTCTACTATATCGCCAACGTGATAACTACTTTCCTCTCATCTCTTATTCGTCTGCATCATTGGTTATGTGTTTTCGTTTACTAAAGGAAGGAAATGAGTCGAGTATACTCAAAAATAACCTAACTTCGATTTCTTCTATTGGATTGGACACGAGAGAATGAGAGAGGAGTTGGACTATCCTTGCGTTGGTCAATGACAGGCTCAGGTAGGGACTAGATCGCGTATAAGCCTACGACAAGCTATGGAGGTTAAACAGTCGGCTCACTATTCGTTCGCACCGTTCGGCCTTTGGTCGAGCTCGTTGAAGCGACCGGCTTCCAGGAATGTGTCGAGGTCGTACACAGTGGTAGACGTGATGATGTGATCCGGTAGTTGGTGATGATGATGGTGTTGAGAACCAGCACCGGTGGAGGCTCGACTAGTCAACCAATGCAGAAAGTCGGAATAGCGGAGGCGCCGTCAGCCTAGGCTTGGGGTGAGTTTAGCGGCACTTGCGGCCAGTACCAAGTCGGTGAACACCATGTCAAGCTCGACGCTTCTACATGGCCGATCCGACGGCCGACCCGGACATGATGGTCATGGCGCAATGATGGTTATAGGTCGGGGGCTGCAGCGTGGGTTGGTCCTGGACACGGTTGCTGGCATGTACCTCGACGGTGAAGCTTGAGCAAGAAGTCTTGAGGACGGCTCTGACGTTCATGGTCAGTGGTGGAGGGGTACGCACCAATAGGGCCGGTTGTACCTCATTGTTCATGGCTCTCGACCGGGGAAGCCACCCCGTGCCGGTAGGTTGGTTGAGGTGGTCACGAACAAGTGGTGGAGGGCGACTGCGAGGGGTGAGGTCGAGTTATTTCTGAGGGAATACGATGGTGGTGTAGTGGAGTAAAATGTAGGTCTGTCGACGCTCTTGGTCGCATGAGGCTGCCATCGAGTGGTCGCACGATTACACAACGTGCTATGCTCGGTGGTTGCACAGCTAAAGGGTGTGGACGACGAGCGCCGGTGGTGGTGGTAAAATAGAAGATGGGGAAGGAGGAGAAACAGTGGGTGTGGAGTTGGTTTTCTTAAGGGAAAAAGAAATGGAGGTATGCTGGGCAAATAGAGATGAAGAAGATGGAAATTATGAAAAGGCTGCTGTGGGAATTCGGCTAGGGTTAATATGGGGCTGCTACTATAGCTTATATACCCAATGAATAGGCTGGGTTATCCAAGTTGGGGCTGGCATAGGGGTTTGATTGGGTGGGCTAGCATTCATCACTTATGTATATATGTAATTAATCAGGGATAACAAATCCCATAGCAATACGAAATTATGGCAACACTTGTTTGATAATACTATAATGAGCTTAATGAAATAACTTGATAATAATAAGTAGGCTGTCATTGATTCTATAAAATTAGATGGATAAAAAAAATTATCAATCATATTCATGGAACAAAAATGAAACATTTTAAATCATGATGATAAAAAAAAAAAATTTGGTTGCTTGTTAACTTAAAATGGACATAAATTTTGTTTCATAAAAATAAATAAACTGAATTTTGAGAGGGGTTTTACATTCTACCCACCTTAGAATAATTTCGTCCTAGAAATTTAAAGGTATTTATCCCAAGTAACTCCGATGACCTCACCATGAATTGCTTATCTCGACTCTTGTAATGCGGTCATTGTTTGCTTTTTATAAAGACCTTAACTACCTATCATCTTGACAATTACTATATTTTTATCTCTGACAAAGAATCACTAAAAGAATTTTAACCTCGAGTAGTTTTTCCCCATTTGTATATACGTTCATCCTTGTTCTGGTCGATTCTCAAATTTTTTTTATAGATTCTGAATGCATATGTTATGAATTCTCCATAATCGTATTATGGAACTTATCACCATTTTTTCACCCTTCATTACCTTGATATAAGAGCATATCTTATTTGTAAGTAACAATTCGATTTGATCTAATACTTCTAAAAATACGGCTACAAACATCAATCACCAATTCCTTAAAGAAATTATTCTATCACCGATTCTTATTCTCAATTTCTATACTTGGTCGTGTATCCTCCAAGTATTTAATGTATATATATATTCTGACCATGTACTAGTCCTCAAGGTAGATTCATAACTCATTGTTACCAGTTATCAAATCTTAGTCAATCCTCAACCCATAAGCATCAAAATTTGCCTTCCAACCATCTCTCCCATCCTTGGATATAATATCATTAATGAAATCCTCAAGTCACGCTACTTAAATTATTCTTATCAAGCTTTAGTCAAGTATACCAATATAGATGCGAAATTATACCCTTAAATATTACCCAATATCATTGCATACAAATAACCATATATAGCAATTATATCTATAAGGGTTACTTAACCTAGCTATTTATTCTATATCCAGGTTTATCAAAATCATATTCTCAACTCTAATCTCTAGCATCATGCCTCAAAAGTTTTCGTATCAATAATACCATCAATCATCTTTTGCAAATAATTATAAATAGTAGCTATCTCTAAAACTCTTATAAAATATCAATTTCGTCACCCTCCTATAAGTGGAACATTCTTAACTAACCTACTGGAGAAGCATAAAATACGTTGGGGAATTGTACGCGTATTATACAGTCAAAACCCCCAACATACATGAAGTCCGCGTAAAACAAAGCTTCAGAGCTATCTGGCGTAAAGTAGAGCTTCAGAGCTATACGCGTAAAACAAAGCTTCAAGGTTGTTTGGCGTAAAGCAGAGCTTCAGAGCTGTACGCGTAAAACAGGGCTTCAAAGCCATCTGGCGTAAAGAAGAGCGTCACAGCTGTCTGGCGTAAAGAAGAAAATCATAGCTGTCCGTGTAAAATAGGGCTTCAGAGCTGTACGCGTAAAATAGGACTTTAGAGCTGTCTGGCGTAAAGTAGAGCTTCAGAACTGTCCGCGTAAAATAGAGTTTCAAATCTGTTTGGCATAAAGTAGAGCTTCAAAGCTGCCCGCGTAAAGCAGTGCTTCAAGGCTGTTTTGGCATAAAATGTTGCTATACCTTCCTACGTAAAGTTTAAAATACGTTTTTTTAATGCAGCATAAAAGTTGTACGAGGAACTCTTCGTATTCCTCGGATGAATTTGTCAGACAAATCAGTAAACATGGCACCTGACAAAAGTACTGCACGATGGTCGAGAGGACGGCTGTGATGATAATTTTGTACGGAGATCCAGGTTATCGTTTAGTGACATATTCTTGTTATAAGTCATTTTTACACATTCAAAGAATACGCTGCCTATTCTACAGGGGCAGAAATGAGTCTTACGCTCAAGATAAAGATAAAATCAGACGCCACGTCAAAAGCTGATTCTCATACAGAGCTCGAGGCATATCTCTGCATTTAATACACGAGATGGAGGCAGATCTCTATATTTAATGCACGAGATTTTATTCTATTTTTAATGACTGGGAAAGATAAAACTGTGACTAATACGCTAACATCACCATCCTTGCATTTTACGCCAACCAGGCTATTTTCAACTATAGGAGTATGCCGTATGCTATCTCCTCGAAATACGCCAACTCGACTATATTTGCAAAGGTACATGATAAGGCTACTTAGCCCAGAATACGCTCAAAACCTCAGTCGTGATGGATAATTGGCTATTTTATGCTGGTTATCTATTATTCATGAATCATCAAATTTTACGCAGAGTTTGGCCTTTTACGCCAACAAGTCAGCTATTTGGCTTTTACGCCAATAAGACAGCTATTTGGCTTTTATGCCAATAAGACAGCTATTTGGCTTTTACGCCAACAAGACAGCTATTTGGCTTTTACGCTAACAAGACAGCTATTTGGCTTTTATGCCAACAAGATAGTTATTTGGCTTTTACGCCAACAAGACAACTCTTTGGCTTTTACGCCAACAAGACAGCTATTTGGCTTTTACGCCAACAAGACAGTTATTTGGCTTTTACGCCAACCATCTATACGCAGGGGCAGTTACCTACGTGGCTCGCATGCCGTGATCTTCGAAAAGCAGTTATACGCGTTACCTCGTAAAGAGACACGTGTCATACGCAGATTCAGAAGATTATTTGAACGTGGGTAGCAGTTATTATAACCGCAGCGTAAAAGATGTAACTTTCTTCACAGTTTGGCCTTCTATGCCAACTGGACAGTTATTTGACTGATCTCTATAAATAGAGACCCCCGATCATAGGGAAAAGGGATCGATCGGGGATGAGACAGAAGCACAAGGAAAGATCAGAGAGAGAGAGAGCACAGAAAGAGAGTATTGGTTGACAACTTTGGCAATGAGAATTCAATCCCACTTGCAACCTTTGAAGCTTCTTCTTCTTCTACAGCACTTCTTCATCATCGTATGGTCCAAGGAACAAATTGATCGACCGCAGATCAGACTTCTATAGCAATTCTTTCCCAGAATTATTTTTATTGTACTTAACATCCTCGTATAGGATTAATTGTACTCTTTTTCTTGTTTGTAAGCAAAAAAAAAAAAGAAAGGTTTCGTATAAACCTCTCTCAATTTATTTATCATCAAACAAAGATGGCGACTCTAGTAGAGACGACTTTGTCCTTTGACGAGAAAGCAATTGCTCAATACGATGCTGTATCCATCGGATCGACGAAGAAGACTTTGGTCATCCAGTTCGACCAATCTGCTTATGAAGACATGCTTCGTGCAGGGGGTAGCTCTCATTCCCCCTTTGTCTAGAACAACAATAAGCTGCGTAAAGTGTGGATGCCTAAGACGTCCTCTACCCTTCCTGCAAGCTCTTATTCTCTGATCAACAAGGTTATGACAACACAGCCTATACGCCCTGTGCGTAAAAATTTGTCTCCTGTCTGTGACGTGGCAGATAAGACTTCTGGCAATGCCTCAGTGCCAATCCAGAAGTCTCAAACGTGCTCTGTGCGTAAAACTTTGTCTCCCATTTGTAACATGGTAGACAAGACTTCTGGAAATGCCCCAGCGCCAATCCAGAAGTCTAAGACGCACCCGACGTGTAAACCTTTGTCTCCCGTCTGTGACATAGCAGACAAAATTTCCGACAAGGCCTCAGTGCCAATTCAGAAATTTCAAACGCGCCTTGCGCATAAAAATACATCTCCCGCCTATGATGAGGCAGATAGACCCTTTGATCACATCAAGGGAAAACAAGAGGCGAATATCCCAACCTCTAGGCTTGTACGCCCACGAGAGAAAAAAGTTCCCACTCTTCAGATTACGCGTAACGCTGGAGGCCGTTTGAGGACTTTCCCTGTTTTACGCGAACCTGTGCAAAACTCCAAATTACGCTAGTATAAGTCTGTCCACGTAAAGATGATCCATTTCACTGTAAAATATGCTTCTCAGATGGATAATGGATCATATGCTACTCACATAGGTGAACTGCTGTATTCCTATGGCAGAGAAAGGGTTATGGTTCCTAATCTCCACCTTCCTACTGATGTAAAAAGGCAGAATAAACCTTCTTCTTCTTCTTCTGGTAACCCTCCTGATTTGCATGATTTCTTGATCCAGAAATGCAAAGACAGGGGATCTCCTAATATGTCTATTACACCCCCTAGAGACCATTGTTGTAATAGTCATAAGGTTGTAATTAACTATTGCTGTTCTAAAGCAAAACGGTCAGTTTTCGACCGATTGAACTACTCTTTGTCCTTACAGGAAGAAGAACCAACATTTGCATCAATAAACATGGCTTCGCATATTCCTAGAGGAAGGTCAAGTTCAAGACGTCATCCCTCTAGAACTCCAAGCCAAAGGAGATTTGACAGACTGATCGAGACTTTTGAAGAAGGTATTTTTCGAAACACCCGCTCGAGGTCACGACAATCGACTTCATATTCTTCTGATTCCGACACTGGGGGTCGCCAGCTTTCTGAATTTGATGCTGAAAGTATAGACTCAATCTCTACAGAGATCTATACTAATCCCTCAGTGGCTTCCAGAGAAATGGGAGTTTATGCCGTTGGAGATGAACATAAAGAGGCTTCCCCATCATGAAGTACTGAACAACGCATCGCTATATTAGAAGCATCGCTTAAAGAGATGCATACCATGATGGAGAGTATACACCAAATGATGGTGACCCAACATGCAGCTGCAATGGCTCAAACACCAGTTCCTCCGACGTAACTATGTATGGGGGTAGATATACCATCAGCCAATGCAAGCCAGGAGCCTGTTCAAAATCAAGAATCAGCTGCTCCTCGACCTCTCAACCCAGAGAATGTATTACCTCCTGTTGGAGTTACAATACATCCGATCTCTCACCTCTCTGCTGTCCCTTTCCCAACTGAAGATCCGATACAGGCAGTTCAGGAATTAAAAGCCCAATTTGATGCCTTGAAGCATAAAGATCAGCTCAAGAAGTTGGGAATTAACTAGCCATATCCAGCTGTCTGGGATGAGATCCCTTTCCCGCCAAAATATAAACCACGGGCTATGGTTTTGTTTAAGGGAAAGACGTCGCCAAGCCAGTATATGAACTACTTCAGCATGATGACGGTATTGTTGCAAGAAAATGACGCCCTTCTCACTCGAGTGTTTAAGGGCTGTCTGTCTGGAGTAGCTTACCAACGGTACCGTAGTCTATCTGATAACTGCATTACTTCTTTTGAAGATTTCAAGACTTTATTCTTCGCTCGATTCTACGAGGGAGGAATGGATATATCTATGTCATCACTCATCGAAGTAAAGCAGAAGGAAAAAGAAAACGTTCGTACTTTCATTGAACATTTTCGTCAGGCTACCTTACAGATGCCTCCTGGGATTCCAGATTCAGCCTTGGTGGACATTTGCAGGAAGAACCTTCTCCCACTGATCTCAGTATTCACGAGACCATATCAGTTCCATGATTGGCCCTTATTTATCATATTAGCAGTAGCCGCTGAAGATAACGGTCGGAAGGCTCGTGACAACGAAATCATGATCTCTACCTCTGATAGAGGGAAGCGTTCATCCTCCAATAATGACCATACTCGTAGTTCAAAAGGAAAGGAAGCCCTGGTAATCAACATGTCCAGGCAAAATACTCCGGTAACTACGCAGACGAATCCTGGGACTTCCGGTCCTAAAGAAGAATATTCTTTTGACGACGACGATATTCCGAGCATATTTGATTGTTTAGTCAAAAGTGGCAAGCTTACTCTACCAGAGATAAAGCGTCCAAATGAAGTCGGCAGTACAAATAATCCTAAGTACTGCATTTTCCACAGATACATACATCACCCCACAAAGGCATGCTATGTACTGAAAAGGAAAATCCAGGAGTTGATCGACGCCAAGGCCATCACTCTGCATAATAATGAGAAGACGGTCACTGCAAATATGATTTCACTCCAATTTGGCAATCTTCCCCCTCAAGAAGTACCGGATGGTGTGGTACCTATTCCACGGGCAATGATGAACATCGTTAATCTTCCTCCTACCAGGGGTCAAAATCATGACTTAGTGTCCCTAACTACCAAGCGTGGGGAGATCATATGGGTTCACCCTGATCTAGTATCAGAAATTAAGGAAGAGACTCAAGCTGCTAAAGCTAAGTCTAAGAAGAACTTAAGATGTAAACCATGCCATATGGTTGGAATATCTCCAGCATCGAAAGAAGAGGCTTTAGCAACCGAAACCCGGTCAGGAAAAGCCTACCTCAAAGACTATGAAGGGAATCATGAAGAAGCAATGGTAGACACTTCAGCTACCAAACCTCCAGAGCCTGAACCTATAATACCAGAGGCAGGTCCTTCCAAACCAACTTCAGTGTACAAGGGCAAACAAAAAGAAGTTCGTTTCGATAAACCTTTAAAGAATATTCAAAACAAAGGTTTAGAGAAACCTTATAACTTCGACATCTTGGCTCAGTTGGCTAATACTCCAGCCAGATTATCCATTTTTGAACTACTTCGGCTACCCAAAGACACTCGTCAAGCCTTGAGTGAAGCATTAATGCAAGCAGATGTATGCTTGACCCAGCTCAAGTCCCCTGATAAAGAGCCTATGGCATGTCCTCAATGCCATAGTGTGATAGAAGTGGTCCCTAACATCACTTCTACCCAAGAGGAGATGTTGTTGAAGCATAACAAACATGACAGGCCTCTTTATTACACAGGATACGTCGGCTCCATTGAGGTAGACCGGATTTACATAGATTTGGGATCATCAATCAACATTATCCCTCATAGTCTGCTAAGACCATTGAGAATTCCTACTAGTGAACTGGCTTATACTACCACTACAATTGTGGGCTTCAATGCCAGGAAAAATAGACCATTGGGGAAGATTCGTCTGAGGATCCAGATTGGTGACCTTAGATCATTGGCTACATGCTACATCATTGATTTGGAGGTATCTTATAATATTCTGTTGGGTAGACCATGGATCCATGATCATAATATTTTTTCTTCAACTCTACATCAATATTTCAAATATGTAGATGCTCAAGGAACAGTGAA
This sequence comes from Iris macrosiphon, assembly GCA_036927795.1. NCBI lineage: Eukaryota > Viridiplantae > Streptophyta > Magnoliopsida > Asparagales > Iridaceae > Iris > Iris macrosiphon. The sequence goes on along the minus strand of JAYESA010000002.1, from coordinate 79,341,019 downwards.
GACAGAATTCGCTGATCTTAACCCGTTCAAAGGAGTTGAGTCCTACTATTCTGATGTCATGTTGTACACCCAAGACTATATGAAGGAGGCGTCAGGCAAGATGGAGGAGGAATTCTACCAGAAGTTAGGAGAATCATCTGCTGAGCAACCTTTGTCAATCCAGGTGAAAGGGCGGACTACCTGTCCGAAAGTCATGGAACCTATGACTATTCACTTGGGCAAAACAAAATCGGGAGGAGGAAATGATCCTCTAGTGATCAATCTGAATAAGAAACCTCCACCTTTGGTCATTGACCCTAGGCGCAATAAGCAGTCGGCTGATGTAAATATAACCGGGAACGTGTGTTCTGATGATAATAAAGATTCTCTTTTCCAGTATATTGACGCCCAATTTTCTATTCAGGAATTTTCTCCTCATGAAGATATAGAACCCATAGCACAAAAATTCTTGGAAGCTATGTACTTCTAATCATCCATATGTGTGGGAAGTAGCATCAACTTCTAATGTCGTCACGACATATGGGCCACATGAAGATTATATCTTTATTGTTCCACCTACTCGCAACGATCAGCGTCCAATAGTTTTCGGTCGAATTTTGGATAGACCGATTATACAAGAAGATTCTCACGAGTCTGATGTTGGAAAAATGCAAATCCACAGATATAGCCCACAGGCTTTAAAGATTATGCAAAACATGGGTTATGATTTGCAATTGGAGCCAGGCCTCAGCTATGGAAAATACAGACGAATGTCGTTGCATGGTGATCCTTACTGTCAATGAACTCGTTTCGGGTTAGGGTATACCACATCTCTTACAACTTCAAACAACTCTAAGTCAAGTGATGAGACCATTTCTTCTTCTCAAGATGATTTGTCATCCTCCGATTCAGATGATGGATTCGAACTGGGATTATCAGTAAATATGGTGTTAACAGATTCCCTCGAAACAGAGGAACAAGAATCTGAACCATTTTAAAATAAATCATGGGCATAGCAAATAGATACACAATGGGAACTCCAGTTCGAACAAAAAGAACCACCCACTGAATACAAGGTTATCCAAGTCAATGTTGGGGATGAATTTTCACCAAAGATGATATTTATCAGTAATAATCTTTCCGAAGAAGAAAGAGAAGAAATGATCCAGCTAATAAAAGAATATATCGATGTCTTTGCTTGGAATTATGAGGATATATCAGGTCTTGATCCAAAAGTGGCTACCCATAAACTCAATATATTGTCTAATTCAAATCCTGTAAAGCAACACCAACGCCGGTTTTGCCCAAATATGATGGATGCCATTGAAGCTGAAATCAAGAAATTAATAGCCTGTGGGTTCATCCGGGAAGAACAACATCATGATTGGGTCGCTAATGTTGTCCCAGTTATGAAGAAAAATAAAAAAGTTCGTGTTTACATCGACTTCCGAGATCTAAATGCGGCCTGCCCTAATGTTTGCATCATCATCAGAGACGTTATGATGATAATACGTGTGATTTTGAGCGCATGTCTTTCATGGACGGATTTTTAGGATATAATCAAATTAAGATAAATCCTGAAGATGAGAAGCATACTGCCTTTCGTACACCATTGGGGGTATATTGCTATACAGTCTTGCCTTTTGGATTGAAGAATGTCGGGGCTATACATATCAATGAGCTATGAGTAACATATTCCATGAGCATTTACGCAAAACGGTGGAATGTTACGTAGATGATATTGCTGTCAAAAGCTGCCTCAAGGATAATCACATCCAAGACTTGAAGACAATATTTGATTTGATGCGCCAACATCAACTCAAAATGAACCCTACAAAGTCCTTCCTTGGTATATCCAGTGGCAAATTTCTGGGATTTGTTATTACTGGTAAAGGCATTCAAGTTGACCCTGATAAAGTAAAAGCTATCCTAGAAATGTGACCGCCCCATAATCTCAGAGAACTTAGGGGATTTCAAGGTCGTTTAGCTTATATCAGGAGATTCATATCCAACCTCTCTGGAAGATGTTAACCTTTTTCTCGTCTAATGAAGAAAGGTGTGTCATTTGTATGGGACAAAGCCTGTCAGCAAGCGTTTAATGACATTAAACGCTATCTTACTAATCCTCCAGTTCTGGTGCCTCATGTCATAGGAAGACCATTTTTGTTGTATGTTCGAGCAATGGATCATTCTTTAGGGGCTCTTCTTGCACAGAAGAATAATGAGGGTCATGAACAGGCTATATACTATCTAAGCAGGATGATGGTCGGAGCAGAACACAGGTATAACCCAGTGGAAAAAGAATGCTTGGCCCTAATGTTTGCCATTCAGAAGACGCGATATTACGTGATGGGCCAAACTATTCATATTATCTCCAGAATCAATCGACTTCGGGTATTAATGAATAAGCCAAGTATTCTTAATTCCCGACTCGAGACTTGGGCAATACTACTGACACCGTATGATATGGTGTACGTCCCTCAGAAGTCCATGAAAGAAACATGTTCTTCTTAGAACATGTTCCTCGATCTCAAAATTTGGAAGCTGATGCTCTGGCTAGTCTAGCTGCAGATCTAGCTATTCCTATAAGAAGGCAGAATTCGGTGATCCTTCTTAACAGAGATTTGTTTTGTGTAAAAAATAATTTTCACATAGAACGCAGCTATGTTATAAATATGGATCTTCCTAAGAGAGATTGGAGAAGTCCCTTTATAGACTTCGTATTATACAGAATCTTACCAGAGGATCCTAAAAAAGCAGTATCTATCAAAAGGCGATCGCTACGTTTCTATTTTGACGCTTCTTCACAAAGTCTATATCGCCGGACATATGATGGACTATTATTACGATGTCTCTCTGATGATGATGCAAAGTGGGTTATCCGAGAAGCTCATGATAGAGTATGTGGAGCACATCAACGGGTCCTAAGTTACAGGATCGTGTCAGGAGGATGGGCTACTACTGGCCTACCATGATTGCAGATGCCGTAGAATATGCAAAAAAATACAAAGCCTGTCAGGTTCATACAAATTTCATACATCAACCTTCTGAGTATTTACATCCTACTATTACATCATGGCCCTTTGAATCATGGGGTATGGATATCATTGGTCCTATTCATCCTTCATCTTCTAGAGGACATCGGTTTATATTGGCCATCACTAATTATTTCTCCAAATGGGCGGAGGCGATCCCTCTTGCTGAAGTAAAAACATCCAATGTGATCAGCTTTATCAAACATCATGTAATTTATCGCTTTGGAATACCCCGAAGGATAATTCATAACAATGGGCCTCAATTCATCAGTCAAGCATTTCATCGATTTTGCGATAAGAATCGGATACAAAATATGGCCTCGACAACATATAATCCTGCTGCTAATGGTTTAGCGGAAGCCTTCAACAAAACCATCATCAAACTCTTGAAGAAGTTTATCTTTTCGAATAAAAGAGATTGGAACGAGAAGTTGGGAGAATGTCTGTGGGCATATCGCACAATGGTACAAACACCAACGGGTTGTACCCTATTTTCATTGGTTTATGGGTGTGAAGCAGTTCTCCCTATTGAAATTCAAATTCCATCACTCAGAATAGCAGTGTCTAATGAGCTGACTCAGGAAAATAATGATCGTTTAAGACTTCAAGAGCTAGAAGGGTTAGACGAGAAACGCATTCAAGCTCAACAGTGCATCGAGTTCTACCAGGCACGCATTTTCAGAGCTTTTAATCAAAAAGTGAAGGAAAGAGTGTTCAAAGTTGGTGAGCTAGTTTTAGCTATGAAGAGGCCAATGATCATTACGCACAAGAGTAAGGGCAAATTCTAGTCCAAATGGGAGGGCCCTTATGTGATTGAAACAACATTTTCAAATGGCGCTTACAGATTAGCCAAGCCTAATGGAGATTTGATAATGGCTCCTATCAATGGCAAATTCCTGAAGAAGTACTATGCTTGATCTCCCTTGCTTAACAGGATATGATGAAGATCTTATTCTGATAATACTACATACAAAAATTAGCCGGATCATATTCTATCATGTTCTTATGACCTCTGAATAGATATGTTTAACCAATTTGAAACTTTAAAACCTATCACGTCCATATTACCTCTGATAGTATTTTATATACAAATTTACTTGGATCATAGTCTATCATGTTCATATTACCTCTGAATAGATATATTCAGCTAAACCTTACTGAAAGTATATCATGTCCATTTTACCTCTGATATCACTTTCATCTTAGCCTATCATTTATATTCTAAACTGATGGGTCCACAAAGTCAGAAAATGTATTTTATTATCTTTGGGAATAACAAATTACAAAAGGAGCAAAAAAGTACATCATTGGGGAGGAGCAGTTAAATCACGGATCTGTTGCGCCAAAGCAGTCATCCTCTTATTCCTGGAGTTTAAAATGTTGGTGCGAGCCAGTTCCAGCCTTGCTTCATCATTGCTCAAGAGAGATAGTTCGGACAGAGAATCAACAAAACTTGCGTGGATGACACCCACATGTGTCAAGTTCTGTTGAGCTGTATTCACTTGGCCCTCCAATACATCATGAACTAGCGATGCTTTGAGAAGCCTCTCCCTTGTTTGAGCAAGTTCAACTTCCAATTCTCAAACCCTCACTTTATATCCCTCACATTCGGCACAGCACTAAGCTAGCTGAGGAATACTCTCCACCAATACTGCTTGCTTTTTCTCCATCTCTTGTTGATGTTCCTGGATGGATTTGTTTAAAGTTTCTGTCTTCTGAGCAAATTTCGCAGTTAATGAGTCATACTCAGCCTGAACCAAGTCATTGATGCTGCCTCGGGATAGTTGTAAATATTCGTTAATGGGTTGTTCTAAACCATTAACCATTTGCTCTAGCGCAATAGCTCTTTCAGCGTCATTGAAATTTCTAATCTGCGCTATGGTAAGCTTGGAGGACGTCTTCAGAGCATCAAAGTCTAGATTCTTCTCCAGCACCATGGATATCAATTCTTTCAAAGTGAGGTAGAATATGCTAGTGTATTGTTCAACTAGCATAGCAAAGCTTGAATGGACGCTGGGAGTGGCCGCAATATCAGTCAATCTCCTTTTTGGAATGACTGCAGAGGATGCTGCCACAGTCGTTGCTTCAACAGATGGCGTGACAAAAGAAGAGACACCAACAACAGTTGAAATTGCTGGCATGCTCGACGAAGGAGGCACAGTTGAGATGGTGGGTTCATCCACCTCTGATATTATTTGAACTGCTACTGGCTGGATTATATTTGAGAATGCTGCGGATGATAGATCAACGGCTTCAAGATATGCTTCTTCGACGGTGGTCACCGTCGTTTCATTAGCTGGATTCACAATAAAATCAGAGGTTGTTTCAGCTCCGCCCTCCCCAGAAATGTCTTTGCCTGAAACTAAGATAAGAGAAAGTTAATATCAATTTGATGTTAAATTTTCCTGAAAAAAATGTGAAGACAACATTTACCTATGGCCGATGGTATGTATATTGCGTCTGCAGCCTGTATAGCTAAATTATTTCTTAATGATGCTAAACAAGCTGTCATACCTGGAGAGGAGGGTACACCAACTGAAGCTTGAGGTTCGTCATCCCAGTCGTCACCAAATCTACTAGAGGTTCATCGGGTGGAATCTCGCTTGAAATACTTACAGATGAAGGATGGGCTAGTCCCATTATTTGTCTTAGGAAAGGTATACTGATTCTTATTGAGCTCGGCCTCGAAGGTGATATAGAAGCACTACCAGTAACGGTGGTAGCGGCAGCAGTCGCGGGCAAAGAATCTCCAGCACTTTCAGCTAGAACTGTGGAGGCTCCTTCTTTAAAAGGCGAAGGACCCCTAATCAAAGAATCATCCCCAATAGGGGAAACAATAGGCTCACTCCTGAAAGAGGCCCCCTTGGTGGAAGTCTTTTTAGGACCTCTGTTAGTCTGCTTCTTCTTGCGGGAGGAAGGCTCTTTCTGAGTAGAAGCCTTTTGTTTATTGGAAATTATGAGAGGCTCTGCTGGGGGAGCTATTACGCCTCTCGGTAATATTAATAAATAATCATCTGCACCAGTAGTTTCATCACGTTCATCAGAGGAGACAAATGGTATCTCATCTTTTCTAGTGGACTTATGGGAGGGCATTCTGAAACTTCCATGTACATCAAAATCACGATGGAAGGTATTGATGGACACATAAAACTGGACGTACGAATGAAGAATGCGCAACTCCATGGAGAGAGAGGTCGCGGGAACAGCAAAGGTTGCTCCAGTACAACCCATAATGAAATAACACCATCCTCTAGCACCATCAATAAGCCCACCTTTGAATTTGAAGCTGGTGATAGGATTTCCCACGTACAACTGATCATATCCAAATTGTCTGGCAAAACGGCTAGGCAGATAAGGCTCCAAGTAGCAGTGGTCCTCACTTCTGTACAGCAAGTGGGAAGGTCTAATGCAGACCAACCAGTAAAAGGCTTCAGAAGAAAGAATAGTCTTCCCCTAACCTACATCCTGAAGTTTAGTCCCCTGTTGATTGATATGTACCGGGGGGACGGTGTAGAAGAATTTACAACTATGGGTAAAATTTAGTGCTAGTCGACAATCTATGACGCTAGTCACATTCCAAAAAGAATTCTTGTAATTCAACAAGAAGTTATTGCCCAAACCACTGGAAGATCTGGGAGACATCACTCTGGTGTTGTGAAGGATTAACCATCCCATCAGATATAAGAATGGCAATTCTACTCTGGGATGTCCTTCACGCTGTGTAGTATCGGTCAGCAACCCATCAGTAATAGCCCTCAGGCCAGCTTGTATCCTGCATACTATGGCAGGGAGCAGGCCCAATCTTGCTCCAAATACCAAACGCACTGTAGGCTATAAGATATTGCGATAAATATGATCCATAGACGCGATGCCAGGCACCACCCACCGGCATAGCCAAATAGACAGAAAGCCAGCCAATTGAACTTCTTTTGACAGAGGCTTTCGGCAATGTCTCATATAACTGTAGGCTTTGGTTCCTGCAGGATAACCCCCTATCTCTTCATTGAGAACACAATCTGGAGCCCCTGTATCTTCAATAAGATCATCGATTGTGTTGGCATTAAGAATGCTCAGAGGGTTCAAAGGTTTGTCTTTGCTATCTACAACATTGTCCAGCTTGGCATCTCTAGCCTGATGGAAGAAGAGGTAGGATACCCATTTGTTAATATAGGCTAAATCAGAAGGCTCTCTGTAGAAGGTGGTGCATGCAAGATAGTGGCTCATCAGTTCTTGGTATACAGCCACTACCCGAGGGTTGGTATCCTTCAACTCTCTGTTGGTGGGGACATATTCTTCATAGGGAATGTCTCCCATGGGTAGCTTTTAGATATCTGCCATCTCATGAAGGGCTAGGCCCAACTCACCTTCAGAGTGGCGAAAGTCCCAGTTAGCGAGTTATATCGCTCCATCAAAGCTAAGAACAAATTGGGGTTGATAGGCAGCCCAACACTAGTAGCACTCACAGCCTCAAATAAGTTAATACTTTCCAGCTCTATCTGAAAGTGCTTTAGGGCCCATGTAGTTAAACTGGCCCATCGAAGATTCTGGGGGTTAAGCCATCCACTGGTGCAAGGGTTAACCCTGGGATATACTCCTCACTGCTCCATAAATTCATTGCAGAAAGTTGCCATTTGAAATGGCTAGAGCAAGGAAGAGTCCTCACTAGGGACGCTGCCTGGTAGTAATCCTCTGAAGGGCATAACAGGGCCGGAGGGACTACTTACAAAGGATCCTTGGTTTAATCCTTTCTTATAAAAGATCTTCCCTGGCTGCCCATGAAGATCAAGAGTCAGAGTCTATGCCATCCTTCTGGGATGTGTGGCATGAAAGAATGCAGAGATAGGGTAATCTCTTGACATCTTTGGCAGTAACATAACCGTGCCCTCAGCAGAAAATACCCAATCTTCCTTCTTGGGCTTTGTCTAGGATTGCTTATCAATAACATCCCCAAATAAGAAAGCTGGTTTCTTATACTCAGTTCCGTCTATGTACGTCAAGGGTTCCCCACTGATCATACTCAACAACATTCTTTCTCCTTGGGCCGAGATTAGAGTTCCCCTTTCTTGAGGATACTCGTTTCCAGAGATGGGGAAAGTCACATGGGACAAGTCCTCCAAGTAGTTAGAATTCAACATTTCAGCAGCAGAGCCCATCACTTCAGCCAGAGGGGGGATTTGTAGGTCCACTGCAAAAAGCAAAAGAATAAGTCAGTTTTACGCTGGAATTTACTTTCAGCGCGTAAAATGTAAGTTGCTACACTCTTGCAGTATACGCCAAAATCTAACAGTCTGAGTTTTTACGCCAGACTACAAAAATTTGAGTTTTACGCTGGAATTTACTTCAGTGCATAAAACGCAAGGTTTGCAATATACGCCAAAATTTGACAGTCTGAGTTTTTACACCAGACTACAAAAATATGGAGTTTTACGCTGACACATTAAGAATGTAGGCGTATTTGCGCATACATGTACAACGTGTGCGGAGGGTTTTTATTTCTCTCAAAGTTTTACCTGTGATGCCCGGTGCACAGCTAGACGGCAGAGCACTTCGTTCAGAACGAGGCTCGCTTGGCCTAGTAGGAGTCGCTCGTGCTTGAGCAGTGTAGCGAGATAATGAAGCGACTTTCTTTCCCTTAGCGACGGAGATCTGTTTTGGTGCCATGGCAAATCTGAGGTTTTTTCAGAAAGAGACGAAGAGTTTTCAGAAAGAGACGAAGGGTTTTGTAGAGAAAGATGAAGGATTTTTCTCTCTCATGACCTAGGCCTATTTATAGAGTTCAAGTGACTCTCCGAATCCTTAACCAAATCCTATTTTTTAATAGTCGGTTATAATTTGGGACCACGTCAGCCGATCATTTGAAAAGGAAGACAGATAGTCATGCTGCGTAACGGATCCCTGATTTTATGCTCATATTTTTACGCACAGAGCAATGATCTATGATTTTACGCTCAAAATTTACAGATCTACGATTTTATGCTCAGAAGCTACAGACCTACATTTTACGCTCAGAAGCTACAGATCTACGATTTTACGCTCAGAAGCTACGGATCTACGATTTTACGCTCAAAAGCTACAGATCTATGATTTTACGCTCAAAAGTTATAGATCTACGATTTTACACTCAAATGCTACGAATATATAATTTTACGCGCATCTTAAATTATGCGGAACAGATCAGTCAGCAGAATACACGTATATATTGATAATCTGAGTTTTATACTTGAAGAAGCCGGTTACAAGAGTTTACGCAGGAAATGCTCTTCTTATCAGCATTTTCTTTTCTTTTTCATTCAAGAAGACTTTATCAGACGAAAGGGCCAAGGAGTTCCCTGAAAGTGTTTGTCTTCACTGGAAGAGGACTTTTTTTCCTTGGCCATTGATAGTTCATTCGAAGTTTAGCCAGAATCTAGTTCAGGGATGGCCAGTTTGGCGGACATTTCTTGCCCTGTCTCGAGAATCTTTCGAGAAGCCATTTTCGAAGATGATGTTCTGAACAGATCTTTTTCACATTTCGAAGGAGAAATAATAGTTCAGAATTCTATGTGACTCCTCGTCAAAAATAGCATGACAATTGGATCTTCAAGACAATTTAATGCTAAAGAGCTTTTTACGCATCTTCATTTACGCGTAAAAGTTGGAATGTGACTGGATGCATATCAATTAGAGTCTGTGTAAAAATTACTCAAGCATGTTAAAGCTGCATATTATCAGACTTCCTCACAGCAATATGGCAAATCAATAGTGCGTAAAAGAAGACAAGTTTATTAATCATGATTACATATGATGGAAATTTACTTTTTATAAAGGATTTTTCATTAATATTCAAGATCATGATTAAATATGATGGGAGTCCACTACGCTAGGTTCTCGTCTGATGGAGATCTTCATTTCTTCTTCTACAGCACTTCTTCGGCCAGGTGCCAAGAAAATGGTGAATGGAGGGAGGATACAAAACTGGACCTGTTTAAATTATTCAAGCCCATCTCCCATACGTCAGCGGTGGCCATGCTTCGAATTATGACTGGGATTCAGACCCAACGCAATACTGAAAGACATGGCCAAGCTGCCCATCAGGGTCCAACTTTATAATAGGGGAAAATACAGCTAGCAAGTTGTGTGGTCTAATGCGACCCTTCCTCTCTCTTTGACGAATCACCATATAAAATCGTTGATTATCTCGAACAAAGAAAGCTATGATATCCTTCCATGGTCCATCATTGCAAAGAATATTTTCTCGAAGACGTCTCTTTTTACGGCTCCTTACATACTGGAAGAACATAATCTTTTTCTTTCTCAGATCAGCCCAATGAATATCAGCAGCCATCTTTGTGGTGAAGGAAGTATGGAAAAACAAGTTTACTTTATTGCCCTTATATAGGCAGAAAAGAACATACAAATCCCAACAACTCCTTAAATATTGTCAAAAAATCAGCCTCGAAGAACGAGTCAAATTTAACCATTTCATGCTTCATTCAAAGTATTTCAAATTACGAGGAATTTGAAAACTTTGAAGGGGGTCTTGTAGAAGCATGAAATACGCTGGAGAATTGTACGCATATTATATAGTCAAAACCCCCAACATACATGAAGTCCGCGTAAAACAGAGCTTCAGAACTGTCTGGCATAAAGTAGAGCTTCAGAGCTATACGCGTAAAATAGAGCTTCAAGGCTGTTTGGCGTAAAGTAGAGCTTCAGAGCTGTACGCGTAAAACAGGGCTTCAGAGCCGTCTGACGTAAAGAAGAGCGTCAGAGCTGTCCGCATAAAATAGGACTTCAGAGCTGTACGCGTAAAACAGGGCTTCAAAGCTGTCTGGCATAAAGTAAAGCTTCAGAACTGTCCATGTAAAACAGAGTTTCAAATCTGTTTGGCGTAAAGTAGAGCTTCAAAGCTGCCCGCGTAAAGCAGTGCTTCAAGGCTGTTTTGGCGTAAAAGGTTGCTATACCTTCCTGTGTAAAGTTTAAAATACGTTTATTTTAATGCAGCGTAAAAGTTGTACGAGGAACTCTTCGTATTCCTCAGATGAATTTGTCAGACAAATCAGTAAACCTGGCACCTGACAAAAGTACTGCACGATGATCGAGAGGACGGCTGTGATGATAATTTTGCACGAAGACCCAGGTTGTCATTTAGTAACATATTCTTAATACAAGTCATTTTTACGCATTCAAAAAATACGCTGCCTATTCTACATGGGCAGAAATGAGTCTTACGCTCAAGATAAAGACAAAATCAGATGCCACGTCAAAATTTGATTCTCATACAGAGCTCGAGGCATATCTCTGCATTTAATACATGAGATGGAGGCAGATCTCTACATTTAATGCACGAGATTTTGTTCTATTTTTAATGACTGGGAAAGCTAAAACTGTGACTAATACGTTCACATCACCATCCTTGCATTTTATGCCAACCAGGCTATTTTCAACTATAGGAGTACGCCGTATGCTATCTTCTCAAAATATGCCAACTCGGCTATATTTGCAAAGGTATGTGATAAGCCTACTTAACCCAGAATACGCTCAAAACCTCAGTCGTGATGGATAATTGGCTATTTTATGCTGGTTATCTATTATTCATGAATCATCAAGTTTTACGCAAAGTTTGGCCTTTTACGCCAACAAGACAACTATTTGGCTTTTACGCCAACAAGATAGCTATTTGGCTTTTACACCAACAAGACAGCTATTTGGCTTTTATGCCAACAAGACAACTATTTGGCTTTTACGCCAACAAGATAACTCTTTGGCTTTTACGCCAACAAGACAGCTATTCGGCTTTTACGCCAACAAGATAGTTATTTGGCTTTTACGCCAACCATCTTTACGCAGGGGCATTTACCTATATGGCTCGCATGTCGTGATCTTCGGAAAGCAGTTATACGCGTTACCTCGTAAAGGGACACGTGTCATACGCAGATTCAGAAGATTATTTGAAAGTGGGTAACAGTTATTATAACCGCAGCATAAAAGATGCAACTTTCTTCACAGTTTGGCCTTCTATGCCAACTGGACAGTTATTTGACTGATCTCTATAAATAGAGACCCCCGATCACAGGGAAAAGGGATCGATCGGGGATGAGAAGAAGCACAAGGCGAGATCAGAGAGAGAGATAGCACAGACAGAGAGTGTTGGTTGACAACTTTGGAAACGAGAATTCAATCCCACTTACAACCTTTTGAAGCTTCTTCTTCTTCTATAGCACTTCTTCATCATCGTGTGGTCCAAGGAACAAAGTGATCGACCGCAGATCAGACTTCTATAGCAATTCTTTCCCAGAATTATTTTTATTGTACTTAACATCCTCGTATAGAATTAATTGTACTCTTTTTCTTGTTTGTAAGAAAAAAAAAAGAAAGGTTTCGTATAAACCTCTCCCAATTTGTTTATCATCAAACACCTACCAACCTTGAAGTACTCGAGTCAACGCATACAACAACCTTATGATCAACATCTACAAAACCCTATAGTCAAACATAGTCTAACCATCGTAATTAACCTAGAAGGTTTAACCTTGCAGCATCTAAGGATTCACGTACCCTTAACTGTCCCAACATAACAATCATAAACAAATTTAAGTAATTTACTAAGTGGTACATGTACGAGATTATTGTAATCCAGTCATTAGTAAGAAAAGAGATAGTAAGGTCCTAAGGTTGGGTCGAGCAATCCATACCAGTGTCAAACAACGATAAAATGAAGAAAAGCAAGAAAGAGTAATAATAATTTTCAATAACAGTATCGAGCCAACCGAGATACATATGACGTAATCTAGGCAAAATTTGAGAACCATATACCTCCGTGATTATGCCACATAAAGTTTCTGCCATGCCAGGGTGCATCTTACTGCAAATAACTTTCTTGCTTCATAATACAACAGATGACTGCAGTGCACCACTGCCACACCAGATAATACAAGTTCTTGAACTTGTCATAGGCTAAATCCATGATATATTTCAAAAACAACTTTTGTGGAAAAGCTAGAAGATTAAATCAAGATGCATAGGATGTAGTGTAGGTAAACTTTGAGAAACATATACATCCGAGATCCCGTTATCTGAAGTTCTACCAAGCCAGAATGCCTCTAGCGGCAAAAGCTTCTGATTCCGTAATACAAGGATGAAATATAGCTTCTCGAACTATCTATTGACCAAATTCATGAGACATTTTCAAAATATTTTCTTTTTTAAAATGAGATTAGTCGATCCCAAGGTCAATAAAGAGAAGTTTAAGCAAATTATAGGATAAGAAAAATAAGAATGCAATCATGTCGAGAAGAATAACAGGAAAATAATCATGTTAGAAAGATCTTAAAGAAGCCTATAACCCTATTTGTGAATATATTCTAAAATCTAATCATATATGCAGGCCCGCTCGGTACAATAATGTAACTGAAATGACTAATTTGACCTCCATGGGCCACCACAAAAACTTTGTCACTCTCCAGTCCCAAAATATGCTGGACCAGGCCACGTGGCAATGGCCAGCTACGCATTCAACCAGACTCTTGTCCGACTCGAATACGTATAAGCTGACCTATTCAGATAATATATCAAAAATATCTCTATATAACATCCACAATGCTAGTAATATACTATGAACTAGGAACAAAACTAAATGTGATAGAATGATAAGAAAACATAAACAAACGATACCTGAATTCCCGAAGAGGTCCCCAATTCTATGTTAGTACTCAGCAATAACTTGGCAGAAAACCAGGTTCTCAGAGGGACATAACGAGATACAGAAAAATACATGCCAAATAAAATAGAGTAAATAACATGCAAAGAAGTAAACATGGGTCTATGTAAAACTGTCAACAACAAGTCTAACTCATCTATGTGTTATGCAAATAAGGGCAACGTTTGACGCGTGGGCTTTCCAAATATAAATCCGTAGCTCCGAAGCACAGATACACACAGTGCGCACCCGTAGCTCCGAGCACAGAGACACATAATAAGGACTACAACTCCGGATACAGGATCTCTACTTAAATAAGTATATATATATATATGTATATATGTATATATATATATATATATACATATATATATATATGTATATATATATATATATATAGTGCATGCCTATGCCCAAGCGTCTAGTATTTGTCCTCCCCACCCAATGCTACTGTCGGTGACGCACCCACGACACTTCTAGCCTGACTCTAACAGGTGATATACCTAACTATCAAGTATAGAGGTAACTCTATCAAGAAGAAGATAAAACAATAATCCGCTATGCGTATCCTATATGCCATGCAGTACAAATCTGTGTATCAAATCTATCTGTCAGCCAAAATAATCATATAACCATACAGGTAAGGAAATCGGTGAAATAGGTGAAACAAGAAGCAATATGTCCAAAATAAAAGACTGGTAAGAAAAATATGCATGTAAATACTATAAATCAATAGGCAAGGTATACTTGCCTCAGGTTCGTCCAATCCGAGCTGAGACTGCAGGTACCAAAAGCCATATCCAAGTCTAGGCATGAAATACAGTAGCTACAGTCCTCAAGTAATCTATCAGAGCCCAATTCAAACAACCAAATCATCACACCGTATATACACCTACGAACAAGTTCCTAATTAGGGTTTTATTTTAGTATATATATGGTAACATCCTAACTGTAAACATGAATATGTGTATATATAAGAAAATACTTTTTTTTTCTTTTTACATAAACATATATTTTTATATAATTAATATTTAAGCATTCAAAATTACCAAATATATACTTATGTGAAGTTACTTATACAAATATACAACAAAATACCTAACATATAGATACGAAACTTACGTACAAAAATATACATATACTTCTATAAATAAAATATCTTAGACATACATACATACAACCATACATAACAAGTATTTGCTAAGAAATAATGGTAAATAATACTTACTAATTATTTGTTAACAAAATAAATGTATATAATACACACTAAGTATTTGGTAACAAAATATGGGTATATCATATATGATAAGTATTTGTTAACAAATATGGTATATAATATATAACAAAATATGATATATGATATGTAATAAGTACTTGATAACAAAATATTTAATATATACTAAGTATTGGTAATACAACTTGTTAACAACTAATGCTCCCATTCTTAATTATTGGAATCTTATGCAAATATGGAAAACAAGGAGGACTTTATATAAAAGAGCAACTAATGATTATTTTCTTTTGTTGAACACACAGAGAACGGGTGGGTGGAGTGTTTTGTTTGTTTGTCTTCTTTCCTCTCTTTTTTCTTTAACTTTTCTACTATATAGCCAACGTGATAACTACTTTTCTCTCATCTCCAATTCATCTACATCATTGGTTATGTGTTTTCGTTTACTAAAGGAAGGAAATGAGTCGAGTATACTCATAAATAACCTAACTTTGATTTCTTCTTCAGGATTGGACACGAGAGAGTGAGAGAGGAGTTGGACTACCCTTGCGTTGGTCAATGATAGGCTCAGGTAGGGACTAGATCGCACGCAAGCCTTCGGCAAGGTGTGGAGGTTGCACAGTTGGCTCACTGTTCGTTTGCACCGCAGGGCCTCCGATCGATCTCATTGAAGCGGCCGACTTACAGGAAGGTGTCGAGGTCGTATGCAGTGGTGGACGTGATGATGTGATCCGGTAGCTGGTGATGATGATGGTGTCGAGAACCAGCGTCGGTGGAGGCTCGGCTAGTCGACCAATACGGGAAGTCGGAATAGCAGAGGCCCTGTAGGCCTGGGCTCGGGATGAGTTCAACGGCTCTTGCGGCCAGTGCCAAGTCGGTGAACGCCAAGTCGACGCTTCTGCATGGCCGATCAGACAGTCGACCCGGACACGGTGGTCATGGCGCAATGTTGGTTGCAGGTCGGGGGATGCAGCATGGCATGGTCCTGGGCACGGTTGCTGGCGTGTACCTCGGCGGTGAGACTTGAGCGGGAAGTCTTGAGGATGGCTTCGACGTTTATGGTCAGTGGTGGAGGGGTACGTACTAATAGGGCCAGCTGTAACTCATTGTGCATGGCTCTCGATCGGGGAAAGCCACCTTATGCTGGCAGGTTGGTTGAGGTGGTCACGGACTCGAGGTGGAGAGCGACTACGAGGGGTGAGGTCGAGTAATGTCTCAGGAAATATGACTGTGGTATGGTGGAGTAAAACGCAGGTCTGGCGACGCTCTTGGTCGCATGAGCCTGTCATCGAGTGGTCGCATGATTCTACAACGTGCTATGTTCGATGGTTGCACATCTCAAGGGCATGGACGATGAGCTTTGGTGGTGGTGGTAAAATAGAAGATGGGGAAGTAGGAGAAACAGTAGGTGTGGAGTTGGTTTTCTTAAGGGAAAAAGAAATGGAGGTATGTTGTGCAAATAGAGATAAGAAAGTTGGGAATTATGAAAAGGCTACTGTGGGAATTCGACTAGGGTTAAGATGTGTTGGATTAATTTTGTTAGGTTTGTCCTATTCTTTAGTGGCATTAGAATAGGAGTTTAGTTGCACCATTTGTGGATCAAGTTTGTTTAGTTTTCTATATTTAAACTTCCCGGAATGAAAATAATAATGCAGCACTAGCAACAAAATGTAAGGCTCTGTGTCCTCTTTCTTCTTTGTGTGTGAGTGATATTTTTGTTCCTTTTTTTTCTTTCTCTATAATTGGTATCAGAGCCAAGTTGGTCGAGCACTTGATCCGTTCATGCCCAAATACATGCCGCACTATCCGGGAAGTAGTGTCACCGGCGATGAGGTACCGATAAGTATGGTGGCGAAGGGGAATTCCGCCATCTCGCTGCATTATCCGATGCTCACAACGAGCAATTATGCAGCCTGGGCAATCAAGATGAAGGTCTATATGAGGGCTCAAGGAGTGTGGGAAGCTATCGAGGACACCAACATCGACATGCGCAAGGATCAAATGGCATTGGCGGCCATATACGCGGGCATCCCCGAGGAAACGTTCTTCCTACTGGCCGAAAAGCAAACGGCCAAAGATGTGTGGGATGCGTTGAAGACGATGCAGTTAGGCGCCGATCGTGTGAAGGAGGCCAAGGTACAAACCCTCAAAACTGAGTTCGAGGGGTTGCGCATGAAGGAGACGGATTCGGTCGATGACTTCGCTGTCAAGATAACAACCATCATCAACAAAATTCGTGCATTGGGCGACAAGGTTGAGGAGGCCCATGTCGTCAAGAAGTTTCTTCGGGCAGTCCCAAAGAAGTTCTTGCAGATCGTATCCATAATAGAGCAATTCGGCGACCTTAAAACAATGACGGTCGAGGAGGTGATTGGGCGCCTCAAAGTCCATGAGGAGCGACTCCGTGGATACGATGACGACAACAGCGAGGAGCATCTTCTTCTCACCCGAGCCGAGTGGAAGGCATGTGAGAAGAAGTGTGAAGCCTAGGGCTCCTCTGGTGCTGCTCATAAAGCAAGGGTAAGATGTTATAATTGCAATAATTATGGTCATTTTTTTTCAGAATGTCCCAAAAAGGAGAAGAAAACTCTATTCGTAGAGGTAAGCGAAGATAAACACCCCGCACTGCTATGAATTGGAACAACAAAATTAGGGGGTTGATTGTTGGATTAATTATGTTAGGTTTGTCCTATTCTTTAGTGGCATTAGAATAGGAGTTTAGTTGCACCATTTATGGACCAAGTTTGTTTAGTTTTCTGTATTTAAACTTCCCGAAATGAAAATAATAATGAAGCACTAGCAACAAAATGTAAGGCTCTGTGTCCTCTTTCTTCTTTGTGTGTGAGTGGTATTTTTTATTTCGCGCCGTAATGAGCGAGGAGACGAATTTAGCTCGTCCGGGGTCGTCGTCGCATCTCCGCTGCGACGCATTTCTGGCGCATCGCACAGTGCGCACACGGTCGCGCACCCGCGTCCCGTGGCCTCGCACAGCGAGCCTCGCACAAGGATCCGTGGTGCAGCCATGGGCCTTGCTGCACCGAGCGCGGCAACGATAGGGTAAAAAAAATACCACTCACACACAAAGAAGAAAGAGGACACAGAGCCTTACATTTTTTTGCTAGTGCTTCATTATTATTTTCATTCCGGGAAGTTTAAATACAGAAAACTAAACAAACTTGATCCACAAATGGTGCAACTAAACTCCTATTCTAATGCCACTAAAGAATAGGACAAACCTAACAAAATTAATCCAACAAGATGGAGCTGTTACTATAGCTTATATACCCAATGAATGGACCGGGTTGTCCAAGTTGGGCTGGCTTAGGGGTTTGATTGGCTGGGCTAGCATTCATCACTTACGTATATATATAATTAATCAGGGATAACAATTCCCATAGCAACACTATATTATGGCAACACTTGTTTGATAATACTATAATGACCTTAATGAAATAACTTGATAATAATAAGTAGGCTGTCATTGATTCTATAAAATTGGATAGATAAAAAAAATTATCAATCATATTCATGGAACAATAATAAAACATTTTAAATCATGATGATAAAATAAATTTGGTTGCTTGTTAACTTAAAATGGACATAAATTTTGTTTGACAAACAAATAATAAATAAACTAAATTTTAAGAGGGGTTTTACATTCTACCCACCTTATAATAATTTTGTCATCAAAATTTACAGGAAATTTTCCCATGTAACTCCGATGGCCTTACCATGAATTGCTCATCTCGACTCTTGTAATGCGGTCGTTGTTTGCTTTTTATGAGGACCTTAACTACCTATCATCTTGCAAATTACTATATTTTTATCTATGACAAAGAATAGCTAAAAGAATTTTAACCTTGAGTAGTTGTCCCCATTTGTATATACGTTCATCCTTGTTTTGGTCGATTCTCAAAATTTTCTATAGATTCTGAATCCATATGTTATGAATTCTCCATAATCGTACTATAGAACTTATCACCATTTTTTTACCCTTCATTACCTTGATATAAAAGCATATATTATTTGTAAGTAACAATTTGATTTGGTCTAATACTTTTAAAAATACGGCTACAACCACCAATCACCAATTCCTTAAAGGAATTATTCTATCACCGATTCTTATTCTCAATTTCTACACTTGGTCTTGTATCCTCCAAGTATTTAATGCATATATATATATTCTGACCATGTACTAGTCCTCAAGGTAGGTTCATAACTCACTGTTACCAGTTATCAAATCTTAGTCAATCCTCAACCCATAAGCATCAAAATTTGCCTTCCAACCATCTCTCCCATCCTTGGCTATAATATCATTAATGAAATCCTCAAGTCCCGCTACTTAAATCATTCTTATCAAGCTTTAGTCAAGTATACCAATATATATGCAAAATTATACCCTTAAATATTACCCAATATCATTGCATACAAATAACCATATCTAGCATTTATATCTATAAGGGTTACTTAACCTAGCTATTTATTCTATATCCAGGTTTATCAAAATCACATTCTCAACTCTAATCTCTAGCATCGTGCCTCAAAAGTTTTCGTATCAATAATACTATCAATCATCTTTTGCAAATAATTACAAATAGTAGCTATCTCTAGAACTCTTATAAAATATCAATTTCGTCGTCCTCTTATAAGTGGAACGTTCTTAACTAACCTACCAACCTTGAAGTACTCGAGTCAACGCATACAACCTTATGATCAACATCTACAAAACCCTATAGTCAAACATGGTCTGACCATTGTAATTAACCTAGAAGGTTTAACCTTGCAGCATCTAAGGATTCACGTACCCTTAACTGTCCCAACATAACAATCATACAATAAATTTATGTAATTTACTAAGTGGCCATGTACGAGATTATTCTAATCCAGTCATTGGTAAGAAAAGAGACAGTAAGGTCCTAAGGTTGGGTCTAGCAATCCATACCAGTGTTAAACAACGATAATATGAAATAAAGCAAGAAAGAGGTAATAATAATTTTTAATAACGGTATCGAGCTAACCGAGATGCATATGACGTAATCTAGGCAAAATTCGAGAACCATATACCTCCATGATTATACCACATAAAGTTTCTGCCATGCCAAGGTGCATCTAGCTGCAAATAACTGCCTTATTTTATAATACGACGGATGGATGCAGTGCACCACTTCCACGCCAGATAATATAGGTTCTTGAACTTGTCTTCGGCTAAATCCATGAAAAATAACTTTTGTGGAATAAGCTAGAAGATTAATTCAAGATACATAGGATGTAGTATAGGTAAAATTCGAGAAACGTATACATCCGTGATCACGTTATCTGAAGTTCTACCAAGCCAGAATGCCTCTAGCGGCAAAAGCTTCTGATTCCGTGATACAAGGATAAAATATAGCTTCTCGAACTTGCTCTTGACTAAATCCACGAGACTTTTTCAAAATATTTTCTTTTTTAAAATGAGATTAGTCGGTCCCGAGGTCAATAAAGATAAGTTCAAGCAAATTACAGGATGAGAAAAATAAGAATGCAATCATGTCGAGAAGAATAACAGGAAATTAATCATGCTGGAAAGATCTTAAAGAAACCTATAACCCTAGTTGTAGATATATTCTAAAATCTAATCATATATACAGGCCCACTAGGTACAATAATGTAACTGAAATGACTAACTTGACTTGCATGGGCCACCACAAAAACCTTGTCACGTTCCAGTCCCAAAATATGCTGGACTAGGCTACGTGGCAATGGCCAGCTACGCATTCAACCAGACTCTTGTCCGACTCAAATACATATAAACTATCCTAATCAGATAATATGTCAAAAATATCCGTACATAACATCCACAATGCTAGCTATATACTATGAACTAGGAACAAAACTAAATGTAATTGAATGATAAGAAGGCATAAACAAACGATACCTGAATTCCCGAAGAGGTCCCCAATTCTATGTCAGTACTCAGCAATAACTTGGCAGAAAACCATGTCCTCAGAGGGACATAACAAGATACAGAAAAATATATGCCAAATAAAATAGAGTAAATTACATGCAAAGAAGTAAACAAGGGTCTATGTACAACTGTCAACAACCAGTCTAACTCATCCATGTGATATGCAATTAAGGACAACGTTCGACACGTGGGCTTTCCAAATATAAATTCGTAGCCCCGAAACACAGAGACACAAGGTGCGTACCCATAGCTCCGAGCACACAGATACACAATAAGGACTACAACTCCGGATACAGGATCTCTACATAAATAAGTATATATATATATAGGGTAAACGGGATATGAGCCATAGGCTCATATTCCTATATGAGCCATGCACACGTGGACCAATAGGAATAGATTCCTACATCCCATGTGCACTAGTACACTCAATTTCTATTGGTCCACAAATGCATTGGCTCATGTAGGAATATGAGCCTATGGCTCATATCCCTTTTTTCCATATATATATATATATATATATATATATATATATATATTGTGCATACGTAGTAGTCCAAGCATCTAGTATCAGTCCTCCCCACCCAATGCTACTGTTGGTGACGCACCCGCGACACTTCCAGCCTGACTCTAACAGGTGATATGCCAGACTATCAAGTATAGAGGTAACTCTATCAAGAAGAAGATAAAACAATAATCTGGTATTCGTATCCTATATACCATGCAGTACAAATCTGTGTCAATTCTATGTGTCAGCCGGAATAATCATATAACCATACAGGTAAGAAAATAGGTGAAACAGGTGAAACAAGAAGCAGTATATCCAAAATAAAAGACTGGTAAGAAAAACATGCATGTAAATACTATAAATCAATAGTCAAGGTATACTTGCAGCCGGTCCATCCAATCCGAGCTGAGACTGCAGGTACCAAAAGCCATATCCAAGTCTAGGCACGAAATACAGTAGCTACAGTCCTCAAGTAATCTACCAGAGCCCAATTCAAGCAGCCAAATCATCACACCATATATACACCTACGAACAAGTTCCTAGTTAGGGTTATATTATAGTATATATATGGTAACACCCTAACTGTAAACATGAATATGTGTATATATAAGAAAATACTTTTCTTTTCTTTTTACATAAACATATTTTTTTTATATAATTAATATTTAAGCATTCAAAATTACCAAATATATACTTATGTGAATTTACTTATACAAATATATAACAAAATACTTAACATATAGATACTAAACTTACGTACAAAAATATACCTATACTTCTATAAATAAAATATCTTATACATACATACGAACATACATAACAAGTATTTGCTAAGAAATAATGGTAAATAATACTTACTAAGTATTTGTTAACAAAATAAATGTATATAATACACACTAAGTATTTGGTAACAAAATATGGGTATATCATATACGATAAGTATTTGTTAACAAATATGGTATATAATATATAACAAAATATGATATATGATATGTACTAAGTACTTGATAACAATAAATGTATATAATACACACTAAGTATTTGGTAACAAAATATGGGTATATCATATATGATAAGTATTTGTTAACAAATCTAGTATATAATATATAAAAAATATGGTATATGATATATAATAAGTACTTGATAACAAAATATTTAATATATACTAAGTATTGGTAATACAACTTGTTAACAACTAATGCTCCCATTCTTAATTATTAAAATCTTATGCAAATATGGAAAACAAGGAGGACTTTATATAAAAGAGCAACTAATGATTATTTTCTTTTGTTGAACATACAGAGAACGGGTGGGTGGAGTGTTTTGTTTGTTTGTCTTCTTTCCTCTCTTTTTCCTTCAACTTTTCTACTATATAGCCAACGTGATAACTACTTTCCTCTCATCTCCTATTCGTTTACATCATTGGTTATGTGTTTTCGTTTACTAAAGGAAGGAAAGGAGTCGATTATACTTACAAATAACCTAACTTCGATTTCTTCTCCAGGATTGGACACGAGAGAGCGAGAGAGGAGTTGGAATGCCCTTGCGTTGGTCAATGACAGGCTCAGGTAGGGACTGGATCACGCGCAAGCCTGCGGCAAGCTGCGTAGGTTGCACAGTCGGCTCACTGTTCGTTCGTACCGCTCGGCCTCCGGTCGATCTCGTTGAAGCGGGAGGCTTACAGGAAGTTGTCGAGGTCATACGCAATGGTGGACGTGATGATGTAATCCGATAGCTGGTGATGATGATGGTGTCGAGAACCAGCGCCGGTGGAGACTTGTCTAGTCGACCAATGCGGGAAGTCGAAATGGCAGAGGCACCGTCGGCCTGGGCTCGAGGTGAGTTTAGCGGCCCTTGTGGCCAGTGCCAAGTTGGTGAACGCCAAGTCAAGCTCAACGTTTTTGCATGGCTGGTCCGGCGGCTGACCCGGACACGATGGTCATGGCACAATGATGGTTGCAGGTCGGAGGATGCAGCATGGCATGGTCCTGGGCATGGTTGCTGGCATGTACCTCGGCGGTGAGGCATGAGCTAGAAGTCTTGAGGACGGCTCCAACGTTCACAGTCTGTGATGGAGGGGTACGCACCAATAGGGCTGGCTGTACCTTATTATGCATGGCTTTCGACCAGGAAAAGCCACCCCATTCTGGCAGGTTGGTTGAGGTGGTCACAGACTCGAGGTGGAGGGCGACTGCGAGGGGTAAGGTCGAGTAATGTCTGAGGAAATATGACGGTGGTGTGGTGGAGTAAAATGCAGGTCTGGCGACGCTCTTGGTCACACGAGGCTGCCATCGAGTGGTCGCACAAGTCCACAACATTCTATGCTCGGTGGTTGCATAGCTAAAGGGTGTGGACGACGAGATCTGGTGGTGGTGGTAAAATAGAAGATAGAAAAGGAGAAGAAACAGTAGGTGTAGAGTTAGTTTTCTTAAGGGAAAAAGAAATTGAGGTATGTTGTGCAAATAGAGATGAGGAAGATGACAATTATGAAAAGGCTGCTGTGGGAATTCGGCTAGGGTTAAGATGGAGCAGTTATTGTAGCTTATATACCTAATGAATGGGCCGGGTTGTCCAAGTTGGGGTTGTCATAGGATTTAATTAGCTGGGCTAGCATTCATCACTTATATATATATGTAATTAATTAGGGATAACAATTCCCATAGCAACACTAAATTATGGCAACACTTGTTTGATAATACTATAATGACCTTAATGAAATAACTTAATAATAATAAGTAGGCTGTTATTGATTCTATAAAATTGGATAGATAAAAAAATTATCAATCATATTCATGGAACAATAATGAAACATTTTAAATCATGATGATAAAAAAAAATTCGATTGCTTGTTAACATAAAATGGACATGAGTTTTGTTTGATAAACAAATAATAAATAAACTAAATTTTGAGATGGATTTTACAGACGCGAAGGCCTATGACATAATTAAACCCCATAATTTATTAGCTATGTTTAATAGGTGTAATATTGGTTATAAGAGGGAATAGACTATACGACATAGATATTTTTTGTGGATCCATATAAAAAATAGATTAGTTATATACTGTAATCCCAATAGACCTAATGTGTAACATAGATTATGGCTCGAGCTATTTTTAATTTAATTTAATTTCTTCTTTAGGATATTTATGATCTGGACATGTTCGGACGTGGAAGTTGGACATGCATCTTCACGGCAACCGGGAATAGGCAAGTTTACCTTGCCATGTCATATATATTTTTCCATTATATTGCATGTATATTATTATTATATAATTTATTTTTGGTGTATTATGACACTTAGGGTCGTTGTCGTTACTTTGTGTCTGAGTTAAACTCAGGTGTCGATGTCCGTTAGCGGAGTCAGGTAACGATTCTAGAATTGTCTTTACAATGCCAAGAAGGTATAGATATTTGTACGTTAGACCTTAGGATACTTGACATGACATTCCTGAGAATCCGTACTTGATATATTCATGGAGATCGGGTTCTGCATTTGGTATTAGGATTGTAACATGATATGCTATTATACTATACTACTTACTATGACTCGATGTACTAGTTAGAGGTATTGACCTAGCGTGTTATGGATATGAGACGTAAGGTTACTTGGGAAGGGAGAGCGTACTCGAAGTTGGGCTACCACTTTTCATTATGTTACCGTTGACTCTAACTATAATTCTAAATTTTACATAGTTACTGAAGTTGTCTATTGAGAGCTTCATATTTACATAGTTATTGAAAGTTGTCTATTGAGAGCTTCAAATTTACACATTGGTGGTCTAGCGTACGAGTGATGTTTGTAGGACCACTAGGGAACTCTAGAAGGGGGTGAATATAGTCAGTATATGCAGCAAAAATAATAAACCCTAATTAAAAATTAAGCTACGTACAGGCAGTATATGTACCAACAAATATATCAATTATGAATATGCAGAAAAGTAAGAGTTGAGAAGAGCAAATGCAAATACCACAATTTTATTCTGGTTTCTCTCTGAGAGGACTAGTCCAGGATCGAGAACTCTTGCTCGAAGTTGTATCAACTATAATCACCAATAGTTAATCACAAGCTTTGATTCGAAGGCTTAAATACTTCTTATAACATCGATCTTTGATCTGAAGGCTAGAAAGACTTTACACATACGTTTGATCCGAAGGACACGCCAACTTTAAACACTAGAGAACTTGATAAACCAAGTTTTTACAACTCGATCAGACTTCTAAATCAGAACCACGTTGGCACTAGAAGGCTCGGAGTTGATCTTGGGAATAGAGAAGGCTTATAGCTCAAGAAGATAGATATATGAAAGTGAATGAATGAGTGATAAGAATGTGGAATTCAATCTCTATTTATAGGATTTATCTAAATCAAGTTTGGGCCGTATGACACCCTAGTCCCATAATAAGTAGGACTAGGAATACGTAGCATGCCAGCCGTATATATATGACAACTCCAATATGTTAGAAAATCATAACGCATACGTACGCTGTAATATGGATATTAATTTACAAGTGGAACATATATTGTTAACACAAGTCACATGCATTTATATCTTATCCACAAGCACAAGTAAAGAAATATTAAAATAGATAGCTAAATGTCTCAAGTACGAAGTATCAAAGAATAATAGTCGGGTGGAGACAAATACAATACCCATCGACTATATCAAAAACTAAAATGATAGAGGAGATCAAAACTCCAATATAAGATAAATCTCAAATAAAAGAAACTACAACTAAGATATCCATCAGCAATGAAGTAATCACTGGTACTCGGAAGGTAAGACCTCTTCAACAGAGAATGAAGCGTCAGATCCGAGTCCGTACTCCTGCGGATAATCCTGCTCGTCTATACCTGGGAAAGGGACCAGGTCCTCATAGGGACTTAACAAGATATATAAAAGCATGCCAATAAAGTACTGAAAATAAATATCCAAAGGGTCGCCTAACCGTCTATGTAAAATACACTTTTGAGAACAACTTTCCAATGCATGGGCTATCTGGCTGCTAATGGGATTGGCGTGACTCTCTCGGAGAATCAGTGGCCTACAAAGTGTAACGCCTTTTGATCGTCAGAGGCCACCTGTAAATAATATAATATAAAGGTCATCTGACCGTGCATCTCCGACGGAGTGTACGGGTTACAAAAGGAAAGTGTAAATAAGCCCCTTACGCTTACTCATTATTCTTCCCACCCAATGATACTAACGTGTAACATCCATAACACGCAACACCTCTAGTAACTGCTAAGTCTACTAAACATGATATTTCTATTAGCATTTATTCCTTATCCGTGGCACGACCTTTACGTATAGGTGGCCAGCCTAATACGCAAGTTCGTGTCCTACATGAGACTCATAATTCGTGTAACAAATGTGTCACGGCTAATAAAATATAAGAATGCATCGACATTATGGGGTGGTCTCGTAAAACTATTTCAACATGCATAATAATAATTAGAGAGAAACGACGACGCAACCGTCGTTGCACCCAAGTCTTTCTTGGACGTACAGTTTTATATAGCAAAATAAATGAAAATAAACAACAACAAATAAATATGCAACAAATGAATGTAACTAAATAGTACTATGGTAAGGTATACTTGCCTGGCAAGCAAGCTGTAAAATATAGGCATCCAAGCACAAGGAACCAAAAAGTAGGGGCTCTAAAGGAACTTCTTCGGATGCTGAAATAAATATCACCAACATCTCAGAAATTAGCGAGATAGTCAAAAAAACTCTACCCTTTCGCCCAGTTTGGACAAAGGGGCAAAACAGTAATTTTGGGCCAAATCGGGGTCCACATGTGGGTCGTTTTGCACCAAAATATGTGCTAAGGATAAATGTCTCTAAGTTAGACAAATTATAGGTCAAACCAATCCTAAAAATTGATACGAACTCAATGGTATATCCAGTTTTGGATTCTGGGAGCCGATCACAAATTTGTCCGTCAAGTCAAACCGTGGGGCCCGCGAATAGGTGGTTTGGGCAACTATCTCGGAATCGCGTGAAACTTGGATCATATGACCAGTGTGATACCAAGAATCTAATAGCGCAAGTTTTTGTCGCATTTCGACGAGCGTGTACCAATTAATAGAGAATTTTATAAAATGCCGATACGAGAAATTTTTTACGGATACGGGTTGATTCCAACGTGCACACACGTCCAAATCAACTTTCACAAAAGCCTGCACGTCAAGAAATACCATACGTGCCTTTCTGTACAACTGGTATATGACATGGTGGTCCGGTTTGTCGGGACGCACTTCGAATCAAAAGTTTTCTAAGTTTTTGAAACAAATTTTTCTTAATTTTAAATCTAAATTTATGCACAGAACTGATGATCAAATATTTGCAAATAATAGGTCATTTCAATCCTGTTTATATTGACTTTGTATTAGAAAAGAAAATCGAATTTTGGTTTGGTCGATTGGGAAAAATTGCCTTCCAAAATAGAATGTTGGTTTCGAAAACTGCCAATTCACATATATCTAAAACAGTAGTTTTTCGAAAAGTTTTGGATAAATTTACATCAGAAATAGGGTGGTTCGAATAAAACTTCGTAAAGACATTTGAAGGTGTTCATGTTGGCGGTCGTGGTTGTGGAGGTGGCAGCCTGAGGTGGTGGTGGGGTGTTTGTGAAGTCGGAGAAGGGATAGGGTGTTCGGCTAGGGTTGAGGGGTGGTGGTGATGATTATGTTTTTAGGGTTTTAGTATAGGAAAGATGTATATTTATATAAGAGGAAAATTATAGGCTAACCTCGAAATTTAGGCCGGTCTGGACTCCTGGGGATGGGGCTGGTCTATATGAAAGGGTGTACATGGGCTTGGTTAGGTCTCGCTTTGGTTGAAATTGCCTATAATTTAATTTAATTAAAAATAATGCGCATGGTGTTCTTTAATGAATTGAAGACACATGGAATTAAAATTGGGTGGGACACAAGTGTCATGGGCGTAGCAGGCTCAGAATGGGTAAATACCATAATTTGGGTTATAGAGAATTGGGTTGTGGTTGTACCTCAATCTCCAATGAGAATGGGAAATTATGAGGAATTGGGTTTATTGGAATTTCTCAGGGACGTTTGTGACGCGTATTGCACAGCTAAAATGAAGCACAATATTGGGTATCAAAAACTTACACAAGGGTCAGATGGGTAGTCTGGCATGTCTAGGAGATGTGTATTTAATTAGTTTGAGGGTAACTACTAGTGTAGTGCACCAAACGTCGAAGCAACGGTAAGGTACATTAAGACACATAATTGTTGTAAATTAATAATAATTGTATCCAAAATAATCCTAGTCTCTCTATTTAAACTAAATAATCCTAAATTTGGTCGAGGGGGTTTACAATCTACCCTCCTTTAGAGTATTTCGTCCTCGGAATTAAAATATACGTATGGTAAGAACTATTGACTGAAATTAAAATGCTATTATGTACCTAGTCCTTCGAAGAGATGGGGATAACGCTGTCGAATATCCTCCTCATGTTCCCAGGTCGACTCGCCTGGTGCATGGTGCCTCCATGCGACATGAACTAGAGGGATAGTCTGACCTCGCAATACCTTCTCACTTTTGTCCAGAATCTCAACAGGCTCCTCTTGGTATGATAAGCTTAGGCCGACTGTGATCTCTGAATGGTCAAGTACATGACTCGGATCTGGCATGTACCTTCTCAGCTGAGATATATGGAAGACGTCATGGACTCCTTCCAAAGTCTGTGGTAATGCTAACCTGTAAGCAACCTCTCCGATGCGTTCTAACACATCGAATGGTCCGATGTACCTCGGACTCAGCTTTCCTCTGCCTCCAAATCTGATAGTCCCTCGAGTAAGTAAGATCTTTAGAAACACGTGATCTCCAACCTGGAACTCTAGGGGTCGTCGATGCGCGTTCGTCCAATGCTTCTGTCTGTCCTGTGCTGCTCGCAGGTGCCCTTGGATCTTCTTCACCTTCTCTACTGTCCGAATAACCAACTCTGGCCCTAGGATCTGTCTCTCGCCTATATCACTCCAATATACTGGGGACGATATTTCCTTCCATACAACGCTTCATAGGGAGCCATCTGAATGCTCGCTTGATAGCTGTTGTTGTAAGAAAATTCGACCAAATGCAAATGGTCCTCCCATGATCCTCCAAAATCAAGCATGTACGCTCTTAACATGTCTTCCAATGTCTAAATGGTACGCTCCGACTGGCCATCTGTCTGTGGGTGATATGATGTGCTAAACTTCAGGCGGGTACTGAGACTCTCTTGTATACTCTGCCAAAAGTAAGATGTAAATCTCGTATCCCTGTCAGACACAATACTAACTGGCACTCCATGTAATCGCACAATCTCCCTCATGTATATATCTGCTAAGACCTCTGTAGATTGCCCAACTCTGAAGGGTAAAAAGTGAGCAAACTTGGTGAGTATATCTACGATTACCCATACTGCATTGTGACCACTAGGACTCCTCGGAAAGCCCGTAACAAAGTCCATAGTGAGGTGCTCCCATTTTCACTCTGGTATCGGGAGCGGTTGAAGTAATCCTGCAGATCTCTGATGCTCAACCTTGACTTGCTGATACACCAGGCACTTTGCCACAAAGCGTGCTATCTCTCTCTTCATTCCATGCCACCAGTAGTACTGCCTTAAGTCTCTGTACATCTTCGTGCCTCCTGGATGAATAGAGTATGTTGAACTGTGTGCCTCTGATATCAGCTTCTGATGAAGTTCACCATTTGGAACATAGAGGCGATCTCCATATCTCAAAGTCCCGTCTTTATGTACACGCAGTCATGTCTGTATTCCGGCCTCTGTCCTCTGTCGAAGCCTCTGAAATCTGGTATCTGTCGGCAAAGCAGCCTTGATCCTCTCCACTAATGTCGATTGTAACTGGAAACTCAACAATTGTCCGTCTACTCCGGACATAACGACCTCTATACCCATCTGCTCTAGATCTCTCAACAGATGTTGTTGGGTAATCAAGAAGAATGCCATGGGTCTTCTGCTCAATACGTCAGCTACTACGTTGGCTTTTCTTGGATGGTACTATAGCTCAATCTCGAAGTCTATCATCACCTCGAGCCAACGTCTCTGTCTCTGGTTCAGGTCCTTCTGAGTGTAGACGTACTTTAGGCTTTTGTGATCAGTGAATATCTCTACTCTTTCTCCATATAGGTAGTGTCTCCAAAGCTTCAAAGCAAAGATCACTGCTGCAAGCTCCAAGTCGTGAGTGGGATAGTTCTTCTCATGGGTCCTTAACTGCCTAGAGGCATAGGCCACAACCTTCCCATGCTGCATTAAGACACATCATAATCCTTTCTCGGATGCATCGTTATAGATCACGAATCCTCCAGGTCCAGAAGGTATGGTCAAGATAGGTTCTGTAATCAGACACTTCTTCAACTCATCGAACGCTGTCTGACACTCCTCTGTCTCGGTAAACTCCTGCTTCTTACGGGTCAAGCGGGTCATCGGTTCTGCTATCTTTGCGAAGTTTTTCATGAACCTCCCGTAATATCCAGCAAGTCCTAGGAAACTCCTCACTTCTGAGACATTGGTAGGGGTTGGCCATGTCTCTACTTATGAAATCTTCGTCGGATCTACTGAAATACCATCTCCTGAGATAACGTGTCCAAGAAAAGTGACATGATCTAGGAGGAACTCGCACTTGCTCAGCTTGGCATAAAACCTCTCTCTCCTCAGCATCTCTAACACTAGTCTCAAGTGCTCTTCGTGCTCCTCATGGCTTTTAGAATACACCAAGATGTCGTCGATGAAGACTACCACGAACCGGTCTAGGTATTGGTAGAATACTCTGTTCATCAAGTTCATAAATACAAAAGGTGCATTCATTAGTCCAAAAGGCATCACTAAGAACTCGTAGTGACCATAACGAGTCCTGAATGCTATCTTTTGAATGTCTTCTCTTCGCACCTTCACTTGATGATAACCCGATCTAAAGTCGATCTTTGTGAACACCACTGCTCTTGTCAACTGGTCGAATAAATCATCAATCTGCGACAGGGGGTACTTGTTCTTGATAGTCAAAGCGTTAAGGGCTCTGTAATCAATGCACATACGTACTGTTCCATCCTTCTTAGGTACAAACAATACTGGTGCTCCCCATGGTGATGCACTAGGATGGATAAATCCCTTGCTCTGTAACTCCTCTAATTGTAGCTTCAGCTCATCTAGTTCCTTCTTCGCCAATCGGTATACATTAGAAGATACCGGTGCTGCTCTGGGTACTAGTTCAATAGTGAACTCTACGTCTCTATCTGGCGGTAAGCCTAGCAATTCTTCTAGAAAAACATCCTCGAATTCTGCCACTATCGGTAGGGGTACCATCTCCATAGCCATGTAGGCTCCAACTACCTGTCCTACTCCTTGCTTGACGGTCCCTCGAATGTACTGGAACTCCGGTTGATCTGGTGGTCTAAAAGTGACGCTACCCTTCCGGCAGTCCAGTACGGCATTATACTGGCTTAACCAGTCCATGCCTAGCACAACATCAAAGTATGGCATGGGCAATACCAAGAATAGCACTCTCATCTCTCTACCACATATGACTACCGAACACGTTCTAATAGTGATGGTAACCGACACGTTACCTCCTCCGGTAAGAATCTTCCAACTTTTAGGTAAGGGGGAAGTAGCTACTCTATGCATTGCTACGAATCTACTAGATATAAAAGATAGCATAGCACCAGAATCAAACAATACAGTCGCAGGTAATGATGTAACTAAAATGGTACCTGTGATAGCTTCCCCTTCTGTTTCCTCCTTAGTAACTGCTAGTACAAAGGCCTGTCCGTACCTCTGTCCTCTGGTCTGATGTCGAGCTCGATCAAACTGTGCCTCCTGTGGGGCCAAAGGTGGTCCCCTCTGAAATCCTCCGGGTGCTGGTGGACGCTGGCCTCCTGGCTGGGGTAGTATCCTTGGAACTGGTACTGCTGGCCTCTGTCCGGTCTGTGGTGCTGCCTCTCTGCGCTGTGGGCAATCTCGGACCTGGTGCTGGCTCGATCCACAAATCAGGCATGTCCTCGGTCTCTTCCGGCAGTCCTTCTCGAAATATCCTCTCTTACCATAGTGGTAGCAAGTCGGAAGCTCATTTTGCTGGTATGGTGCTATTCTCTGCTGTGTCTGCGTTCCTGGACGACGGATCGACCCTCATGCTTCGGGCTGGGCTCTGGCTGGTATGGTCATGCTGGAACGTCTAGCTCCTTTGCTGATGGCCTCCTGGATCCTCGCCTCTGAAAGAACCTCCTCATAAGAAATCCTCGCATGTGTGGTGGTATACCTCTATAGCTCGAAAGTAAGGCCGTGATGAAATCTCTGGGCCTTCTCTAGATCGTTGGGTATCAGGACAATACCAAATCTGCTAAGACGGCTAAACTCCGCATCATATGCATCTACAGTTATATTCCCTTGTTCTAGATGTAGGAACTGGTAGTACAAGTGTCACATTCCAGTCCTAAAATATCGAAGGACTGGACACGTGGCAATGGCCAGCAGCACACACCGATGGACAAACCCAATTTAATGGATCCATCGGGGCGTGCTTAAGCTGTAGTACAACAATAAGGGTCTAGATAGACTAATCTTATCTACACAAATGAACACAACAATATCAGAATCATAAAGCAAGATCAATCTCAATAAAATATAAACTCGGAAAATAACCCGATAATGAGTCTGATACATCTGTCAAGATACAAGAATAAAGATAACCACAGCAAATACTGGGTATGGAACAGTATATACTCAGAAGATACCCTCAGGGATCACTCGTCTACTGGATCTGGTACTGCTCAAGTGTTTGCTCCTGCTCCTACTAATGCTCCTGTCCCATATACCTCGGGGTAGATCTCGTCTGCTAATCTTGGGGACATAATCCGGATCCAGGTCCTCAGGGGACATAGCAAGGTACAAAATAACTCAAGCCATAATAATGCAGTACAGAAAATAAATGAGTAAATAGAGTAAACTATATAACCAGCTAAGTGATATGCAAGATGAGAGCATTACTAGTACTCAGGCTGAGACCACTACAAGCTCTGTGTCGGGGAGCCAGTAGCAGTAATATCACTAGTAGAGTGCCTAGCTCTAATGTAGAGTCTAAGGCCTCACAATAATATCTCACTAGTAGAGTGCCTAGCTCTGATATAGAGTCTAAGACCTCACCATAATAAATATATATATAAATCAGCCTATAGCCTGTGTGTCTCTTCCCACCCAATGTAATCACACGTCTCATGTCCATGACACGCAAGATCAAAACTAATGCAGCAAGTCATATAACGTCTATGAATATAATATCTATGTCATAAAACATGTATCCTATACAGAATCACCATGAATATCTCAGGAAGATTCTGTCTTATGAATAGTGTCAAGTGTCCTGGGTTATGATGTACTTGATAAGGCAAGTACGAGAAATATAGGGTCACGATATCCATGTCTAGGTGACGTTACACAACTCCGCGTACGGTGTTGGCACCCGACTATTAATCGGACGCTAAGTAAGTCACGCGGTCCTAGGTCAAGAATGTACAATAATGAATAAAATAAGAGAATAATATGAATCAATATACTACAATTATGGCAAGGTACACTTGCTTGGAGTTTGAATACCAACAGTTGTCGCTGTATCAGTGGATCCTGCAGGTACTCCTCCAAAAGCTGAAATAAACATCACCAACAGTCTCAGAAAATATCAAATAGCTAGAAACGCCTGTCCTTAAGTCCAATTTGGACACAGGGGCAAAAATGACAGTTTCGGGTCAAAGCGGGGTCCACATGTGGGCCACTTTGTACCGAAAAATGTGTCAGGGCCAATGGTCTCCAAATTTGTCAAACTTAGTGTCAACAAGTCAGAAACGATGATACGAACCCAACGGAACTTCCAGAACTGGATTCCGATGAGCCGTTCACAAAATCGCCCGTAAAGTGGAGCCGCGGGGCCCACGATACGTGATTTTGTCAACGTTCTCAGAATCGAACCAAACTTGGGTCACAGGACCATCGTATTGCTACGAGTCCGATGATGCAAGTTTCGTTTCGATCCGACATGTGTACACAAAATTACAATGTATTCCAAAATAGGCAGATACGGGGTGTTGTCGGCGGATACGCGTTGATTCCGGTGTGCACGCACATCCAAATCAACTTCTGCAAAATCCCGCAAGTCCGTATCAATGGCGCGCATGTTTTGGTGAAGACCGCACGCGACCAAGTCATCCCGTTTGGCAGGGCACACTCAGTTCCGGGGTGAAACAGGGCGTTATTTTTCCTGTTTTTGGATCACGTTTCGTGATCGCCACAGGACGCAACGCACCGAGCGGGTTGCACGGGCATCGAGAGGGTCATGCAGTCTACGTGTCATAACTGACAGAACAGAAATCGGAGCAGCAAGGAGAGAGAACGGGTTACCTGAACAGGGCTCCACAGAACGATGATTCTTCGTGTCCGGAAGGCGACACGAACCACTGTATCCGGATTCTGCTGTGTCCGTGTCCGCTGTGTCAGAGCTAGGGCTATGCTGGGCTGAGGCGACGAGGTCAACGCGGAGATGGTGAGGGGATGGTCGGCTGTGGGGGTTCGAGGTCGAGCGGAGCCCGTTGACGGCTAGGGCGGTGGTTGGGCGCTGCGAGTCGGCGGAGAGAGGTTGCACAGGCGGGTCGAGCGGGGCTAGGTGGCTGGAGCGGGGGAGTTAGGTCGGTGGTCGGGAAAGATGAGGTCGGGGGAGGGTCGAGAGGGGTCGACTGCTGGGCGGTGGAGGTTTGAGGTCAGGCGGTGGCTACGGGGAGAGGTGGTAATGGTGGTGGTGCTGGGCTAGGCTCAGGGCAGAGGGAAGGTGGAAGTCGAGGAGGTCGACGGCGAGGGGGTTGTACAGGCGGGTCGAGCGGGGCTGGACGGAGGAGAGGGAGTCGAGGGATGAGGGAGACGAGGGTTAAGGTTCAGGCTAGGGAGCGGTCGATCGGGGCGGAGCTGCGGGCGGCGGAGAGAGGAGAGAGATAGGATGATCTGGCGGTGGGGCGAGGAGTTTGAGGCTATTTAAAGGGGCCGGAACAGTAATTCCGGTTAGGAGTAGGATTAGGGTTTCGTTGAGGGTTTCAGGTTCGGGTCGGGTTCACTTTGGATCTGACCCGACCCGTTAAGGGCTGAGTTCGGTCCGGTTCGGGTCACCATGGTTTGGGTCGGTTTGGTTTGGTTTATTTCAAAATAAACTGGGTTCAGTTTAGGGTTTAATTAGGTTTAAATGTACATTGGTTTTTTAGGGCTTTAAAAATGCTTCTAGGGTCCAATAAATTTCCAAAAAATTATCCTATGTCCAGTTTTCCATTTTACACCCAAAAATATTATTTCCATAATATTTTAATATTAATTAACATCATTTAAAAAATCATTTAAATTCCAAATACCTTAGTTTTAATTACAGAAAAATCCCAGAAATTACAGAAAATTATGAAAAATCTAAATTAAAAATTTCTGAAAAATCATGGGGGTTACAATAGGGCATTTCTGACTGTAGCTGGAAAATACTTCGTATTGAAGTACTCTAAGAACTATTCCTAAGTCCGATTCTTACCTACACCGCGCTCAATAGAATCCCACCAGTGATGGGCGTTGCCTTTCAGTTGGGCCCTCACTGCGGTCATCCAAAGGTCTGGATGCAGTTGTGAAGCCTCTAGTAGCATCTCCGTATTGGCGACCCAATCAGAGATCTATTCTACAATCTCGTTGTCCGAAAAAGTATCTGGCCCCATCTGTCAGAACCATCTTACAGTGCCACCTGTCTGGGCTGGTGGAGGTGCTGGTACTGGTGCTGTGACAGGTGTCCTCTCTAGTACTGTCATCAAACTCTGTCTCAACGTCTCGGTCTAATGCCACTGTGCTTGCATCATAGTCTGGAAGAAGTGAAGCAATTGTGGCTGCCCATCGGGTTATGGCATCTGAGGTGGATAAGGTGGAGGTGGTGGTAATAGAACCTCTGGCTGTGCGGTAGATGTCTCCTCCGATGTCGGCCTCTCGGGTTGCGGCATTGGCATAGCCCCTGAAGTCTGGCCCTCAAAATGCTGCGTGGGGATCGTCTGGGAAGTATGTCCCAAGTGTTGCTGTGTAGTATCGCCCTGAGAGGTCTCGCACCAATGTATCAGCGGGGCCTGTAATGGTGGTTGCCCTCCAAGTAGTCCTTGGGGTACCTCCTCTCTTTGGGTGGTATCGTCTGGCACCACGGTACTGGGTGCTCCTCGTCCACTGCGCAAGTTCATCTTGCTGCAAGAGATAAGACTGTTTGATGATAAATAGAAGAATGAAACTAGGTTTATACGAAACCCTTTCTTTGTTTACAAACAAGAAAAAAAAGAGTACAATTAATCCTATACGAGGATGTTAAGTACAATAAAAATGATTCTGGAGAAATATTGCTATAGGAGTCTGATCTGCGGTCGATCACTTTGTCCCTTGGACCACACGATGATGAAGAAATACTGTAGAAGAAGAAGAAGCTTCAAAGATTACGAATGGGATTGAACTCTCGTTACTAAAGTCGTCAATCAACACTCTCTATATGTGCTCTCTCTCTGATCTCCACCCTCTTTGACCCTGTTCTCCTGTGACCGAAAGTCTCTATTTATAGAGATCAGTCACATTAACTGTCCAGTCGGCATAGAAGCCAAACTGTGGAGAGAGTTGCACCTTTTATGCGGCGGTTATAATAACTGTTACCCATGTCTGAATGATCTCATGAATCCGCATGTGACGCGTGTCCTATTATGAGGTAACGCGTATAACTACTTCTCGAAGACCATGGCATACGAGCCACGTAGGTAACTGCCCCTCGCGTAAAGATGGTTGGCATAAAAGCCAAATAATTGTCTTGTAGGCGTAAAAGCCACGTAGGTAACTGCCCCTCGCGTAAAGATGGTTGGCATAAAAGCCAAATAACTGTCTTGTAGGCGTAAAAGCCAAGTAGCTATCTTGTTGGCATAAAAGCCAAATTCTGCGTAAAGCTTGATGCTGCATAAATAATGGGTACCCAGCATAAACTAGCCCATTATCCTTCCTGACTGAGGTCTTGAGCGTATTCTGGGCCAAATAACCTTATCACGTACCTTGCAAATATAGCCTGAGTTGGCGTATTTCGAGGAGATAGCATACGACGTACTCCTATAGTTGAAAATAGCCTGGTTGGCATAATATATAGGGATAGTGATGTGAACGTATTAGCCCTAGTTTTAGCTCTCCCAGTCATTAAAAATAGAACAAAATCTCATGCATTAAATGCAGAGATCTGCCCCCATCTCGCGCATTAACTGCAGATATATGCCTCAAGTTCTGTACGAAAAACAGCTTTTGACGTGGCGTCTGATTTCGTCTCATCTTGAGCGTAAAGGCTCATTTCTGCCTGTATAAAATAGGCGGCGTATTCCTTGAGTGCGTAAAAATGACTTGTATCAAGGATATGTCACTAAACGACAACCTAGGCCTCTGTGTAGAATCATTATTACAGCCGTCCTCTCGATCGTCGTGCAGTACTTTTTGTCAGGAGTCAGGTTCACTGTTCTGTCTGACAGGTTCATTCGAGGAATACGAAGAGTTTCTCGTACAACTTTATGCTGCATTAAAAGCAGACATAGTTTACGCTGGAGGGAGGTGTAGCAACCTTTTTACGCCAAAACAGTCTTGAAGCGCTGTTTTACGCGGGCAATTCTGAAGTCATGTTTTACACCACACAGCGCTGAAGCTTCTGTTTTACGCATGCTTCATGCACGTTGGGGGTTTTACGCGTATAATTCCCCAGCGTATTTTTCATACTTCTATAAGACCCCCTTCAAAGTTTTCAAATTTCTCGTAATTTGAAATACTTTGAATGAAGCATGAAACGGTCAAATTTGACTCATTCTGCGAGGCTGATTTCTCGACAAATTTTAGGAATTTGTTAGGATTTGGTATGTTCTCTTCTGCCTATATAAAGGCGAGTGAGTGAACTTGTTTTTCCATACCTCCTTCACCAAAAAGATGGCCGCTGAGATTCATCGGGCTGACTTGAGAAAGAAGAAGATTATGCTCTTCCAGCATGTAAGGAGCCGTAAAAGGAGGCGTCTTCGAGCAAATATCCTCTGCAACGATGGATCATGGAAGGATATCATAGCTTCCTTTGCTCGGGATAATAATCAATTTTATATGGCAATTCGTCCAGGAGAGAGGAAGGGTCTCATCGGACCACACAGCTTGCTAGCTATATTTTCTCCTATTATGAAGCTAGACGTAGGTAGGCAGTTGGCTCTGTCTTCAAGTATTGTGTTGGATCTGAACCCTTAACACACTTCTAGGGCGTGTCTGCCATGGCGTATGGAGGGTGGCTTGAATAAACCAGGCCCAGTTTTGTATCCTCCCGCCATTAATCATTTTCTTGTTCATCGGCCGCAAAAGCCGATAAAGTACCGTAGAAGAAGAAAAAGATCTCCACCAATATGAGAACCTGGCACAACAGATTCCTAGCGTGATCTTTAATGAGAAATACTTTGTGTAAAAAAAAGGATTTCTATCATATGTAATCATGAAAATAAAAAATCCTTTGTAAACTAGATTTCCATCATATGTAATCATGATTAATAAACTTGTCTTCTTCTATGCATTGCTGATTTGCCATATTTGCTGTGAGGAAGTCTGATAATGTGCAGCTTCGACACGTCTGAATAATTTTACGCTGACTCTGATAAACGCTTATCTGGTCATATCCCGTCTTTTACGCGTAACGGAAGATAGGTAAAAAACTCTTTAGCATTAAGCTGTCTTGAAGATCCAACTGTCATGCTATTTTTGGACGAGGAGTCGCATAGAATTCTGAACTGTCACTTCTTTGATACGAAGAATTTCTTTTCAGACCATCATCTTTAAGAATGGTCTCCCCAAAAATTCTTCGAAAATAGGGCGAGAAATGTTCGCCGAACAGGTCATACTTGAACTTCAGATGTAAAAGATTCTGGCTAGACTTCGAATAAACTTCCAATGGCCCAAGAAGAAGAGTCATCTTCAATGCTGACATCTGTGTGTTTCAGACACTTGGAATGTTTTGTAGCCAAAAAGGAGCATTTTCTGCATAAACCCTTGTAATTGGCTTTCTTGAGTATAAGACCCAAATTGTCAAGATATACGCGTATCCTGTCCTGTGTAATTTTAAGATATACGGAAAGTCATAGATCCGTAGCATCTGTAGCTTCTGAGCGTAAAATCGTAGATCTGTAGCTTCTGAGCGTAAAATCGTAGATTTGTAGCTTCTGAGCGTAAAATCGTAGATTTATAGCTTCTGAGCGTAAAAGCTTCTGAGCGTAAGATCATAGATCTGTAGCTTCTGAGCATAAAAGCTCCTGAGCGTAAAAGCTCATGAGCATAAAAATCATAGGTCTGTAGCTTCTGAGCGTAAAAAACCATGGATCTGTTATGTAGTATGACTGTACGTCTTCTTTTTCAAATGATAGGCTGACGTGGTCCCAAATCATAACCGACTATTAAATATCAAATTTGGTTAGGGATTCAAAGAGTTATCCGAACTCTATAAATAGCCCAAGGTCTTGAGAGAGAAACCCTCCATCTGTCTTTGCAAAACCCTTCATCTCTTTGAGAACTCTTCGTCTTCGTCTCTTTTCTTAGAACTTTGAGCTTTGCCATGGCACCAAAACAGGCTTCCACTGCTAAGGAAAAGAAAATTGCTTCCTCATCTCGCTCCTCTGCTCAAGCACGAGCAACCCCCATTAGGCTGAGTGAGCCCCATTCTGATCGAAGTGCTCCGCCGTCGAGCTACGCTCCGGGCATCACCGGTAAAGACTTCGCTAGGAATAAAACCCTTTGCACACGTTGTACGTGTACGCACAAGGTCATCTTCTGTGCTAAGAGCCTGAGGAAGATGATGCACATATATGTTTTATTATTATGCCCACATTCCTAATATGTCAGTAAAAAAACTCCATATTTTTGCAGTCTTGCGTAAAAACTCAGACTGTCAAAATTTGGCGTATACTACAAACTTTGAGTTTTACGCACTGGATGTAAATTCTGGCGTAAAAACTCAAATTTTGGCAGTCTGGCGTAAAAAAATCTCAGACTGTTAGATTTTGGCGTATACTGCCAACCTTGAGTTTTACACACTAAAAAATAGTTTCGAGCGTAAAACTCAAATTTTTACAGTCTGGCGTAAAAGCTCAGACTGTTAGTCTTTGGCGTATACTGCAAGAGTGTAGCGTCTAGCGTAAACTGACTTATTTTCTTGCATTTTGTAGTGGACTTGCAGATCCCTCCTTTGGCTGAAGTGATGGGCTCTGCTGCTGGGATGCTGAATTCCAGCTATCTGAAGGACTTATCCCATGTGACATTCCCCATCTCTGGAACTGAGTATCCTCAAGAAAGGGGAACTTTGATCTCGTCCCAAGGAGAACGGATGCTGCTGAGTATGATCAGTGGGGAGCCCCTGACATACATAGATGGGACTGAATATGAGAAACCAGGTTTCTTATTCGGGGATGTTATCGACAAACAATCCCAAACTAAGCCTAAGAAAGAAGATTGGGTGTTTTCCGCTGAGGGCACGGTCATGTATCTGCCAAGGATGTCTAGAGATTACCCTATCTCGGCATTCTTCCATGCCACACATCCTAGGAAGATGATGTGGACTCTGACTCCCGATCTTCATGGCCGGCCGGGGAAGATTTTATACAACAAAGGATTGAATCAAGGAGCCTTTGTGAGCCGTCCTTCAGGCCCTGTTATGCCTTTCAGAGGATTACCGCCGGGCAGTGTCCCGAGTGAAGACACTTCACTGATCCAGCCGGTTCAAATGTCGACTTTCAGCAATGACTTTATGGGACAGGGAGGAGTGTACCCCAAGGTTATGGATTATTTACGGCTGTGAGCGCCACAAGTGTTAGGCTGTCTGTCAACCCCAACTTATTCTTATCTTTGATGGAGCGATATAATTCGCTCACTGGGACTTTCGCCACTCCACTAGGTGAGTTAGGCTTAGCCCTTCATGAGATGGCAGAGATTTCAAAGCTGCCAATGGGAGACACTCCTTATGAAGAGTACGTTCCCACAAACAGGGAGCTGAGGGATACAAACCCTCGGGCAGTGGCAGTATACCAGGAGCTGATGAGCCACTATCTTGTCTGCACCACCTTCTACAAAGAGCCCTCTGATTTGGCTCATATCAACAAATGGGCATCCTACCTCTTCTTCCATCAGGCCAGAAATGCTAAGCCGGACAAGGTTGTAGATAGCAGAGATAAGCCTTTGAACCTCCTGAGCATGCTTAATGCCAATACGGTCGATGACCTCATTAAAGACGCAGGGGCTTCAGATTATATTCTCGATGAGGAGATAGGGGGTTATCCTGCAGGCACTAAAGCCTTCAGTTATATGAGGCATTATCGCAAGCCTCTGTCGAGAAAAGCTCAACTGGCTAGCTTTCTCTCTGTCTGGCTACGCCGATAGGTAGTGCCTAGCATCGCGTTTGCGGATCGCATTCATCGCAACACCTTATGGCCTGTAGTGCATTTGGTGTTCGGAGCGAGGTTGGGCCTGCTCCCTGCCATGGTATGCAGAATACAAGCTGGCCTGAGGGCCATTACTGATGGGCTGCTTGCAGATGATACACAACATGAAGGATTTCCCAGAGTGGAATTGCCATTCTTATATCTGATGGGATGGTTAATCCTTCACAACACCAGAGTGATGTCTCCCGGCTCTGCCAGCGGTTCGAGAAATAATTTCTTGTTGAATTACAAGAATTCTCTTTGGAATGTGGCGAGCGTCATAGATTGCCGACGAGCATTAAATTTTGTTCATGGCTGGAAGCTCTTATGTACCTTCCCCCCCGTACATATCAATCAACAGGGGACGAAACTTCAGGATGCAGGCCAAGGGAGGACTATTCTTTCTCCTGAAGCCTTTTATTGGTTGGTCTGTATTAGACCTTCCCACTTGTTGTACAGAAGTGAGGACCACTGCTACTTGGAGCCTTATCTGCCAAGCCAGTTTGCCAGATAATTTGGGTACGACCAGTTGCACGTGGGGAATCCTATCACCAGCTTTAAGTCCAAAGGTGGACTTATTGATGGAGCTAGAGGATGACGGTACTTTATCATGGGTTGTACTGGTACAATCTTTGCTGTGCCCGCGACTTCTATCTCCACGGAGTTGCGCATTCTTCACTCGTACGTGCAGTTTTACGCGTCCATCAATACCTTCCATCGAAATTTTGATGTATATGAAAGTTTCAGGATGCCCTCCCAAAAGTCTACTGGAAGAGAGGAGATATCATCCGTCTCCTCTGATGAAGGTGAAGACACTAGCGGTGCAGACGATTTCTTGTTGATAATACCGAGAGGCGTAATAGCTCCACCAGCAGAGCCTCTCGTTATCTCCAATAAGCGAAAGGCTTCTACTCTGAAAGAGCCTTCCCCCCGCAAGAAGAAGACGGTCAGAGGTCCTAAAAGGACTTCCACCAAGGGGGCCTCTAGGAGTGAGCATGTTGTTTCCCCTGTTGGGGATGATTCTTTGATTAGAGGTCCTTCGCCTTTTAGAGAGGGAACCTCCACAGTTCTGGCTGACAGTGCTGGAGATTCTTTGCTCGCGATCGATGCCGCTACTACCGCTACTGGTAGTGCTTTGAGGTCGCCTTCGAGACCGAGCATATTCAGAATCAATATACCTTTATCCAGACCAATAATGGGAGTAACCCCTCCTTCGTCTGTAAGTATTTCCAGCGAGATTCTACCCGATGAACCTCGAGTGGATCTGGGTGATGACTGGGATGACTATCCTCAAACGTCAGTTGGTGCACCCTCTTCTCCAGGTATTACAGCTTGTTTAGCATCATTAAGAAATGATTTAGCTATACAGGCTGCAGACACAACATACATACCATCGGCCATGGGTAAATGTTGTCTTCACATTTTCTTTAAGAAAATTAACATCAAATTGATATTAACTTTTCTCCTGTCTTCTTTTCAAGTGAAGACATCTCTGGGGAGGGCGGAGTTGATACAACTTCTGACTTTGTTGCGGATCCATTTAATGAAACGGCGGTGCTCGACGTCGAAGAATCATGCTTTGAAGCTGCCGATCTTTCATCCGCAACATTCTCGGGTGTCCTCCCGCCAGTGGCAGTTCAAATAACATCAGAGGAGGATGAATCCACCATCTCGTCCGTGCCTCCTTCGTCGAGTATACCAGCAACTTCAACTGTTGTTGGTGTCTCTTCTTTTATCGCGTCATCTGTTGAAGCAACGACTGTGGTGACCTCCTCTGCAGTCATTCCAGAAAGGAGACTTACCGATATTGCGGTCACTCCCAGCGTCCATTCGAGCTTTGCTATGCTAGTGGATCAATACACTAGCATATTCTACCTCACTTTGAAAGAGTTGATATCGATGGTGCTGGAGAAGAACCTAGGTTTTGATGCTCTGAAGATGTCCTCCAATCTCCCTATAGCGCAGATTAGAAATTTCAGTAACGCTGAAAGAGTTGATGCGCTTGTCATGCCCTAGTCCCAAAATACGTAGGACTAGGAACACGTAAGTATGCCAGCCGCATGGATATGGCAACTCCAATATATGGAAACCAAACTCATACGTACGCTGTAATATGAATATAAAATCCACAAGTGGTATAAACATATGTCACAAGTCACAGGGTACAATCTAAATCTCATCCACAGAAAATCAATATAAATGAATAACCAGCATCTATATAACTAGATCTCAGCATCTATATAACTAGATCTCAACATAAGTAT
Organism: Iris macrosiphon; assembly: GCA_036927795.1. Classification (NCBI taxonomy): domain Eukaryota; kingdom Viridiplantae; phylum Streptophyta; class Magnoliopsida; order Asparagales; family Iridaceae; genus Iris; species Iris macrosiphon. The sequence goes on along the minus strand of JAYESA010000002.1, from coordinate 79,296,862 downwards.
CTAAGGATGATAGTTGGATGGAAACAAATCCACTACCAACTCGAATGTAAGAGCAAATACAAAATAAGTAACACAACAACACCATATAAGAATACCAGCTAGCAATCACGGGCTCGAAGAGAGGACATCTACGAAACATATATAACCATCCAAATCTGCGCTCCTGCAAATACTCAAGAATAGATACACCTGGCAGAGGACTAGGTCCTCAGAGGGACGTAACAAGATACAGAAAATACGAGCCAATTTAAATACAGTAAACATGCATATTATTTAAAAATAAATAAGTACGTTGTACAAGACCATCTATATGAATGCAAATGAGGACAACTTTTCGATGTATGGGCAAGGGTAGGCGACTCGATCTAATCCTCACAACCTCGCGCTCGTCAGTGGACATCATCAGCCGACATACCGCGGGGGTAGCGACCCTCGGACTCCATCAATCGACATACCGCGGGGGTAGAGACCATCGGACACGACCCACCATAGTGCGTGCTAGTGACTACGGTGTTACCAGAGTGGTTAAAAACCCATACGCCTAATGATTGTCCTCTATGATACTAAGTGCCATGTGTGTGTCAACATATCTAATACATAGTATTGACTGAAAGAAAACTACACATGCAAGAATAAACAAAAATGCAATAAATATACAGAAATATACTAAGCATGCAAAATACTGTAAGCAATTTGGCAAGGTATCTTGCCTGGTCTGAAAAGGATGAAGTCCCAACTCAAGGCGTCGTCCGATCTACCCGTCACATAAATTAAACAAGTTAGGTTACAAAAGTGGGTAAATAGGTTCCTCCATTTAATCTATTTTAATTTTGAATAAAATATTCTAAAATAGAATTTTAATCTTATTATAATCTAATTTTATTGTTAAACCCTAATTTTGTCCAAAGAACTAAATTTTATCAACTCGAGACTCATGGCACGCAAATCGAGGCGATCTATTGACCGAAAAGTCAACCGACACAAACTCAACTTTCATGCATGATTTCCTGTAGATTTTAGTGTCAAAAATATGCTAGAATTTACGGCTCGTCCGAATTTAAATTCGTTTGGGAATTATGGCACATACAAATTTTGTATTGTGCACCGATGGTTAAATTCTAACCTAAAAGTTCTACAGAATTAACAGTATGTAAATACTTTGAACTAAATTCTGGGAAAAATATATGTCGATGATCTCGATATTATCTTTCTGAAACTTTAAACGGTTCATGATTCTGATTTCGGGTTCTCCCGAATTTGCGAAAACATCAAAACACGTATATTTTCGGACATGTTGTGCTCTACGAATTTTCCAAAATTTAATACTAATAATTTCGAAAAAAATTTATATAATCAGAAAGCTAACCTCAATATCTTTCTAATGCAAGAAACTAGGCCTCGTTTGGAGTCCGAAACTATGCGCAATGGCTTCTGGAAGATGAAGGAACCCTAGATGGCAATTCTCCAAAAGCTCTCTCTCTAAATAATGGGATAATTAGGGTTATCATATTATATATATATAGAGATGTACCTGCGGCTGAATGGATATCTATAGGTTGACACGTGTCAGAATCTGATTGGATGGTTTTATTTATATTGTTTATTTTTGATTTGCCTTTATCAAAACATTATTTAAGTCGTTTTAAATCTAAATAACTCCAAATAAATATTAAAAATAATCATAAAAATCTGGAAAAATTACAGAAAATATATTTTGAATCCAGAAACTTTAGAAAAATACTTGGAATAATTTTATGTTCATAGGTTTTCTACTATAATTAGGAGAAGCTCTAAACATTAGTTTTACCCATATAACTAAAAATAAATACTAAAATTATTCCAAAAATTTTAAAATAATTCCAGAAAATATATAATAATATTATAAATCCTAAAAAATAATGTGGGTCTATTCTATATTCCTGGGATTGCACAATAAATTCTATAAGTCCTAAAAATTAGTTATTAGCCTAATTACTCCCAATAAATACTACAAATACTCAGAAAATTCCCAAACAATTCTAGAAAATATATGTGACTATTTAGAATCTAAAATAAAATTTTGGGATATTTTTAGTTAAGTTTGAACATAAAATAAATTTTTCAAAGTCCTAGAAAATTAGTGTTACTAGTTTTTAATTAACTAAAAAATTATGGAAAAATCCCAATAATCTAAAATAGCCTAAAAATAATTCTAAATAAATATTTATATAAGTAAATATACTAAAAAATTTATTTTCTAATTAACTAAGAGAATACTCTAAATAAATTCAACATCTATAATAAATATAATAATATAAAATATACACAAAATACCTATTTTGGGTGAGGGAGTTTACAGCGCTAGAGCAAATAGTTAATGGTTTAGAACAACCCATTAACGAGTATTTGCAACTATTCCGAGGCAGCATCGACGATCTGGTTTAAGCTGAGTATGACTCCTTGACTACAGAACTTGCTGAGCAAATAGAATCTCTAAACAAAACCATCCAGGAACAGCAGCAAGAGATGGATAAGGAGCAGGCTGTCTTGGTAGAGTTTATTCCTCAGCTAGCTAAGTGCCAGGCCAAATTTGAGGGAAATAAAGCTAGGGTTCGAGAATTGGAAGCTGAACTTGCTCAGGCAAGGGAGAGGCTTCTCAAGACATCGGCAGTCCGCAATGTGCTGAAGGGCTAAGTGGATACAGCTAAACAGAACTTGACTCATGCGGGTGTTATCCACGCAAAATTTGTTAATTCTCTGTCCGAACTATCTCGCTTAAGCAACGACGAAGCAAGGCTGGAACGGGCTCACAACAGTATTTTGAACTCTATGAATGAGAGGATGGCTGCTTTGGCGCAACAGATTCGCAATTTAACTTCTCCTCCCCAATGATGTACTTTTTTGCTTCTTATGTAATCTGCTATTCCCGGAGATAATGAAGATACTTCTTCTGACTTTGTGGACCCATCATTTTAGAATATAAATGATAGGCTAGGATGAAAGTAATATCAAAGGTAATATGGACGTGATATACTTTCGGTAAGTTTCAGCTGGATATATCTATTCAAAGGTTATATGGACATGATAGAATATGATCCAACTAAACTTGTATACAAAACACTATCAGAGGTAATATGGACGTGATAGGTTTTGAAGTTTCAAATTAGTTAAACATATATATTCAGAGGTCATATGAACATGATAGAGTATGATCCAACTAATCTTTATATGTAGTGTCATCAGAATAAAATCTTCACCATACCCCTTTGAGCAAAGAAGATCAAGCATAGTACTTTTTCAAGAATTTATCGTTGATAGGAGCCATTATCAACTCTTTATTAGGCTTGGCTAATCTGTAAGCGCCATTTAAAAACGTCGTTTCAATTACATAAGGGCCCTCCCATTTGGGCTGGAACTTGCCCTTACTTCTGTGTGTAATGATCATTGGCCTCTTCACAGCTAAAACTAGCTCACCAACTTTGAACACTCTTTCCTTCACTTTTTGATTAAAAGCTCTAGAAATGCGTGCCTGGTAGAACGTAATGCGCTGTTGAGCTTGAAGGCGTTTTTCGTCTAATCCTTCTAGCTCTTGAAGCATTAATTGATCATTATTTTTCTGAGTCAACTCATTAGCCACTGCTATTCTGAGTGATGGAATTTGGACTTCAACAGGAAGAACTGCTTCACACCCGTAAACTAACAAAAATGGGGTACAACCCATTGGTGTTCGTACTGTTGTGCAGTATGCCCAGAGACATTCCCCCAGCTTTTCATTCCAATCTCTTTTATTCGAAGAGACGAACTTCTTCAATAGTTTGATGATGGTTTTGTTGAAGGCTTCCGCCAAACCATTAGCAGCAGGATTATATGTCGTTGAGGCCATATTTTGTATCCGATTCTTATCGTAAAATCGGTGAAATGCTTGGCTGATGAATTGAGGCCCGTTATCATAAATTATCCTTTGGGGTATTCTAAAGCGATAAATTACATGGTGCTTGATAAAGCTGATCATGTTGGATGTCTTTACCTCAGCAAGAGGGATCGCCTCCGCCCATTTGGAGAAATAATTTGTGATAGCCAATATGAACCTATGTCCTCTAGAAGACGAAGGATGAATAGGACCAATGATATCCATACCCCATGCTTCAAAGGGCCATGATACAATAGTAGGATGTAAATACTCAGAAGGTTGATGTATGAAATCCGTATGAACTTGACAGGCTTTGCATTGTCTTGCATATTTCACAGTATCTGCAATCATGGTAGGCCAGTAGTAGCCCATTCTCCTGATACGATCCTGTAACTTAGGACCGGGTTGATGTGCTCCACATACACCGTCATGAGCTTCTCGGATAACCCGTTTTGTATCATCGTCAGAGAGACGTCGTAATAGCAGTCCATTGTATGTTCGACGATATAGACTTTGTGAAGAAGCATCAAAATAGAAGCGTAATGATCGTCTTTTGATAGATACTGCTTCTTTAGGATCCTTTGGTAAGATTTCGTATGATATGAAGTCTATAAAGAGACTTCTCCAGTCTCTCTTAGAAGGAACCGTGTTTACAGTGTAGCTGCGTTCTATGTAAAAATTATTTTTTACACAGAATAAATCTCTGTTAAGAAGGATCATCGAATTCTGCCTTCTTATCGGAATAGCTAGATCTGCAGCTAGGCTGGCCAGAGCATCGACTTCCAAATTTTGAGATCGAGGCACATGCTCTAAAAAGAATCCTTTGAAAGACATGGCTATATCGATCGTTGTTTGGTGATAAGGAATGAGGTCTGGATTGTGGACTTCATATGTTCCTCTGACCTGATTGACGATCAACTGAGAATCACCAAAAGCTTCCAGGTATTCAACCTCCAATTCTTTAGCGACTTGAAGTCCGATTAGTAAAGCATTATACTCTGCCACATTATTAGAGCAGGGTTCGCTAAGAGAATATGCTCGATAGATGATGAGTTTATCAGGAGTCACCAGAACAATTCCCACTCCTGAAACCACGTTTCCCCTGGGACCAATCCTGGAGGCACCATCGAAGAATAGCTGCCATGTATCACCTTCTATTGCCGAATTACATTCTGCAACTTCGTCGGGAATGTCCTCGTATAATTTGGAGGTTTTCGAAATTGGATGAGCAGCTAAGAAGTCAGCCAAGGCTTGACCTTTCATGGACTTCTGAGGGACGTACACCATATCATACGGTGTTAATAACATTGCCCAAGTGGCGAGTCGAGAATTAAGAACACTCGACTTATTCACTAAAACCCGAAGTGGATTGATTTTGGAGATGATATGAATAGTTTGGCCCGTCATGTAATGTCGCATCTTCTGAATGGCAAACATTAGGGCCAAGCATTCTTTTTCTACTGGACTATACCGGTGTTCAGCTCCGACCATCATCCTACTTAAATAGTAGATAGCCTGTTCATGACCTTCATTGTTCTTCTGTGCGAGAAGAGCTCCTAAAGAATGATCCATTGCTCGAACATACAGCAAAAATGGTCTTCCTATGATGGAAGGTACCAGAACTGGAGGATTAGTAAGATAGCGTTTGATGTCATTAAACGCTTGTTGACAGGCTTCATCCCATACGAATGACACACCTTTCTTCATCAGGCGAGAAAAAGGTTGACATCTCCTAGAGAGGTTGGATATGAATCTCCTGATATAAGCCAGGCGACCTTGAAATCCCCTGAGTTCTCTTAGATTACGGGGCGGTCGCATTGCTAAGATGGCTTTTACTTTATGAGGGTCAACTTGAATGCCTTTAGTGGTAATGACAAATTCCAGAAATTTGCCACTGGATACACCAAGAAAGGACTTTGTGGGGTTCATTTTGAGTTGATATTGGCACATTAACTTGAATACTGTCTTCAAGTCTTGGATGTGATTATCCTTGAGGCAGCTTTTGATAGCAATATCATCCACGTAATATTCTACCGTTTTGCGTAAGTGCTTATGGAATATGTTACTCATAGCTCGTTGATATGTAGCCCCGGCATTCTTCAATCCAAAAGGCATTACCGTATAGCAATATACCCCCAGTGGTGTACGAAAAGCAGTATACTTTTCATCTTCAGGATTCATCTTAATTTGATTATATCCTGAGAATCCGTCCATGAAAGACATGCGCTCAAAACCGCACGTATTATCGATCATGACGTCAGGAAGAGGGAACTCATCTTTAGGGCAGGCCGCATTTAGATCTCGAAAATCGATGCAAACACGCACTTTCCCGTTTTTCTTTATTACCTGGACAACATTAGCGACCTAATCAGGATGTTGTTCTTCTCAGATGAATCCACAAGCTATTAGCTTCTTGATTTCAGCTTCAATGGCATCCATCATATCCGGGCGGAACCGGCGTTGGTATTGCTTTACAGGCTTCGAATTGGACCGTCTGTTGAGTTTATGGGTAGCCACTTTAGGATCAAGACCTGGCATATCCTCATAATTCCATGCAAAGACATCGATATATTCTTTTATCAACTGGATCATTTCTTTCCTTTCTTCTTCTGAAAGATTGTTACTGATAAATATCGGCTTTGGTGAAAATTCATCCCCAATATTGATTTGGATAACTTTATCTTTAATGGGTGGTTCTCTTTGCTCAAACCAGAGTTTCCATTGTGTATCCATTTGCTGAGCCCAGGATTCATCTTCAAATGGTTCAAATTCTTGTACCTCTGTTTCGAGAGAATCTGTCAACACCATATTTACTGATAATGCCTGTTTGAGTTCACCATCTGAATCGGAGGATGACAAATCATCTTGAAAAAAGGAAATGGTCTCCTCACTTGACTCAGAGTCATTGGAAGTTGCAAGATATATGGTATACCCTAACCCAAAATGAGTTCATTGACAGTAGGGATCACCATGCAACGGCATTCGTCTGCCTTTTCCATAGTTGAGGCCTAGCTCCAACTTTAAGTCATAACCCATGCTTTGCATAATCTTCAAAGCCTGCGGGCTATATCTGTGAACCTGTATTTTCCCAGCATCAGACTCGTGAGAATCTTCTTGTATAATTGGTCTGTTCCGCATACGACAGAAGACTATTGGATGCTGATCATTGCGAGTAGGTGGAACAATAAAGATAGAATCTTCATGTGGCCCATATGTCGTGATGACATTAGATGTTGACGCTTCTTCCCACACATACGGATGATAGGAGTCTATAGCTTCTAAGAATTTTTGTGCTATAGGTTCTATATCGTTATGGGGGGAGGATTCCTGATTAGGAAATTGAGCGTCAGTATACTGGAAAAGAGAATCTTTATTATAGTCAGAAACTACGTTCTCGGTTGTATTTACATCAGTCGGCTGCTTGTTGCGCCTAAGGTTGATGACCAAAGGTGGAGGCTTCTGGTTCAGAGTGATCACTAGAGGATCACTTCCTCCTCCCGATTTGGTTTTTCCCAAGTGGATAGCCATGGGTTCCATGACTTTCGGACGGGTAGTCCGCCCTTTTACCTGGATTGACAAAGGTTGCTCAGCAGATGGTTCTCCTAGCTCCTGGTAGGATTCCTCTTCCTTCTTGCCTGACACCTCATTCATGTAGTCTTGGGTGTATAACATGGCATCAGAATAGTATGACTCAACTCCTTTGAAAGGATTGAGATCAGCAAACTCTGTTTTCACTGTCCCTTGGGCGTCTACATATTTGAAGCATTGGTGTAGAGTTAAAGGGACAATATTGTGATCGTGGATCTATGGCCTGCCCAACAGGATGTTGTAAGATACCTCTGAATCAATGACGTAGAATGTAGCCACTGATCTAAGGTCACCAATCTGGATCCTCAAACGAATCTTTCCCAACGGTTTGCTCTTCCTGGCATTAAAGCCCATGATTGTGGTGGTAGTGTAAGCCAGTTCGCTTGTAGGGATTCTCAACTGTCTTAACAGACTGTGAGGGATAATGCTGATCGATAATCCCGGATCTATGTGAATCCGGTCTACCTCCATGGAGCCGACATATCCGGTATAATAAAGAGGCCTGTTATGCTTGTTATATTTCAACAACATGTCATCTTGAGTGAAAGTGATATTAGGGACCACTTCCATTACACTATGGCATTGAGGACATGCCACAGGCTCTTTATCAGGGGACTTGAGCTGAGTCAAGCATACATCCGCCTGCATTAATGCTTCATTCAAGGCTTGACGAGTGTCTTTGGATAGCCTAAGTAGCTCAAAAATGGACAATCTGGCCGGAGTGTTAGCCAACTGGGCCAAGATGTCGAAGTTATATGGTTTTTCTAAACCTTTGTTTTGAATATTCTTCAAAGGTTTATCAAAACGAACTTCTTTTTGCTTGCCCTTGTCCACCGAAGTTGGTCTAGAATGACCTGCCTCTGGTGTAACAGGTTCAGGCTCTGGAGGTTTGGCAGCTGAAGTGTCTGCCGTTGATTCCCCCTGGTTCCCTCCATAGTCCTTGAGGTAGGCCTTGCCTGACCGGGTTCCGGTTGCCAAAGTCTCTTCTTCTGATGTCGGAGATATTGCAACCATATGGCATAGTTTGCATCTTGAGTTCTTTTTAGACTTAGCTTTAGCAGCTTGAGTCGCTTCCTCAATTTCTGACACCAGATCAGGATGGACCCACATGATCTCCCCACTCTTGGTAGTTAGGGGTACCAGATCATGATTTTGACCCCTGGTCGGAGGAAGATTAACAATGTTCATCATCGCCCGTGGAATAAGTACTACACCATCCGGGACTTCCTGAGGGGGCAGATTGCCAAACTGGAGTGAGATCATGTTGGCAGTGACCGTCTTCTCGCTATTACGCAGAGTGATGGCCTTGGCATCGATCAGCTCCTGGATTTTCCTTTTTAGTACATAATATGCCTTTATGGGGTGATGTATGTATCTGTAGAAAATGCAGTACTTAGGGTTATTGGTATTGTCGACTTCATTTAGCCTCTTTATCTCGGGGAGAGTAAGCTTGCCACTTTTGACTAGACAATCGAATATGCTCGGAATATCGTCGTCATCAAAAGAATATTCTTCTTTCAGCCTGGAAGTCCCAGGATTCGTCTGCGTAGTCATTGGAGTATGTTTCCTGGATGTGTTGATTGCCAGAGCTTCTTTTTCTTTTGAACTACGAGTATGGTCGTTATTGGAGGATGACCGCTTCCCTCTATCAGAGGTAAATATCATGATTCCATTGTCACGAGCCTTCCGACTGTTATCTTCAGCGGCTACCGCTGATATGATAAATGAGGGCTAATCATGGAACTGATATGGTCCCGTGAACACTGAGAACAGTGGGAGAAGGTTCTTCCTGCAAATGTCCACCAAGGCTGAATCCAGAACTCCATGAGGCATCTGCAAGGTAGCCTGACGAAAATGTTCGATAAAAGTACGAACGCTCTCTTTCTCCTTCTGTTTTACTTCGATAAGTGATGACATAGATATGTCCATTCCTCCTTCATAGAATCGAGCGAAGAACAGAGTCTTGAAATCTTCAAAAGAAGTTATGCAGTTGTCCGCAAGACTACGGTACCATTGATAAGCCACCCCCAGACAGACAGCCTTTAAACACTCGAGTGAGAAGGACGTCATTCCCCTGCAACAACACTGTCATCATGCTAAAGTAGTTAATGTACTGGCTTGGTGACGTCTTTCTCTCAAATAAAACCATAGCCTGTGGTTTGTATTTAGGTGAGAAAGGGATCTCGTCCCAGATAGCTGGGTATGGCTGGTTGATTCCCAACTTCTTGAGCTGATCCTTATGCTTCAAGGCATCAAATTGGGCTTTCAATTCCTGAACTGCCTGTATTGGATCTTCAGCTGGAAGAGGGACCACAGAGTGGTGAGAGATCGGTTGTATTGTAACTTCAACAGGAGGCAATACATTCTCTGAGTTAAGAAGTTGAGGAGCCGCTGACTCTTGATTTAGAACTGGCTCCTGGTTTGCGTTGGATGGTGGTAGGTCCACCCCCACACGTAGTTGAGTCGGAGGAACCGATGTTTGAGCTATTGCAGCTGCATATTGAGTCACCATCATCTGACGCATACTCTCCATCATGGAATGCATCTCTTTAAGCGATGCTTCCAGTACAGTGATGCGTTGCTCAGTACTTCCAGATAGGGAAGCCTCTTCATGTTCATCTCCAATGGCATAAACTCTCATTTCTCTGGATGCTACTGAGGGATTAGTATAGATCTCTGTAGAGATCGAGTCTATACTTTCAGCATCAGATTCGGGAAACTGGCGACCCCCAGTGTCGAAATCAGAAGAATATGAAGCAAGTTATCGTGACCTCGAGCAGGTGTTTCGAAAAACACCTACCTCAATATTCTCAAGAAGTCTGTCAAATCTCCTTTGGCTTGGAGTTCTAGAGGGATGATGTCTTGAACTTGACATTCCTCTAGGAATGTGTGAAGCCATGTTTACTGATGCGAATGTCGGCTCTTCTTCCTATAAAAATAAAGAGTAGTTCAACCCGTCGAAAACTGACCATTTTGCCTTAGAACAGCAGTAGTTAACTACAACTTTATGACTATTACAACAATGCTCCCTAGGGGGTGTAATAGACATGTTAGAAGATCCCCTGTCTTTGCGCTTTTGGATCAAGAAATCACGTAAATCAGGGGGATTAACAGAAGAAGAAGAAGAAGAAGAAGGCTTATTCTGCCTTTTATATCAGTAGGAGCGTGGATATTGGGAACCATGACCCTCTCTCTGCCATAAGTATACAACAGTTCGCCCATGTGAGTAGCATACGATCCATCATTCGTCTGAGGAGCGTATTTCCCCATGAAGCGGGTCTTCTTTACGCGGATGGGCTTATCTTTGGCGTAATCTGGAGCTTTGCACAGATTCGCGTAAAATAGGGGGAGTCCTCAAACAGCCTCCAGCATCACGCGTAATCTTCTTCTCTTGGTGGCGTACAACTCTGGAGGTTGGGAGATTCGCCACTCTTTTTCCCTTGATGTGATCCAAGGGTCCACATGCCACATCACAGATGGGAGATGCATTTTTACGCTCAAGGCGTGTTTAAAATTTCTGAATTGGCGCTGAGGTCTTATCAAAAATTTTGTCTGCCACATCACAGACGGGAGACGAAGTTTTACGTGCAAGGCGCGTTTGAAATTTCTGAATTGGCACTGAGGCCTTGTCAAAAATTTTGTCTGCCACGTTACAGACGGGAGACGAAGTTTTACGCGTAGTGCGCGTTCTAGACTTCTGGATTGGCACTAGGGCATTGTCAGAAGCTTTGTCTGCCATGTCACAAATGGGAGACGGGTTCTTACGCACAGAGCGTATAGGTTGTGATGTCACAACTTTGTTGATCGGAGAGAGAGAGAGTCCGTAGGAAGGGTAGAGGATGTCCGGGGCATCCATATTTTACGCAGCTTCCTGTTGTCCTGGAAAGAGAGGGAATGAGAGCTACCCGCTGCGTAAAGCATGTCTTCATAAGCCGATTGGTCGAATTGGACGACCAAAGTCTTCTTCGTTGATCCGACGGATACAACATCGTGTTGAGCAATGGCTTTCTCGTCAGATGAGAAAGTAGTCCCCAGCAGATTCGTCATCTTATGTTTGATGATAAACAGAAGAATGAAACTAGGTTTATACGAAACCCTTTCTTTGTTTACAAACAAGAAAAAAAAAGAGTACAATTAATCCTATATGAGGATGTTAAGTACAATAAAAATAATTTTAGGGAAATATTGCTATAGGAGTCTGATCTGCGGTCGATCACTTTGTCCCTTGGACCACACGATGATGAAGAAGTGATGTAGAAAAAGAAGAAGCTTCAAAGATTGCGAGTGGGATTGAACTCTCGTTGCCAAAGTCGTCAATCAACACTCTCTATATGTGATCTCTCTCTGATCTCCTCCCTCTTCAACCATGTTCTCCTGTGACCGAAAGTCTCTATTTATAGAGATCAATCACAGTAACTATTCAGTCGGCGTAGAAGCCAAACTGTGGAGAGAGTTGCACCTTTTACGCGGCGGTTATAATAACTGTTACCCACGTCTAAATGATCTCCTGAATCTGCGTGTGACGCGTGTCCTATTATGAGATAACGCGTATAACTGCTTCTTGAAGACCATGGCATGCGAGCCACGTAGGTAACTGTCTCTCGCGTAAAGATGGCTGGCATAAAAGCCAAATAATTGTCTTGTAGGCGTAAAAGCCAAGTAGCTATCTTGTTGGCGTAAAAGCCAAATTCTGCGTAAAGCTTGATGCTGCATAAATAATGGGTACCCAGCATAAACTAGCTAATTATCCTTCCTGTCTGAGGTCTTAAGCGTATTCTAGGCCAAATAGCCTTATCACGTACCTTGCAAATATAGCCTGAGTTGGCGTATTTCGAGAAGATAGCATACGGCGTACTCCTATAGTTGAAAATAGCCTGGTTGACGTAATATACAGGGATAGTGATGTGAGCGTATTAGCCCTAGTTTTAGCTCTCCCAGTCATTAAAAATAGAATAAAATCTCATGCATTAAATGCAGAGATCTGCCCCCATCTCGCGCATTAACTGCAGAGATATGCCTCGAGTTCTGTACAAAAAATAGCTTTTGACGTGGCGTCTTATTTTGTCTCATCTTGAGCATAAAGGCTCATTTATGCCTGTGTAAAATAGTCAGCATATTCCTTGAGTGCGTAAAAATGACTTGTATCAAGGATATGTTACTAAACGACAACCTGGGCCTCTGTGCAGAATCATTATTACAGCCGTCCTCTCGATCGTCGTGCAGTGCTCTTTGTCAGGAGTCAGGTTCACTGTTCTGTCTGACAGGTTCATTCGAGGAATACGAAGAGTTCCTCGTACAACTTTACGCTGCATTAAAAGCAGACATAGTTTACGCCGGAGGGAGGTATAGCAACCTTTTTACGCCAAAACAGTCTTGAAGCGCTGCTTTACGCGGGCAATTCTGAAGTCATGTTTTACGCCACACAGCGCTGAAGCTTCTGTTTTATGCGTGCTTCATGCACGTTGGGGGTTTTACGCGTATAATTCTCCAGCATATTTTTCATGCTTCTACAAGGACTTCATTAAAAGAGTACGAAATCAAGCAAACAGGATGCAGATATCTAGAAGTAATACGAAGGAAGTTCAAAGACGTAATCAAAGTGGATGAGACCTAGTAATTTCTATCCTATTGCAAGCTCGCTGGGCATGTTACCATACCAAAAATGATAAAGTCGACCTGCATGGGCCACCACTAAACCTATGTCACGCCACAGTCCCAAAATACATGAAACCAGGCCACGTGGCAATAGCCAGCTATCACGTCTCCGAGGATATCCCAATTTAATGGATCCAACGAAGAGTGCAACGTTGTCCTAAATAACTAACAAGTCCAATATCAATCAACAACAGGTAATCTAATCTCATCCACAATATAACCAGCAAGAAGTACTAAAATAAATACTGGAACATAAACGCCAGTCTCAAATATTATAGTACAACCAAGAATGTCTGGTGGGAACAAACCCACTACTATGACGAAATAAAAGTACTGAATGACAGATAAAAAGAGTAATGACTAGGGCATCGACTGACTAGATAATGATGCACCCAATCCTAGGCAGAAGGCCTACCAACTGATCACGGAAACTCTAACGATAGCACCTCTAGATCCTCCGCGGTAGCGTACCTCGTCTCCTGTCTGGGGCCGTACACTGTGGGATAATATGCCTCGTCCAAATCTGGAAAGGTACCAGGTCCTCAGAAGGACGTAACAAGATACATAGAAGCATGCCATACTGAATAAAATAAATAAATAAAGGGTGTGCTAACCATCTAAGTGAATGCAATGTGAGGACAACTTTGGTACATATGGGTAGGCGTAGGCATAACGTCCAACACCCTGAAAAGCGTGGCAAAGTACAGTATATCGTCCATATCGCTCCGAAGAACGTGGCAACAGTATAGTATATCGTCCATATCGCTCCGAAGAACGTGGCAGCAGTGTAAAGGGAGTTATTGGATCCGTGGTTCCTCTCTGGATACTACGGATTCCAATGTGTGTATCCCATACGCCTACTAGTGTCCTCCCCGCCCAATGTAGATACACAAGTCGAATACTCGACGTGCATACCATGTATCTATATGCCAAGTCTCTACTAATATAAAATCCTGAATTACGTACTAACCGTGATGCATGTCACATGCACCGATAGCTAGTCGAGTACGCAAACCTGCATCCCAATATGAATTTGTCACAGTGAAACATGTAAGAGTGTCAGGTCTTGGAAGATATTAAAGTATCCTCCCAATGGGGTGAGTCTGCTAATGGCTAGGTCAAGTACACTACTCATCGACGCATCCGTCGACTACACCCGAGTCAATCTCGGACGCGCACAGTCATATGAAATAAAGCAACAAGATACCATACAACATATGCATAATTTAAATTAGACAGTAAATATGGCAAGGTATCTTGCTTGGGTCCTCAAGCTGTGAATGCCAATAGCCTATTCCTGCAGTGTCTCCTGGCTGGTCCAATGACCCTAAACACACAATATAATATAGCAAATGCTGTCATCAGACACTAAAGCAATACATACACAAAACTACGACACTACGCTTAGGTACTGACGCAAGGGTCACGGCTAGTCGACTACAGAGTCGCGTGCGCACGTAGCTAAGGTGCACACGTATCCTGTCCTCAGTTACCGTGTGCCTCGAGACAAAAATTTACTAAAGTTAAGGGTTTACGAAACTACTATGTCTTGTACAATTCCTGTCCTTATTTCCCATGTTAAGTGTATTAGGTCTATGTTCACGTTTTTAGGTGAAGTATAAGTCCCTAATAACAAGTCTTATGATTAGGATAATTATTATTTATTAATTACTAATTAATCTGGTAAATTATACAAATACACATATCTAGGGTTAAATATTTTTACTCGTGTCCATGCAATGACACATGACACAAACGACACACGACACAATCCCATAACAAATCCTGAAGGAAAGAGGTTTAACGAGGCTTACTTGATCGAGGCTGGACGGGGTCTGCGCTCGTCGGCGGCACGTACTCCGGCGAGTGGCGGAGCTCCGGCGTCGGGCGGCCAGTAAGGCAGCAGCGGCAGCGACATCAACTGCAGTAGTTGCAACAGTGGCAACAGTGGCAGCAGCGGCCTGGCTGCGACGGCAGGCGACCTGGGTCGATGCCGGTCGGTGGGTCAGAACGTGGGGAAGGTCGGGGTCGGCCTAGCGTGGCGGTTGGCGGTTGGCGGTACTGGAGGTGGTGGCCGAGGGCAGTCGGGCTCGGCAAGGGGTCGGGTTTGATGGGGTGTCGGGCTGATGGAAGGTTGATGACGGCGGTTGCAGCGGCCTGAGGGGAGGGGTCCGGTAGCTAGGGGGTACAGGCGGCGGTCGTGGCTGTGGAGGTGGCAGCCTGAGGTGGTGGTGGGGTATTTGTGAAGTCGGAGAAGGGATAGGGTGTTTGGCTAGGGTTGAGGGGTGGTGGTGATAATTATGTTTTTAGGGTTTTAGTATAGGAAAGATGTAAATTTATATAAGAGGAGAATTATATGCTAACCTCAGAATTTGGGCCGATCTGGACTCCTTGGGATGGGGCTGGTCTATATGAAAGGGTGTACATGGGGTTGGTTAGGTCTCGCTTTGATTGAAATTGCCTCTAATTTAATTTAATTAAAAATAATGCGCATGGCATTCTTTAATGAATTGAAGACACATGAAATTAAAATTGGGTGGGACACAAGTGTCATGGGCGTAGCAGGCTCAGAATGGGTAAATACCATAATTTGGGTTATAGAGAATTGGGTTGTGGTTGTACCTCAATCTCCAATGGGAATTGGAAATTATAAGGAATTGGGTTTATTGGAATTTCTCAGGGACGCTTGTGACGCATATTGCGCAGCTAAAATGAAGCGCAATATTGGGTATCAAAAACTTACACAAGGGTCAAATGGGTAGTCTGGCATGTCTAGGAGATATGTATTTAATTAGTTTGAGGGTAACTACGAGTGTAGCGCTCCAAACGTCGAAGCAACGATAAGGTACATTAAGACACATAATTGTTGTACATTAATAATAATTGTATCCAAAATAATCCTAGTCTCTCTATTTAAACTAAATAATCCTAAATTTGGTCGAGGGAGTTTACACCATCACATGAGCTACTCGCACCGATGGCCAGTCGAGTGCGTAAACTCGTGTCCTATCATGAACTCACTCTATGACACGGAATAATACGTGTCAAGGCCTCAGAGTTATAATGATAACTCTGTCACTTAGGATACATCCACTAGACGCTAGGTCAAATACAAGTCCTAACGTCAACGCCTTCGTTGACTGCATCCGATTCATTCTCGGACACGCACAATTATATAATATTTAAAGCAGAAATATGCGAACTATACTAACTAAATTTAAACAGTACAACAAGACAATGTATACTTGCCTAGAAGCCATGCAAAGATTCAAACACGACCTCGCCATCGAAGCAGCAACACAAGAAGGGGACCAAAACAGATGCCTCCAGATGCTGTCACAAATATCACCAATAGTCCCAAAATGAGTGAGATGCTCAGAAAAATATATTCCTACGTCCAATTTGGACATAGGGGCAAAAACATAGTTTTTGGTCAACACGGGGTCCACAAGTGGGCCATCTTGTACCAAAAAATATGCCAGGAACAAGGGTCTCTAAACTTAGCATATTATAGGTCAAACAAGTTTTAAACGATGATACAAACTCAACGGTATGTCCAGATTTGGATTTCGGTGAGTCGATCATAAAAATGCCTGTTGGAACGGATCATGGGGCCGCAAAACGGCGATACGGTCACTGTCTGAGAATCAGGCAAAACTTGGGTCACAGGACAAGTCAAACGCCGTGAGTCCATTGGCGTCAGTTTCGTCACGATTCGACAAGCGTACACAAAGTAATTAGGATATTTGCAAAAGTGCCGATACTGAGACTTTGACGGATACGGGTCAAATTCATCGCACACAAGCGACTAATTTAAATTTTGTCAAAGCCCACACGTCGAAAAATACCATACGCGCCTTTCGGTATAATTGGTACGTGACGTGGTTGCCCGGTTTGATGGGACCAACTCCGTATCAGAGAATTTAATATTTTTAAAAACTATTTTTCTCATGAATTAGAACTCTAATTACTAACAATAGAATACAAGCTAAATTATTCTAAGTAAAGGCATTACAAGAGGGTTAAGTTGTCAATATACCAGCGAAGTTTGTTCGTAAATCGATCGAGAGACGAGGAAGAAATATCGATGTGAAATCAGGGGGTTAGGCATTCGGTTATGGACTGTCATGGTCGAGTCTGTGGTAAGGTCGAGGCTCCGGCGGGAAGCAGTCGGTCAGAGGGGCATCTCCAACCAAGGAAAGCTCGGCCAGGGGTGAGGGTGACTCGCCGGCGGTCGGGGATCTCCGGAGGTCACCGACGGCGCTGCAGCAGCGGCCTCAACAGCAACAGTAGGTGCAACAACAACAACAGTTGCTGTGGCAGCAGCTAGGCCACGGGCAGGACGACGACGACCGGTAGCCAGCGGGGCGAGGGCACGGGGTAGGGTGGCCGGCGGAGGAGGAGAGGGAAAGGGGAGGCCGTGGAGGTTGTGGAGGCGGTGGTGAGGGTGGTGTAGGTGGTGGCAGTGGTCGTGGGGGTTGATGGTGGTAATGGAGACAATGGTGGTGGCTGTCGTGGAGAAGGAGGAGGAGATAGGAATGGTGGTGGCTGTGTTGGAGGTGATGGTGGTGAGGGTGGCGGAGGTAATGGTGGTTGGCGATGGTTGTCGTAGAGAATGAGGAGGAGATGGGAATGGTGGTGGCTGTCGTGGCGGGGCTCCGGCCGAGGAGGGTGGTCAGAGGTGGTTGTTACGGCCATAGGGTGGTAGGGGGAGGTGAAGAGGAAGAAGTGAGAAGGAAGAAGTGGCAAATTTTTTTTTGAGGGCTCGGTTGGAATGGGGTTAGGGCCGGCTAGGTGGAAATATATGTATGGGAATGTAATAAAATGGGTGGTGGTGATGAATGGTTGGTAAGATCAAAGGGTTGGGGGTTATTGAGTATTATGATTGGACATGGGGAGGGGAGTGACTGTGCTCCAGCTGCACACACCTATTTTGGGTGGGAAAGACCAAGGAAAAGAGGAAGGGAAGGTTGGTGTCTAGCCAAAAATAGTTAGGGCTAAATTTAAATTTAAGGGGGATGAAAAAATAGGATTTGGTGTACCAAAATTAACGTTTGGTGTATTATAGAGAGGGAGATTGGTGTAGGATATTTTGTATGATCCATAGGAGTCTGAGTTTGGGTTTGGGTTGGTGTTTGGTCTAGTTTTGGGCTAGGTTGAGTCATTGCACCAATTTAGTTAAAATTAGTGTCAATGGTGTTCTTTAATTAATTGGAAGTGTATAGGTTTTAAATTGGGTGGGACACAAGTGTCATGGACATAGTAGACTCGAAATAAATTATTATCATATATTGGGTTACAAGAAACCGGTCGAGGTTGTGTCTCCAATTTTGATTGGAACGAACATGGGTGCAAAGTCTAGGTTTAAAATTAGATATTGTCTAACAATTTTTGTGCGATTAAAATAAAGCACAAGAGAGGGTATTTATGAGTGACACAAAGGTCGCAATGGAAGATTGGCATGTCTAGGTCAAGGGTGTAAAATTTTTTGTAAGACAAAAGCTAGTGTAGTGCTCTAGATATTTAAACAACGCTAATGTGCAACTATTGAATCAAAAATCAAAGAGGTAAATCATAACTCCAATTATTAATCCAAAATAATTTTAAATAAATCTCTAATTCTAGATTTTGGGTCAGAGGGTTTACAAAAAGTTGAAGAACATGAAGGGGATATAAAAAACATGTAGAGGAGGTTAAGGAGGAGGAGATTGGTCATTTACCAAAGTGAAATTTGGGGTTGAACTGTTGTGTTCACAGCTTGCATAAAATCGAATTCAGCCTGGACCCTTGCTCATATTTGCTGCTGTTGGGTCCTGTGGGGGTAGTCGTGAGTCCTATGGTGGCTAGGGTATATATTAGAGAGTTAGGGGGAGGTGTTAGGGTATACTTGGAGGTAGTGGAGCTGCTGGAATGGTGGTGGCAAGGTCGAGTTTAGGGGAGTTGCAGAAATTAGGTTCAACCTAGGAGGTTCAGGTTGGAGCTGCTATTTGGAGTTGTTCTAGTGCAGGGGGGTGGTGTGGTGGTTAGGGGGTGTAGTAAGGAGGTATAGGGAGGAAGTAGGGTGGTTTTGGAGGTAGTGGTGGTGCTGTGGAGGCAGCAAAGGGTCAGATTTAGGAGGTGTTCCCTGGCGGGTTCAGCCTAGACTAGGTTCGATTATGGGGTAGTTAGGGGATGATTTGGGGTGAGTTTGGGTTGGAGTTATGAAGGTAAATGATAGAGAAGAGGGATGGAAATAAGGGAGTAGAGGAAATATGAAGTAAAATGGGATAAGGAAGGAGTTATAGGTCGGCCAAGGAAAGAAGAGTGAGGAGAGGTATTAAATGTGAAGTGAGTGATGGTGAGGTTGAGTGTATGAGTTTAGAATAGGTCTAGTCAAAGTTTGAGGTGATGGTGGAGTGTATATGAGGATGAAATAAAGGGGGGATGGCTGCCTATTAATGTTTTGTCCATAATTAGGTTATACTTTAAGAGTGAAGAGAGAGAGAGAGAGAGAGAGAGAGAGAGAAAGAGAGAGAGAAATGATGAGTTGTACCTATTTAGGGTGTGGGCTGAATTCTTCTTTCCAATGTGTTAAAAATAGATTTGGTATGGGAAACTTGATGTGTTCTAGAGAGGAGAATTGATGTGTGGTGTTGTGTATGAGCCATGTGAGGGTGTGTGAGATTTGGGTTGGGTATTTAGACTAGTTTAGGGCTAGGTTAAGTTGGTTGCTCATTATGACTAGAAATTGTGTCATGGTGATTGTTATTGTGTTGGAAGAATATATGGGTTCATTTGGGTGGGACACAAGTGTTATGTTTGTTGTAGGCTTATTGTAGGTCATGGTCATATAATTGGTTGCAAGAAACGAGTCAAAGTTGTGTCTCCAATTTCGATTGGAATGGACATAGGTTCATGGCTTAGGTTTGAATTGGATATTGTGACATGAATGTTTTGTGATTAAAATAAAGTACAAGAGAGTATGTTAATGAGTGACATAATAATCAGGATTGAAGACTAGCTTATCTAGATTGAGGGTATAGAATTTTTTGGAGTGCAAATACTAGTATAGTGTTCCAAATATTGAAGCAACGGTAAGATGCACCAAGTGTAACAAAACAGAATAGGTTATAATAAACTCTAATTACCATTCTTAATTAACTCTAAATCAACCCTAATCTCTTACTAAGCTAAGTGTACTTAAAATTGGATGAGGGGTTTTATAATCTATCCACCTTAGAAAATGTCGTCCTCAAAATTCAAAATTAATCTCCCCAACAACGAACTCATCATATCTCTAAATATATAAACACAACTAGGTACTTATTCCTATTCTCTCTCTAAATCTTAAACTGTCATATATATATATATATATATATATATATATATATATATATATATATATATATATATATATATATATATATATATATATATATATATATAGTTTAATCCTCTAAGGTATTTGGTCTTTAAAATATCTTCTCACCACCATGTACTATCTCATCGTTGTTATCATGCTAATCATCATCTAGAAAAGTTCATCACCTATAGGCCTAGGTTATTACACTACCAAAATAATACCTATTAGAGATGCCTAAAAACGTCACTAATAAGTAAAAAAATATTGCTAAAATTAATTAGCGACATAATTAGTGATAATTTGGTGTTATCGCGTATTGCATGGTCGTTGACAACAAATACGTCGCTATTCATCGCTATGGCCACGTATATTTGCAATGTGCTGACGTCACATATTATTTTGACATTAGGGACGTCTAGTGACTCAACGTTGGTAAAATAGTGATAATAGTTTGTAGCTAATAGTCGCCATATTAGCGACGTTATGAGTGAAGTTTTGCTACAACAATGTTGACATGGTAAAATTTACCATGTCAGCTTATTAGCGACGTGTCGCAACATTCTGCGACATCTATGGTACAGTTTAGCGACGCTCCGATACATGTTAGCGATGTAACCTTACGTCGCTATTCGTCGTAGAACATCGCAGAACATCACTGAATTATAAAAAAATAGAATTCAGTTTGTATAATATTTTTCAACAAAACTCTACATACAGTTATAAAATCATAGTGTATATTAATAGACCCGGAGTAACCCTCCATTGAATTCCTTGGGTTCGCTGACCCCTTCGGTGGAACACTCAACATCAGTAAATTCACATACAGTTAATATGAATAATAAACTAAACTCGCATAGAAAGAAATCTATAAACTTATATTACACTAAATATACCCCAAGAAGTTGATGAATGAATTTAAATAAGTATCACATGCGTCAGAATATAATAAAAAGTATGAAATAAATACATTAAAGACCCAAAAATGGGCCAATACACCCAAACACACTAAAAATGTCCAAAAAAGGACTAGTGCTGTTCAGGAGGTGGAGGACCACCGCCGGGCATCTGGGATAGAAGGAAATCATACATCTCCTGTGAAAGCATCACCGATGACGATGGAGGAGGCAGTTTAATCAGTGGAATCAGTGTCGATGCTGACAGACCAGGAGGACGTATCCGCTCCAATGCTAACAATCGAGCATTGTATGAATCCATGGCATATGCCAGTCTCATACTGCTCTGAGCCACTACATCATGCATCCTCGCTAGTTGATCGCCTAAGGTGACTTGTGTCCCCTGGATCGCCATCATGTTGCACTCTGTCGATGCAGTAAGATTATTAATCTATGGTCTATCCTCTCGCTCAAAGCCCTCAAGTCCGTGATATTATGTTCGAGCAGATCCAATCGTGCGGTGAGGGTCGCATCTTCCGTCTGTGACTTAGACAGGGGCTGCTCCACAATCCTCCGCAGCATCTCCTCACGCAAATCAGCAACCTGGTGGGCAACGCTCTCCGAGACTCGAGCCAACTTTTGTGAGGACATTGGGGAACACACATTGGCAGAGGGGGCCCTGTGTCACTACCACATTTCTAGAATATAGATATTTTTATCTTTTTATAATAATTAAATATTGTTTATATATATATATATTAAATATAATATATATAATGTATATATTGCAATTATTATATTATTAATGTTGGTTAGTGGACTAGACTTGACATGACCCATGGTGCCAACTAGTTGAACTAGTCATAGTTAGACAAGATTAAATTGATTCTCTTTAAGTTAAGACATTAGAATAGCCCTTCATTAGGAGTAAAATCCTTCACCACTTAAATAACTCTTCATGACAACCCATAGGGACAATGTGGACCTTTTGTATTAGCTAAATCCTAGGGTTTTATGTCGCTGGCCCTATATAGGGGGAGGGAGAGCCTCCCTCCACTTTATTTAATAGCTCATAAAACCTAAATTGGTGTTCTTCTCCAAATTAATCCATTCCTCCTCCAAACCCTATACTTCCAATCCCTTCTATATTCATCATCTAAGGAGCCTAGGAGCTTGGATTGCAAGCAGCATTGGAGAAAAAGAAGTTTGGCTAGGAGCTTGTGTCCAAATCGTGTCATATTAAGTTCTTATTGGAAATTTATCTCCCAATAGATAAAATTCTGAAATCATTCTCTAATTAGATTCTAATTTTTGTATTTGAGGATTAGAAACCCACCCATATATTAGGGCTACATATAGGAAGAAGAACTAGGTTCATATGACCCCTATATTGACTTCTACATTGGATTTTATATCCAAATTAGAGAAAATCTGAGATTGGTGTACCAATTGTATGACATTGGGTTAAATAGGTTAAATTAGACCTAATTTGATATTGTGGGGGTAGCTATGTGTCCACAATTGGATACGAGTAGGTCGTATCGTGATATAGAACGATACGGTTGATATTTTGGGTGTTCTTTGGTATATTAGGTTTTTATATGCCAAATTTATTTGTACTTATTAGAATTAATCCTTTTAACTCAAATATAGTATTATTTCATATATATATATATATATATATATATATATATATATATATATATATATATATTATGTTTAATACATTTTAGGAGTGATTTAGGAATTTTGGTATGAATATCATTAGAGTATCCATTTGGGTGTGTGTATCATATGTAGGGCACTATAGGTGTTTGGTATATTGAACTTGGCATGGTGTGTATATATATAAGTATATGAAGGTGTTGGGTGTTTGCATTGCACAGACTAAAGGTATAGGGCTTAGGTTCAGACCGAAGTATCAGGTGCACACTCTGTTGTGCAGTCGGGTAAATGCCTGTAGGGAAGGAAGAGAACCAAGGAATCAGTAGCAGCAGCAATAGGGACCTGACCTGTGGTTCTTGGTGTGCAGAGAGGTAACTTGAGTGGTTGTACCGGGTATGAGGGACAATGTGGGGCTGAGATTTGGTATATGTGCAGTAGAGGGCTGGACTACAGTCGAGTGTGGTAGTTGCCTGTGTGAAAATTGCTATGTGGAATACATTACAGGTAAGTTAAGAGGCTAAGTTGCTGTATACATGTTGAGGGGAGAGTGAGTTAGTATATATATCTAATTCCCAGACATTTGAGATATGTTGGTAGTGAGTTGGCTTTGATTGAGATACGAGTGATACAGGTGAGTATTAGTCTAAGCATTAATGTGAGGTTGGTATTAGAATAGGGTGTGAATGTTTTCAGTTCAGCTGGACTCATGGGCTGAGACTCGGGTCAATGCTTGCAGGAAGGAACAAGGGACAGTAGCATGGGTTGAATTGTTATCTTGTATCAGTGTACACTCGAGGAGGGAGCAATGTGTTGCAGTTTATCTGTAACTTGGGTTACCAACATCAACATGGAAATAATGCAGCAGGCCTGTTTAGTTGGTATTAGCAACTGCAGTGCTCGTTGCACTTAGTTCTAGTATTCAGGGGTAAAGGTAAGTGATACAATAGAATTAGGAGAGAGATGTATCAGGCTCTAGATTAGATAATATCCTAAGTACCAGTCCCAATTTAAGACCTGGGAAGAACTGTAGGTGTGGCGGTTAGAGTACAACACTTGCTGCAAGTGTACATTAACTCTGAACTTTGGGTTCAAGCATGCAATCCATATATGGGTATCAGTCCAACTTCTAGCATCCAAGCATTTATGTATATTCAACCTAGGAGAGTTCATTCCATGTTGGATATATGCAGAGAAGTGGAAGTTGATGTATCAGGTCTAAATTTGGCAAGTTATGTCTCACGTCCCAGTCCCAAAATATCTAGGACTAGAAATACGTAAGCATGTCAGCTGTATGTACATGGCAACTCCAATATATGGAAACGATACACATACGTATGCTATTTTTTAAATAAAACACCCCGTTCCGTTTCAGCGGACTGCCGACTCAAACGGCAAAAGTACAACTGTCCCGACCCGCTTTGCCTCAAACAAGAAGCAAAGGATATCCAGACTTGTCCCTACAGGAATCCGGCTTAGGCTTTCAGAGGCTCGCTTGACGTATCGCTCTACCGAGGCGAATCATCGCTAAGGTGGGTGGCTACGGTGAACTTGTCTTTGCTTACCCAGCACACACAAAATATGGAATATTCATGCTAGTCGCTAGGTGATTCATCCCCTGCATGCTAATAAATCCAACGCACCTAGCTAAGGGAATAATCCTAACTTGTATTGCTTATGCTAGAACATAAAAATTGAAATATTGCTTATATTCAGACCCTCGCATGCTAAGTCCCTAACGGTTTCATCTCTCGGCTTACCTTCTGGTCCGAGCAAACGTGTTTGCTTATGTTCCTTAGAAACGCATGCTTGCCTGCTTACGAATATCTAATGTTATTATATTGTGCAATATATAAGCTCAATCCTGAATGCATGAATTGAACGTAGATACAATATAAATGAATCATGCAATACTGCTTGTCTTGTAAATCACGTAGCCTCCGGGCGGATATTCATGTAGCCTCCGGGCGGATAATCACGTAGCCTCCGGGCGGATAATCACGTAGCCTTCGAGCGGATCACGTAGCCTTCGGGAAAATGAATGTTATTATTCGATCACGGATAACTTGTGCACATGGTATAGTTTCTGCGGGCGGCTGCTGGGGCACTAGCACCGTTCTGACTCCGGACGGAACTCACGTTTAGTCTCACGTACTTGGACGGGATGGTATGCGGTGCCTATCGTATTTGCACGTAGCAAACCATCTTCGTCACAGACTAGGTCCTTTATGGCAATCATGCCAGTGATCATCATGTATATTTGAACCTGTTGCATATTAACTTGTGTCGTCGTAGCAGGGAAGGCATGGTAAGTTGTGCAGGTGATTCAGATAGTCAGGTAAAAGACACCGAACGGTGTCAAGTATATTTCAAGAAAATTATTGTATGCAACACACCTGATACTCCTGTAAATCGTATACGTGTAACGTGATCTTGCCCACAATATCGTGTTTGCATATGCTATGCCTCTTGAATGTTATACTTGCCCGTGCATGAATTAATAATGTTTGCCTTGGACAGGGAAGGACAAATGGTAAGTTGGTAAGTCTCGCCGTGTTTCCTCTCATGTCGCACGGTGCACTGCCACACGAGTTAGGTTATTCAAATATTGCATAAAACTGATCATAAGGCAACTAGAAAGACAACTTAATAGTTGGTGTACGGAACCTGTATTACGTGTTTGGATTTGTCGAGCGGGCGAGTAGCTTCCCCACCAGTGCATTCAATATACTGATAATCTACCAGTTTGTATGCAGGGTGCGGGAGAACCCCGTTCGGTGCGGATGCCTCCTTCGTGCGTGTTAAGGTGTGGAGATCACTCCGAAGCAACGGCACGTCCGGATCAGAAGCACATATACAAGACATAATATTGGAACTCGCCTGAATATCGTATGTACAATCATTCCACAATTGTAGCCACTTGGCACGCTTTTACTGTTTCAGAGAGAGAGGCTTGAGCGACTTGTAATCTCGGCTATACGTCGCCTGTAACACTTGTTATTATCAATAAAGAGTTGCTTTACTTCAACTTGTGTTATTCAATGCTTCCGCTATATTGTCGACTCAGTGAACCTGTTACCAAATCGCTATGCGTTTATGATTCTGCTGCACTCGGACAATCTGTGCGACTCTGTGGCTTAGAACTCTTACCGCCAGCCAACGAACCACAGTCTTGCACGGGCGTGGCTCACGCTTGTGCGGCATCACGCCCGGATGGGTCAAAGCGATCGTCCTGCGGGAGCGCTGGCGAGGGTGATTCCCGCCTAGCGGGGATGGCCGAAATAGCCTGCGGGAGATCGAGGCATGACATGTTGGTATCAGAGCCTGGCTTCTACGCCTTTGGACTTTATTTCGAATATCTCTGTTTCGAAAGCTCGTTCGTGGGTTATGTGTACGCTCTCTCTCAATGCCTCGATGAGATATTCCAACAATAAGTCTAAATACTTTCAACATGCAAGCTCAATATAATAATGTTAGATATTCGTAAGCACGCAAGCATACGTTTCTAAGGAACATAAGCAAACACGTTTGCTCGGACCCGAAGGTAAGCCGAGAGATGAAACCGTTAGGGACTTAGCATGCGAGGGTCTGAATATAAGCAGCATTTCAATTTCCATGTTCTAGCATAAGCAATATAAGTTGGGATTATTCCCTTAGCTAGGTGCGTTGGATTTATTAGCATGCAGGGGGTGAATCACCTAGCGACTAGCATAAATATTCCACATTTTTTGTGTGTTGGCTAAGCAAAGACAAGTTCACCGTAGCCACCCACCTTAGCGATGATTCGTCTCGGTAGAGCGATACGTCAAGCGAGCCTCTGAAAGCCTAAGCCGGATTCCTGTAGGGACAAGTCTGGATATCCTTTGCTTCTTGTTTGAGGCAAAGCGGGTCAGGACAGTTGTACTTTTGCCGTTTGAGTCGGCAGTCCGCTGAAACGGAACGGGGTGTTACATCCTACCCAACTTAGAAAAAGTCTCGTCCTCGAGACTCACTGAGGACAATCAGTAACCTAGGGTTGAGGCAATCCTAGACAAGTCGTTGAACTTGTTCATTTGGATATTCACTTGCACAAGCATCAAGATCGGCATATCGCTTAGTCTGGATCGTGCGCACTTTCGAAGTGCACTTCTAGCGTGAGCACGTCAACCAGCTTAGAGATAGCGAAGTCTTAGCACACGTCAACCAACTTATAGTATTTCATTACTATAAGTAATGATATGCTTGATTGTATGATTTGGTGCTGCGAGTGGCCTTTGTGCCAACCTGTGCAAACCCTTGAGAGTATCACTAGTAGCTTGTCCGATTTCACTAACTCTAAGTTTGGTTGAATGCATCTATTCGAGGGACGCCTTGAACTAGTGTAACATCCAAGACTAAAGAAAAATGTGAAACTCGGGTGCTAAGACTTCGCTATCTCTAAGCTGGTTGACGTGCTCACGCTAGAAGTGCACTTCGAAAGTGCGCACGATCCAGACTAAGCGATATGCCGATCTCGATGCTTGTGCAAGTGAATATCCAAATGAACAAGTTCAACGACTTGTCTAGGATTGCCTCAACCCTAGGTTACTGCTTGTCCTCAGTAAGTCTCGAGGACGAGACTTTTTCTAAGTTGGGTAGGATGTAATACCCCGTTCCGTTTCAGCGGACTGCCGACTCAAACGGCAAAAGTACAACTGTCCCAACCCGCTTTGCCTCAAACAAGAAGCAAAGGATATCCAGACTTGTCCCTACAGGAATCCGGCTTAGGCTTTCAGAGGCTCGCTTGACGTATCGCTCTACCGAGACGAATCATCGCTAAGGTGGGTGGCTACGGTGAACTTGTCTTTGCTTAGCCAGCACACAAAAAATATGGAATATTCATGCTAGTCGCTAGGTGATTCACCCCCTGCATGCTAATAAATCCAACGCACCTAGCTAAGGGAATAATCCCAACTTATATTGCTTATGCTAGAACATGGAAATTGAAATACTGCTTATATTCAGACCCTCGCATGCTAAGTCCCTAACAGTTTCATCTCTTGGCTTACCTTCGGGTCCGAGCAAACGTGTTTGCTTATGTTCTTTAGAAACGCATGCTTGCCTGCTTACGAATATCTAACATTATTATATTGTGCAATGTATAAGCTCAATCCTGAATGCATGAATTGAACGTAGATGCAATATAAATGAATCATGCAATACTGCTTGTCTTGTAAATCACGTAGCCTCCGGGCGGATCACGTAGCCTCCGAGCGGATAATCACGTAGCCTTTGGACGGATATTCACGTAGCCTCCGGGTGGATCACGTAGCCTTCGGGCGAATGAATGTTATTGTTCGATCACGGACAACTTGTGCACAAGGTATAGTTCCTGCGGGCGGCTGCTGGGGCACTGGCACCATTCCGACTCCGGATGGAACTCACGTTTAGTCTCACGTACTTGGACGGGATGGTATGTGACACCTATCATATTTGCACGTAGCAAACCATCTTCGTCACAGACTAGGTCCTTTATGGCAATCATGCCAGTGATCATCATGTATATTTGAACCTGTTGCATATTAACTTATGTCTTCGTGGCAGGGAAGGCATGGTAAGTTGTGCAGGTGATTCAGATAGTCAGGTAAAAGACACCGAACGGTGTCAAGTATATTTCAAGAAAATTATTGTATGCAACACACCTAATACTCCTGTAAATCGTATACTTGTAACGTGATCTTGCCCATAACATCGTGTTTGCATATGCTATGCCTCTTGAATGTTATACTTGCCCGTCCATGAATTAATAATGTTTGCCTTGGACAGGGAAGGACAAATGGTAAGTTGGTAAGTCTCGCCGTGTTTCCTCTCATGTCGCACGGCGCACTGCCACACGAGTTAGGCTATTCAAATATTACATGAAACTGATCCTAAGACAACTAGAAAGACAACTTAATAGTTGGTGCACGGAACCTGTATTACATGTTTGGATTTGTCGAGCGGGCGAGTAGCTTCCCCACCAGTGCATTCAATGTACTGATAATCCACCAGTTTGTATGCAGGGTGCGGGAGAACCTCGTTCGGTGCGGATGCCTCCTTCGTGTGTGCTAAGGTGTGGAGATCACTCCGAAGCAACGATGCGTCCGGATCAGAAGCACATATACAAGACATAATGTTGGAACTCGCCTGAAAATCGCCTGAACTCGCCTGAACATCGCCTATACAATCATTCCACAATTATAGCCACTTGGCACGCTTTTACTGTTTCAGAGAGAGAGGCTTGAACGACTTGTAATCTCGGCTATACGCCGCCTGTAACACTTATTATTATCAATAAAGAGTTGCTTTACTTCTACTTGTGTTATTCAATACTTTCGCTATATTGTCGACTCAGTGAACCTGTTACCAAATCGCTATGCATTTATGATTCCACTCCACTCGGACAATCTGTGTGACTCTGTGGCTTAGAACTCTTACCGCCAGCCAACGAAACACAGCCTTGCACGGGCGTGGCTCATGCTCGTGCGGCATCACGCCCGGATGGGTCAAAGCGATCGTCCCGCGGGAGCGCTGGCGAGGGTGATTCCCGCCTAGCGGGGACAGCCGAAATAGCCTGCGGGAGATCGGGGCGTGACACATGCAATACTAATCTCATTCACAAAAACAAATAAAAATATATAACCCAATATGGCAATGTACCAAGTAGAAAATAGTCGAGAAGAACTAGTGGTCGGGTGGAGACAAATCCACTACCAACTAAGATATAAGAAAGAGAACAAAATAAGTACATCATCTAGTAATCAAGAAGCTCTAAGGGAAGACCTCCTCGAAAGAAAAAGAAGTATCCAGTCCTGATCCGTATTCCTGCAAATAATCATGATCTTCTATACCTGGAAAGGATGACAGGTCCTCAGAGGGACACAACAAGTACACAAGAAATCGACATGCATGAAAGTAAAGCAATAAACAATAAATAGGGTAACTAAACCACCTATGTGATATACACTGGAGACAGCTCTAATGACGCACGAGGGGGGAGAAATAGAAGAATAGTCGTCCGACCAGGTGTTCCGTAGAACTCGGGGGTACACGATATATACCATTTACACCATTAGAAACACAAATCCCATAAGCTCGCTAGTAGATTCTCCCCTCCCAATGTACTATCCGAACTGTATACGCATTGCATACATAATGCTTTGACATCAAATAATATCTAGAAAACTAAACCAATACCAACTACTAACACAAGACTCGAACTCTCGTACCGATGATCAGTCGACACGCTAGTACATGCACTCTCTCACTCAGACAGTGAACGTGTTTGAAACAGTGTCAGTTCAGAAGATACCACGTATCTTTACAACATACCAGCTAAGTCAACTACTTCTAAGATGTGTGCACATAACTAAACGAATAAAAACTAGACATAATGTAAACTGAATAATACAATCAAGCAAGGTGTACTTGCTTTCCAAACCAAGCTGCGAGCACAACAAATCTGGTCTGCGCTATCCACAGGAACGTCTCGAACACTTACTAATTAATTATTACACTAATTAGACTCTTATTCTTCTAGTCAAATTAAGTTATTATCTAGTTGTTAATCCTACGTTGGTTGCACATGCAAGTAACTCCACACCAAAATATTACTAACCATCAACATTATCAAAAATCATTTTTAAATTATTAATTATTAAAACTATTAATTATAGGATTTTATTAGAAAATAAGGTTTTTAATGATAGGGTCATCTTCTATAAATTCTATGAGTCCAAAATCAAGTAGAAACCAAAACTAGGTCATAACGGGTTACCTACTAGCCAATAAAAATTAAATTTTGACAAATAATTAAATCTGAAATAATTATAAATCAGAATTAAAATATAATAATATAATTTAAATGCTAAAAATATGTATTTTTGGTCAGAATTTAAGTCTAAAACTGTCGGGGTCAAGTTTTGTCAAAACTAGGTCAACTTGCTACATAAAACACCTAGAATTTTAATTTTTATAAGTAGAAATGAAATATGAATAAATATGATAAAATTAGTAATAAATATAATAAATACTAATTCTTTTATTCATACAAAAATAATTAGAGTTTTTTACCATATACAAGTTGATCTGATTAGGGTTGGCAACCAAACTTGCTAGTATGCATGCCAAGGGGTGGTACATGGGTGTTGTGACAATATAATCATCAAATAATATAATTTTGATATAATTTTAGAATATATAATTTTTGGAAATATAATAATTTATCAAGAAAATTTTAGGATTTTCTATCAATGATAAAGTCCTTACATGGTCCAAGGGTCTCCAACATACATACATCAAAACTAGGTCAAACTACCCATAAAACCTGTTCAAAACTATAATTTAATACAATTTAATAAATCTAGAATTATTTATAAAAACAGAATATTTTCCTATTAATAACACTTATATAAATTCGTTAACAAGATTTATAGAGGGTTTTGAAGGAGGTTTCATGCATGCACAAAAGTTTTGGGTCGAACCTCAAAATTAGGATTCATGGGTTGCATATAAGTTCTTCAAAATAAAATAATAGAGTTTACAAAATATCCCACACATATATACAAATCTATATAAATATATAACAAGAAGATATTGAAGAAGGAGAGAAGGATTAAAGAAACTTACTAGAAGAAGAAGGAGATAATTGCTAGAGTTCTTGGATAAAAGAGATGGTTGTAGGTGTCCACGTGAAAGGGGGGAGGGGGGAGGTCGGCCTGGGTGGTGATGGTGGCGGCTAGGGTTCTTGGAGGAGGAATAAAATTAGGATTTTGAAGGAGAATTTTAGTTAGGATTTTTAAAAGAAAAGATGAGAAAGAGAGTATATATATATATATATATATATATATATATATATATATATATATATATATATATATATATATATATATATATGTGTGTGTGTGTGTGTGTATGTGTGTGTGTGTGTGTGTGTGTGTGTGGAGAGAGAAAGAGAGAGAGAGGGGGATCACGTGAGGTGTGCATGGGTTTGAGGGGGGTAGCCACTGGTATTAGGGGGATGGATAAGATTAGGATTAGTTGATAGTTAGTTAGGAGATTTCCTAATTAGTTTGTTAGTTATTTAAAAGTCAACAACTAACCAAATAATTAATTTATGACAAGAATTTGATTCGATTCCATGGGATTAAAATGGTAATAAATAAATAAATAAATAAATCCTACAAAAGAAAAAAGTGGCCTAATTTGGCATGGAGGAATTATGGGTTGCTTATTTTATGAAGGTTGAATTCAAAAATAACCATAAATAAATTATATATATAGAAATATCTAAATATTAAATACAATAAACTATGGTTGTTACACTAGTGCTATACTAATGTTGAATGATCGAATTCTGAGTCACGAAAAGATCCTACAAGTTGTGTCTCCCGTGTAGGCTACTTCTACGAAGGACGATATAGATTTTGGGATCTTCCTACCGGTGAAGTATCCTAATAAAATAATTAGATTTTAATTAATTTTAAAATAATCTAAAATAAATATAATATATATAAAGTACACTAAAAATACCTATTTTGGGTGAGGTGTTTTACAATCTACCAAACTTACAAGAATTTTGTCCTGAAAATTAAAAATAAAGTATGGTTTGTTAAATCCTCCAAATTCGTATCTAAGCCAAGTCAACCACAATCTTCTCAAAAATTTAAATAACAAAATCTATTCAAATCCATCGCAATCTTTTCAAAATTAAAATATCACTGTTTAAATCAAAAGTCGGCCTATCGTAATCTCTTCTCAAATTTAAATAATCAAGGTCCAAATTTAAATCAAATTTTTATGATATCTTCAAGATTTAAATAGCTCACATCAAATTTTAAATCATGATTCCAACTATCATAATCTACTCTTAAAATTGTAAATATAAACAACTCTAATCAAATCTTATTCCTAATTTCAACTTAAGAATTTCGTACTCAGTAAATTTTAAATTCAATTTTCATTCTCAACATTTCAAATAGGTGATCCAACAATCAAAATTTAACTTTTAATTCAAATCATCAAATCATAAAATTTTAAATTCCATCAATCAATGTTCATGTTTAGAATTCTATATTTATCCTCAAAATTTAAATCGATGATTCAACCTCTCATATTCAAAATTTGAATCATATGCAATATCAACATTTCAAAATTTATTCTATAAGGCATTCTTATCTTTAAAGTTAAATCGTCATGATTATAATTATCCAAAAAAAATCTTTCTCGAAATTAATTTGACTTAAATATCTTAATCTTATCTTACTTGATCACGATCTAAATTTTTTTCCTTTATATAAAATTCGGCTCAAGTTGACAATGCAATTTCTACCCAACTTTCAATTTATCAATCTTTCATAAACACCAGACTATATAAAAAAAATTTCCTGATCATTCAATACTGCTTACTAATCCTCAAAATCTTAACACAAAACCTATCACATGTGATATGCCCTTAATTACAAAGATAGTCACAAAGTAATGTGATTGGCCTATGGGGTATATTTAGTACTATTCGCGTGTCAAACTTATATTAAGCATGAGCGTTCGTCTTTCCGAAAGAGGGAAAGACGGAAAACAACAATAAAATGTTCAAGGAGGAGGTGAGAGAATACAAATACGGGGTTCAAGGCGATTAAAGAATTCAAAAGAGAGTTGTCAAGGCAGTTGTGGATTAAAAATATTTTTTTGGGTAAGTTTCTATTCACATGCTCGGATCAGTACAGTTACGTAACCGATACGATATGCTCGGACATGTCTAGAGGGCATGTATATTTGTCTACTAGTCAACTATGTCTCAATCCACGTAAAATACTCAAACGAAAGGCGGAACAAGTGCACTAAAGTTGATCAGACCATAATACTATGGATGGTTTTTCTCATGATCCAATTGAACCAGATCGACAAGCCCCAAGAAAACCCACCCCAAGAAAGAATTGTGCTTCTCTACTCCCCCCAAGTAAAGAGCTAGCTAGCCCTTGCCCTAGCTAAAGATTATAGGCAAATTCTATAAGCACTCCATAGTTTGCTTAGAACAATCCATTACTTCAGGACAGTCCAGATTTTTGTAACTTTTACTTAGGACAGCCCAAAATTTACTCAGGAAAGCCCAAACTCCCCAAACCTTTCCAAATCCTTCATTCTAAATTTCTACTCTCTCTATAAATTTTCAAACCCCCAAACCCTAACCCTAACCCTAACCCGCCGGAGGAGGAGAAGGAGGCGACGGCGGGAGGTGGAGGATGAGGAGGGGGCCTTCGCTGCGCACAACCCCCCATGCGCATGCGCGCGCCTCCGCCGTGCGTAGCCCCTTGCGAACGCATGCCTCCGCCGCATGCAGCCCCACGAGCGCGTGCGCCTCCGCCGTGCGCTGCCCTCGCGCGCGCGTGCCTATACCTAGCGCCGCCCTGAGCGCTCGTCGCCACCCCGCTCTACCCCCGCTCGCCGCCGCCCTCGCTGTTGCTTCTGCTGCTGGTGCCGCTTCTTCTTCTTCTTCTTCTTCTTCTATGCCTCATTCTTAGGAAGGACTATCAGTTTTGTTTACAGTCCTAATTATTTAGGATTGTCACAATGTTGTCAGTCATTTCAATTGGAAGGACTGTCAACAATGTGATATTCCTGAAAAAATTAGGCTGAAAAATAGAAGTTATTGACTTTTATATGAGAAGTTAAACTGTCCTTAAGTAAGAAAAAAATTAGTGACAAACTTGTAATAAAACTAAAATATATTCAACTGTTCTAAGCAAACTATGGAGTGTGTATAGAATTTGCGAAGATTATATACTTTCTCAATCCGTTGCTCTCTTCGTACTCATCAGAAGAGATGACTCAAGAAGATCTAGAGATGAAGGACGCCCAGCGCCCTCCCAGTTCCGTCCCATCACCTACTCCTTCCTCCGTCCTCCAGAGTAATAACCTCTCCTAAAATAGCAAATATATAATTTTGTAGACTATTCATTCTTTCTTGGG
This sequence comes from Iris macrosiphon, assembly GCA_036927795.1. Lineage (NCBI taxonomy): Eukaryota > Viridiplantae > Streptophyta > Magnoliopsida > Asparagales > Iridaceae > Iris > Iris macrosiphon. Next base: position 79,261,869 of record JAYESA010000002.1, on the reverse strand, counting down.
TTAGGGTTTTCTCTCTCTTCATGTTTGGTCCTCCCCTCAGGCCTGAAGGAGATAGCCTCGCTGATCGACACCGGCGCCTACGTGAAGGAGGTCCGCTACATCACGCGCGGGGTGCGTGCCACGATCCAGATCCGGCGCAGCCTCACCGGCTCTTCCGTCGCGTCCTTCCTCGCTTTCGCCCTCGGCCAGGGATCCGAGGCCCATTCCAGACTCTCCTCCTATCTCCCCAAGGTGTACAAGCAATTCTTTCTTTCTTTCTCCAGTTATTGGTCGATTTATTTTTCGTTAGAATTATGTATCGATGCTATAGCAGTCGAATTGTTCGTGATTTCTGTACTTTGATATGCTTGGGATCCTTTATACTACCATTAGAGAGGCCTAGATTGGAAACATAGTTTTGCAAAATGGAGCAAGGTTTAGTTCGGAGTCTCGAGATGGAGTTCAAGTTTCAAAACTCCAATTAAATTAAGTTTGGAGTCAAATTTTAGGGTCTGCTGGGATTGAGGAAAAAAAAAAGCAGAGTTAAGTGGGGTTAAGGGAAGTTAACTTTGTTTGGATTGGAGGAAGAGTTAAGTGGGGTATGTTTAATAACCCTTGTTTGGATTGGATGTTTTGAGTGGGAGGGAATTAATAAAAAATACAATAGTTACCAAAATATCCTTATTACATATGGTTTTGAGTGAGAGGAGTAATAAGAAAAAGCAAGAGGAGACGACGCACCTGGACGGTAGCATGTTGAAAGACAGGAAGACGGAGTAGCATGTTGAAAGCAAGAAAAATGGAGGAGAATGTCATGATATTTTATAGGACAAATAAGAGGTATTTACGACTTTTTAAACAAAATACCTCAAATTTTTTTGTTAACCCCTCTGATTTGGGGTTTTTTTAAAAATGGACAGAAAAGGCTAAACAAACCCTCACTTAACCCTCTATGACTCCTCCTCATTCCAAGTAGGGATTTTTTAGCTTCACTTAACTTTCCCTCAATTAACTCTCTTCACCCTCAATCCAAGCAGACCCTTAGATGTTTGAGCCTTTGGGGTTGGAAATTTTTGTCTTGAAATTGTATGAAGAATTATATAATTTAAAACTTCATTAGCTAAATAGTCGTTCAATTTTAATCCATAATTTCATGAAGCACCAAAATTCTTCCATTCTAATCCAAATTTTCATAAAATTCCAGAAATCCTATACAATCCAATATGCAAATCAACTACCCATCATCGTCAACAACACTATCGTGAAAATCCAAATCCCTGCCACTCAAATATGCAAACAGATTACTATCCATTTTCCTCTACCACAATTTCACAAGAATCCCTAAACCCTAATGATTCAAATATGCAAATCAATACTAGCTGTTTTTGTCAACTACAGTTTCACGAGAACCCCAAACTGCTACCTAATAAAATATGGAAATCGAAGGGAGAAGATTTAAAATCAATGGTTGGATGGCATATCAAAGGGAGAGATGCTACCTAGGAAGAGGAGCGGGAGAGATGAGGGGAGGGGGAGAAAATATGAGAGTAGGGTTTCATAGGAGAGGAGGGAATATAGCATTTTGGAGTTAGGGTAAAAACCCAAAAAGAATGGAGTAGTGCTAACTTCAATATGAGGTTTGTTTTGGAGTTAGGATTGAAGTTTCCCCTAACTACAAAACTTCCCAAATGCACCGGACTTGAAACATTTGGAGTTTGGAAGCCTAACTCCACCATACCACAGTTTATATTTGGAAACTCCATTCGCGAAAGCACCCTTAAGGCCTAGTTTTGGAAGAAGGTTTGTGTTAGGTCTCTTTCTCATGGAGCCATGGTTGGGAGGAGACCTAAATGTCCCAGCCATTGAAGAGGTGGAACTACAATCTGTTTATTGACTGAAGAAGAAGAAGAATAGTTACAATTCAAGAAGAGAGAAAACAAGAAAAAGCTAAGTATTCATTTCTCACATACATCATCCTCTCTTCTCCCTACTATTTATACAGTAGACTGATGCTTCCCTTTCCTTGTGGCAGTTATGGCAGTTGGTGACAGTTGGCTGACTTGGACAAGGAAGGTGGTGACTGGGATGACTGGCAGTTACTGCCTTTCTCTGCACCCTGTGGCATGTAACTACATCAGACCTGTATCAATACCTCTCCCCTCAAATTGACCTTGTCTCAAGGTCAAAGGAGGGAAATTTCCTGATGAACTCCTCGTATGGAATCCACTGAGCATGCTCAGCAGAAATGTCCTTCCACTGAATGAGTAATTCAGTGGTAGCCCTATTCCCCTTTTTCACAATTCTTCTGTCCAAGACCAATTGTGGTTCTAAGATTGCTTCTTCATGTAGTGTAGGGGTACCCTCTTGTACTGAGATCCTTCTACTGAGTTTAGCCTTCAATTGAGAAACATGAAAAACAGGGTGTATTAAGGAGTCATCTGGGAGGAGTAACTTATAAGCAACAGGCCCTACTTTAACACACACTTGGTATGGTCCAAAGAACTTTGGAGAAAGTTTCTGGGGTCTTCTATTACCCACAGATCTCTGTCTATAGGGTTGAAGTCTGAGGTAGACCCAATCACCTACTTCAAAAGACCTGTCAATTCTGTGCAGATCAGCCATCTTCTTCATCCTGTCTTGAGCCATCAGTAAATTGTCCTTCAGCAGCTGCAAGGCATTATCTCTTGAAGCCAATGTTTCTGCCACATCCTTGTCTGAGGTTAGCTCAGGAATGTAAGTTAGTAAGTTGGGAGGGGCTCTCCCATAAACTGCCTCAAAGGGAGTAATCTTGGTTGCTGAGTGCCAGTTGGTGTTAAACCAATACTCAGCCCATAACAAATGTCTGGACCATTCATTGGGTTTATGGCTACAAAAACATCTTAAGTAGCCCTCAATACATCTGTTAGTTACCTCTGATTGTCCATCTGATTGTGGGTGGTAGGAAGTGCTGTACTTAAGATGTGTCCCCTGTATTTTGAAGAGCTCTTTCCAAAACAAACTAGTGAAGATAGCATCCCTATCAGAGACAATAGATTTGGGCATCCCATGTAACTTGAAAACCCCATTCATAAACACCTGGGCAACACTCTGGGCTGTGTAAGGGTGACTCAAGGCAAAGAGATGTATATATTTTGTGAGTCTATCTACTACTACAAATATAGTAGATTTTTGATAGCTAGAAGGCAGTCCTTCTATGAAATCCATAGAGATATCTTCCCAAACTGCATTGGGGATAGGTAAGGGTTGTAATAGCCCTGCAGGAGATGTAGTCTCAGCTTTGTTCTTCTGGCAAGTCTCACAAGTCTTGATGTATGTCTGAACACTCTTTTTCATCCCTTTCCAGTAGCAAGCCTTCCTTAACCTTTGTAGTGTTTTGGTAAAGCCAGAATGGCCTGCTGTCAATGTGTCATGGTGTTCTTTGAGCATAGTAAGAACAAAATCTGACTGGGGATCAATGAAAAGTTTGTTTTTATAGTATAGCAATCCATTCTTTAAGGAATACTTATTAGGATCCAGCTGATGATGGAACCATTTGGTCAAGTGGTCTTGGTAATATGTGGATTGTTGCATTTGATCCTTGAATTGCTGCAGCCATTCTGTGCTTACTACTGATATGGTAGCCAAGGTATGAGTTTCAGTAAGATTTGGAGTTTCAGACTTAGTGCTATAGTCCATCCTTGACAAGCTATCAGCTGCTCTATTTTCCTTCCCTTTTTTATACTCCACTATGAAATTATAACCATGTAATTTGAGGAGCCACTTGTATTGGGCATCAGTGTATACCCTTTGCTCTAACATGTATTTCAAGGCTTGGTGGTCTGTTTTGATAAGGAACTTCCTTCCCCATAAGTAGTGGTTCCATTTCTTGACTGCTAATAGGATAGCAAGCATCTCCTTCTCATAAGTAGATAGAACAGTGCATCTACCTTTGATGGTTTGGCTTAGGTAAGCTATGGGTCTTCCTTTTTGCATTAAGACTGCCCCAATTCCTGTGCCAGATGCATCACATTCCAGTGTGAACCCCTCTGAAAAATCTGGCATGGCCAGGACAGGTGGTTGAGTCAGGGCCATTTTCAGTTGTTCAAAAGAGTGTTGAGCTTCTGGGCTCCATTTGTAAGCATTTTTTTTGAGGAGGTTTGTGAGAGGTTCAGCAGTAGATCCATATCCTCTAATAAATTTCCTATAATAGCCTGTGAGTCCAATGAAGCCTCTTAGTTCCTTCAGGTTCTTAGGGGTAGGCCACCCCATTACTGCTTGGATCTTCCCTTGATCCACCTGCAACCCTTGTTCAGAGATGATGTGACCCAAGTAGGCTACCTGTTTTTGTGCAAAGTAGCATTTACTTTCCTTGATCTTGAGCTGGTGCTTGTGTAATAATTTGAAAACTTCCTCTAAGTGCATATAATGGCTTTCCAGGCTAGGGCTGTAAATGAGAATATCATCAAAAAATACCAATACAAATTTTCTGAGAAGTGCCTTAAAAACTTCATTCATCATAGCTTGGAATGTGGAAGGGGCATTGGTGAGACCAAAAGGCATAACTAGGAACTCATAGTGACCCTCATGTGTTCTAAAGGCTGTCTTGTGTGTGTCCTCTTCTGCCATCCTAACCTGATGGTATCCAGCTCTTAAATCTAGCTTAGAAAATTTTTTTGCACCATGTAATTCATCAAAAAGCTCTTCTATGAAGGGAATAGGGAACTTGTCTTTAATGGTGTTCTGGTTTAGTGCCCTGTAGTCGATGCACATTCTCCATGTACCATCATTCTTCTTTACTAGTATCACTGGTGAGGAGTAGGGGCTTGTACTGGGCTTGATAATTCCAGAACTCAACATCTCATGTACTTGTTTTTCAATCTCGTTTTTGTGAACATATGGGTGTCTATAGGGTCTTGTACATACATGCAGTGATCCTGGCATTAAAGGGACTTTATGATCATATGCCCTTTTTGGAGGTAACCCCTTTGGCTCAGCAAACAAGTGTTCATAGCTTCTCAGTAGTGCAGATATTCTTGCTTCACTTCCTTCTGATCTCTTGTTACTTCTGACTTCATAATCTTCCTCCTTATTATCCAAACTGTAGAGTTGGATAACAAAGAGTTGTGGTTTCTGTCTCAGTTCTTTACTTATAGGTTCACTGAGTGTGTGGGAGTCACTCTTTATCCCTGTGAATTGCATGATTTTCCCTTGGTCTTCATACCTCATAGTCAATTCTTGAAAATTCCATACTATGTCACCTAAAGTACTGAGCCAGTTGGCTCCCAGTACTATGTGGCATCCACTGATAGGTAGTGGCAGTAAGTCAGTGGTAATTTTCTTCCCTTGGCATTCAATGGTCACTCCTGGGCAGAACCCTTTACTAGACAGCTTCTCTCCATTAGCAATTAATACTTCAAATGGTTTACTGTTAGCTATTGCCAGCCCCAACCTTTCACTGAGTTGGTTATCAACAAAGCTATGGGTTGATCCTGAATCTATTAAGATGATTACAGGTTTGTTTTTGACAGTACCCTTGATTTTCATAGTGGATTGATGTGAACTACCAGACAGGGCCTGTAAGGATATCTCAAATAGACTTTGTGCCTGTGGATCTTCCCCTTCCTCTGTATCTGGACTTGTCTGTTCATCTGTATCCCTCTCCTCATCTGCTAATATCATGAATAATTTTTTTTCCTTGCATTTATGACCTCTGGACCATTTCTCATCACAGTGAAAACATAGTCCCAATCCTTTCCTTCTGATGATTTCAGAAGGAGAGATTGTGCCAGTTTGCTGTCTTGTTCCCCATGACTGATTGCTATTCCTTTTTGGCTCACTTGATGTGGATTGATTACTGCTTGCCCAACTCTGAGCTCTGAGAATATAGGGAGCAGGTTTGGACAATTTCTTTGCTGCTATCAACTTGGCCTCATATAACTTGGCCAACTGCATGGCAAGAGGTAAGCTAAGGGGATTAGCTACCTGTACTTCATATCTTACTTCCTCCTTGAGGCCTCCAATGTACTGACTAATCATGCATTTTTCAGGTAGGCCTACCACCTTCTTGGACAACTTTTGGAAACTTTGTGTGTACTCTTGCACAGAGTTTTCTTGCTTGAGTAATTTCAAAACTATGCCATGATCAGTAAAATGGGAAGGTCCAAATTCTAACTTGATGGCTTGACAAAATTCCTCCCACCCTATCATGCCCCCTTTGATGGTTGACAACCAATCAAACCAATATGATGCTGTCCCTTGTAACTGCACTGAGCAGAGAGTCACCCTGTCTCCCTCTGAGACCCTATAGTAGTTAAAGTATCTGTTGACTCTTAAGAGCCAGTCTTCCACATCTATCTCCCCATCAAATTGAGGAAGTTTGAGCCTTATTTGAGATTGATTCCATGTTGGTCCTCCCTGTGGTACCCCAGTTTGTGGGGTTCCTTGCCATGGAGATTTATTCCATATCCCCTGTGCCTGTGGCAATCCAGCTGGTGGTGTCCCTTGCAATGGAACTGGGGCAGGAATCCATGTTCCTTGTGGCACCCCAACTTGTGGTGCAGGAACCCATGTTCCCTGTGGTACCCCAAATTGTGGTGCTCCTTGCAATGGTGTGGATCCTAAAGGGGGGTTTGCATTCTGAGCAACTGGGTTGGCAACATGCCCATTTTGTGTTCTAACATTGTGATTCCCAGGGTTTCTTGGATCCCATTGTGGAGAGGGGGCAAGATTTGTTCTGTGCTCAGGTGGGAGTATTGGCATTTGGTCAAATTGTGGAGGTGGACCAAGAATTGGTCTCCCATAGTTGGCTTCAAAGGAGCTGGTGGGTTGCAAGAATCCCATGGAGCCAAACATTGGTACATGATGAGGGCTTAGAGAAGAGGATGGTCCTGTGGTGGAGCCTGGGTAAGGGTTCAGTCCAGATGACTGAAAACCCATGAGAGGAGCTTGGGGCACACATGGATTTGGCAATGGTGCAAGGGTTGGTGCTGTTGCTGTGGTTGTATTCCCAGATGGAGCAACTTCACTGCTCCCCTTCCCTTTCACTAAGTCCTCAAGAATTCGAGTGACATTGTCAAATTTGGAGTTGAGGGTTGAAATAGTACCTTCCAAAGCTGTCAGTCGTTCCTCTCCGGCGGAGCTCCGATGGTCCTCCGATGATCCTCGTCGAGAGCTTCGGCTACTCGACCCTTCCTCTCGACTGGTCTCAAGAACCGTGTCGAGTGGCTCTGATACCAAGTTGTTAGGTCTCTTTCCCATGGAGCCATGGTTGGGAGGAGACCTAAATGTCCCAGCCATTGAAGAGGTGGAACTACAATCTGTTTATTGACTGAAGAAGAAGAACAATTACAATTCAAGAAGAGAGAAAACAAGAAAAAGCTAAGTATTCATTTCTCACATACATCATCCTCTCTTCTCCCTACTATTTATACAGTAGACTGATGCTTCCCTTTCCTTGTGGCAGTTATGGCAGTTGGTGACAGTTGGCTGACTTGGACAAGGAAGGTGGTGACTGGGATGACTGGCAGTTGCTGCCTTTCTCTGCACCCTGTGGCATGTAACTACATCAGACCTGTATCAGTTTGATAAAATTGAGTTATGTTTATTTTGGACTTTTGAAACTAAGGTTTGAAAATATGAAACTCAATTGAGACAACTGGAGTGGAGCTATATTCAAGTTAGGGGTTGTTTTGGAGTTTTGAGGTAGTATGGAGTTTTGTAAAAAAAGGAAAAGGAAATGGAATTTAAAATGAAGTTTCATTAAATCCAATTATATTGGAGTTCCACTACACCCTATTTGGAAGGTGTGTTGGAGATTCAAAATGGAGCTTCATCCAACTCCAAGAACCCACCAAGCGCATCAAAGTTGAGTTATTTATAGACTCGGAAGACCTAACTCCTCCAAACTGCCATTTTTCTTGTCCAAACTCTGTTATCAAACGAGGCCTTATTGTTGGTAGCTGCATTATCTGTTTTACGTTTGGTTAGGATTCTTCATGACAACAAGGCGTTAAACCTTGAGTAGGTTGATAAGTTCACTTTTGATGAAATCACTTTAGAGATAAAATCATACGCATAATATTATTGAATGTGGTTTTGTATTGTGGATGGTGGAAGAGTATATACTAGTATCATCTTGTTTTTAGGAAATTATATTTTTTGCTTTGGCAGAAAAAATCCTATTATTTTTCTTTGATTTTTTTGATAACTCAAAATATTATACTGTAGGAATATAGTAGTTGATTCCTGACTTCTCTTTCCTTGAAACACAAACTATTTAAAATTGTGTTAAACTAGTACATGATCTCGAAGACTCAAAATGAATACTCAAACAAATCACAAGTCCCAATTTTTGGCAAATGCAAAAGTTCTAATGATAAAAGTAACTGGCTTGATAGAAAATCATCTGCCGTAGAAATGTGTTAGATTCAAGGTTCAAAGTATCGGTATCGGACATTTTGTATGAGTATCGACAGTATCAGCGGTATCGGATCGGAGTATCGGACTTTTTGGTATCAACCATAGTTTGAAGTATCTGCCGATACCGATCCGATACGGCCGATACCGATACAGTTTGGCATGTCCCGATCCGATACCGACCGATACCCGATACTGACCGATACCGACATTAGAGATCTCTTTTCCGGTCAATTCGGCAAAGAAAATTGAATTAAAAAGACCAATTAGCAAGGGTGTAAAAGCATAGTAAGGTTGTAAAAGCATATAAAAGAGAAAAACTTATCTATCGCATATAAGTCAATCGACAAGGGTGACTATTATTTCATTCAATTTCAAAAATACTGAGAAACAACACTGAAAATATTTTAAATTATGCATAAATGTATAAAATATATTTTCTAAAATGTTAATAATTTACTAATAGTTGTTTGCTTTTCGATACCAAAAAAATTCGATACTCCGATCCGAAACCGCCGATACTACCGATACCGCCGATCCCAATACTCACAGGAATGGTCCGATACCGATTCTGATACCGATACTTTGAATCTTGGTATCAACAATATTAAATAATTAGTAAAAATTTAGAAAAAAATAATTTACATATTTATGCATTATTTAAATATTTTATGTGTTATTTTTTTATTATAATTAAATGAGACAATAGTAAAAATTTAGAAATAAATAGTTTACATATTTATTTTATCCTACAAATGTTATAAAAAATGTTGCATACGATAATAAAAAATATTACGTACAATAATATTACACTTATAAAATGCTACATATAATAATATTATACTTATAAAAAACTAGGTCAGTATCAAATGCAATAAATGTATTAAATGACAAAAATAAAATTGAATCTATTAGTATTAAATATACGTAGTAAATAATTGACTTTGGTTTTAAATGAGGACCAGGTCAGTATTAAAAGACAATATATTTCTACTCTTATAACGAGGCTTGGAAACGGCTCAAAATTGAGCCGTCTAAGCCGTTTGTAAATACTCCACTAACTATTTAAAAAAAATCTAATTAGTGAACTATCTAATATTATTTCTTTAGAACTAAACAATTTTAACTCAAGTGGTTAATGTGGGAGGTATTTTTCTTGGTTGCTTGAGTTCGATTCCTAGGAACGACAGTATTTATAATAATTTTATATTAATATTTTTTAACAATTTCTTTTACGCATATGCAATGCACGTACACATTACTAGTAGTAAATAATTGATCCGGTTTCTAGGGACCAGGTTTTAAATTGAATGAGTCAGTATTAACTGTACATCTCTACTCTTATAATAAGGCTTGAAAACAGTTCAAAATTGAGCCGTCTAAGCTATATGTAAATACTCTACTAACTCTTTTAAAAAAAAACTAATTATTTAACTACTTAATATTATTTATTTACAATTAAACAATTCTAACTCAAGTGGTTAAGGTGAAAGGTATTTTTTTGGTTGTTTGCGTTCGATTCCTAGAAACGATAATATTTATAATAATTTTATATTTAAATTTTTTAACAATTTTTACGCCCATGCAATACACGTGTACGTTACTAGTAATATATAATTGAATTTGGTTTTAAATGAGGACTAAGTCTGTATTAAATGACAAGATACATATTAAATAATTGACCTGGAACCGGGGCGAGGTATAAGACCCTAGCTGGGTGGCGGAAGATCGGCGGATCGAGCCACGGGGACGTATTATTCTTTCCATTTATTTGGTGGGAGTTGGGGACAGTTGGTCCAAAAGACATACAATGCAGTGTGCATAAAGTCCCGAACGTTACGCCGGACATCTCAAAAAAAGAGAGACCTGGAACCAACTTTTAAATTGAATCAGTCAATATTAAATATAGTAAATAATTGAATTTTCTTTTAAATCAGGTTGCTACATATTCTATAATATAGATACAATAATAAAACACTGCACACCCATCCCGAGACGTGCAACACGTGTCAGCGTCCCATTTTTTTTTTTTAACCAGACTTGGTCTGGTTTGGCCCACCCTAACCCTAACCTAGACTTGGTTTGGTTCAGCCCAACCTAACCCTAACCTAATATATATGAAACGAGAGGAGAGAGAAACACAACCGCCTCTCCTCCTACATCGGAACAAGTGACGGCTTCAAATCTTGGTTGATTCTCTCTCTTCTCCTCTATTTCTCTCCGCCCTCTCCACCTATCCACCCACCGTCTCCATTTCTTTTTCCTCACCTAGCAGCGACGACGGCTGAGAAGGGGCGGCGGCGGCGGAGCGGGGTTTCGTTTGAAAATTATGTGGATTATCTATTAGAAGTAATTTGTATATGATTTTTGATCTTATTTATAGGAATTTTAGTCTCCATTATTGAGAAATCATTTTACTGTTGCAATTTCAACTGTTTTTCCTCTTTTTTGCTGGATTGGAACCTTTTTACATTGGATTTAACTTTGTTTTGTTGGAAATATGCTTTTGGTTTGCCTGAAATCCTAAGATTCATTTTTTAACTTATCCAAATCTTCGATTCTGGTTCGATTTATGTTCTTATCAGGCTGTATCGGGTTGTATTGAATACTTATCGGCCGAAACGGACCGATACAATACAAAATACTAAGTATCAGCGATACCGATATTTTGTTCGAGTATCGGATCGGACACCTTCAAATCCGATCCGATACGACCGATACGCCGATACTTTGAAGGCCGTATCGGTATCGGCCGATACTTTGAACCTTTGTTAGATTATGGATTACGATTCCTTGTACATGTATTGACATCCATTCAAGCCATCTTGATTTTTTCATTTTGTGATTCTTGATGTGCGTAGTAAGATGGATAAACTTCCAAAATGATGATAACTTGAAGTCATTGAATTTTAGGGATTAAATAGATTTTTTGGGTTTAAATGCTTGACACTGTTTAAATTATGGAACAAACTTACCACTCAGGAAGCACAAGGATTGTCAGGGGCTTTATGTGGGCTGCACACTTCTGTCCCTCACAAAGCAGCTCAAACAAGGCGGGAGTAGCACAGCCCAATCCCAATTTTTTACTACTAAATTTGATGTGGGACGAATTCGGATGAGAGGAACAAACATGAGAAAGCACCTTATAGTAAGGACAACTCTAATCACCCATTATCTATAAAGTTCACTTTCATCCTGCAACCTGACTTTAATATTGGAATTCATGATAATAGCAACTTCTATTGGATAATGGAGCTGTTTCCCTATAGAAATGTCTTTATTTAGATTGCCTATTGGACATGGTTTCACCTTCATGTTTGGCGGATACCATAAGGATTAATCATCCAATATAAATAGATTTCCATGAGATATGGACTTAGAATCATTCTTTGAATCAAACATGGAATCAACATGATAAGAGGGGAACTTTTGTATTTAACTTGCCGAAGAAGACTACTAACATGAAGGAAGATGAGTACTGGTTTAATCTCTAACGTCTCATATCGTTGAGAATTGTCTTCCCTACAAGGATTATCAACAATCAACACAATCAACCAACTATATCATGGATTTAATTAATGAATATAGGTGGTTATGAAGACCTTGAACCAAGCAAAAGTAGTGCAGATGTATAAGACGTGTAGAGAGTGAAGAAGAGAGGGGATGCGTTGTCATAAGACGGTCTTGATGCAAAAACAAAATATAGGATTTATTATCAGTTCGAAACATTTTCTTTTAAGTAATTTTATACGAGTCATTAATCTTTCTTTCATGGAGGACTACCAAGGCCCCGACTTCTGCACTGAGGTCCTTGGGGATACCAATAATTGACCATTGGTGTTCAGCGAGATTTGCCTCAATTGCTTGTCTCTTGCCCTGAGCTCTACTCAAGTTAGCTTCAGCTATAAGGAAGAATAAAAGAAGATGAGCGGAATATATAATTATCAACCAAATGGACTTATAAAAAAGGGCTTATATATAATCCATGACACAACTTTCCTGAATTTGTCGAGTCAATTGTCAACTAGTTTTCAAGATGCTTCGGCATCTAATAGTTTTAGTAGAGCTGTAGCAGTTGACTGTAGATTTATATTTCTCAACAGATACACACTTTTTTCTCCATATTATCAAGGAAATGGACTTACAAAAAGGGGTATATATAACACATGGCACAACTGACTTTCATGGATTTGTCGAACCAATCAACTTGGTAGTCAAATCGTCAATTAATTTATCCAGTACTCCTAGTAGCTATTATAGCTGTTAAGTTTGGAATTATAGTTCTCAAAAGTAGGTACATATTTTTTTCCATATTATCAACCAAATGGACTTATAAAAATGGTATGTATTCGTAACTGATTGCTCAATCTGACTTTCCTGGATTTGTCAAACCAATCAACTGGCCAATTGAATTGTCAATTGATTTAGAGGCCTAGGCATCCAGTACTTTCACTAGCTATTGTAGCAGTCTACTGGTTGACTCACTCTAGAATTATACATCTCAACGGTCTTCATACTGTTTTCTCTCTCCATATTTGATGTTTATGAGGATCATATGTTGACTAATATTTTTTGTACCAACTCAACACAAAGTCGTTGATCATCCAAGTTGTTTGGACGGTCTGCATGATGTTGCTATGCATAAGTAGTAGCGGTTCAATCGGAGTTGATATGGCTGTTGTCGCTCATGTTCATTTAAGAGACATATCTAGATATGCATATGCATATGGTTGGATATAAAAGATGGATATCCACATCCGTCCAAACTGAATACGGATACATATCATATATAAGAGGAAGCCAGTATACATGAATAAGATACTAATATGAGTTAGATAAATAGATAATAAATATACATGTGAAACATATATATATATATATATATATATATATATATATATATAAGAAAATCAGCAATTTTTATTACTTCACAGTTTTCTTGAGTTACTAAACAAAATAATCTCTTAGGATAGTTGGCTAGACACCTAATGGTTGGGTTGAAGGCAAGAATCCTTTAAATCGATTTTGTTCTATAATTTTATGTTTTTTAATCTAACTATCCTACAGGAGCATAGTCACATAATGCACGAAATTATTCAAAAAATTCATGAATGTTTGCAAATGCATGGCTGGACAAACTAATTCTAAAAAAATCATTGGTTTGCAAATTATTGTGTGGTTTGTGAATCATTTGTTGAGATTACGAATAGAATGTGAATTTAACAAAATAAAAATGAACTATTTAGTCAAGGATTCCTGGGAACATAACTTCCATTCGATTACCATTGAATTCATATTGCCTATTACTACTATTTTGCGTATTAACAAATAAAAATGAACTATTTCTACTATTTTTGGTTTTCAAAACTAAGAGAGTCAGCTTCCGTTTTTTCCTGGGAACATAAAATATGTAGTATCTTGGTCTCCAACTGTATCTGAGAATTATTTTATAGATTCTATTTGAATTCATATTGCATCAGGTGTGTGTGTGTTAGTCTGTAGAAATTATTTTCTAAATTGAGCTCGTGATGAAACTGCCAGAAAAGAGCACTTTCCATATATGTCTAGTGCTTCCCCAAAAAATTGGGATAAAGCCTGTGATTTTTGTATCCTAGTTATGTCTAGTACGTTGTACAATTTTTGGACCTTTTTGTGATTCTTAGAACCGAGACAGGTTCTTGAATGTATCTGAAAAGTATAGTGAAGTTTGGAGATAGAGATGAGAGAAGGAAAAAAGTAGGAGAAGAGAGAATATGAGAAAAGAGATTTCAAGGACATAAAACCCTAGGGTGCATCTTATGTCTATTTATATTGATATGCAACACCCACAATTACTATTATACTCTCATATGATAAATAACAAAATAAAATAACCCTTAACATCCTCCCTCAAGCAGGAGCATATAGATTAGACATGCCCAGCTTGCTACATAAATCAGAAAATGGACCACAAACAAGTGGTTTGGTGAGGATATAACCTAATTTATCCTCTGACCGAACATGAGGACTGACAATCTGTTTCTTCAGCAACAAATCACGAACAAAATGATAATTCATCTCGATATGCTTTGTGCGCTCATGAAACACCAGATTACTTGCGATAAACATTGCCGACTAATTATCACAATACATCTCCATCGAAATATGAATCATAATTCCCATTTCATGAAGAAGAGACTGCACCCACTTCATCTTAGAAGCTGTATGAGTCATCACACGGTACTCGGCCTCTGCACTAAAACGAGCCACAAAATTCTGCTTCTTACTACGCCACGTGACAAGATTGCTACCCACAAACGTACAATAGCCAGAAGTAGACCTCCTATCACTACGATTGCCTGCCGAATCAGCATCACTAAATCCTTCACCATAAGCAACTGGAAAGGGTTTGTACAACAAACCCTTTCCAGGTGCACCCTTCAAGTATCGAAGAATGCGAGAGATAGCCTCCCAATGTGGTTGCCGAGGGGCATGTATAAACTGACTAACTACTCCAAGTGCATATGTGATGTCTGGTCGAGTAACAGTAAGATATATAAGTTTGCCAACCAAACGTCTATAATATTCAACATCCTCAAATAACTCTCCTGTCAGCATCAAGCTTGTCATGATAATCCATAGGAGTCTCAACTGGCCGACACTCCAACATCCCAGTCTCGGAGAGCAAGTCTAGAACATACTTGCGTTGTGACAGAAACACACCCTTTTTAGATCGAGTAACCTCGATTCCAAAAAAATATCGAAGAACAAAATCCTTAGTATAAAACTGACGACTAAGGTAGGTCTTCAAGTTCACAATTCCAACATGATCACTCACAGGTATAATGATATCATCAACATAAACAATCAACACGATAATACCTGCTGAGGAAGAATGACAATACTGAATGATCTGATGTGGTGCGCCGAAAGCTATACTGAATGATAACTGAACTTGTCAAACCAAGCACGAGGTGACTCTTTCAGTCCATATAATGCTTTCTTCAATCGACATACGAGTTTTTCATTTTCTGCTACAACATATCTCGGTGGTTGATCTATATAAACCTCCTTATGTAAGTCACTATGCAAGAAAGCAATTTTTATGTCAGCTGATATATAGGCCATTGGCGATAACCGCCACAGAAATAAGAATCCGAACTGAATTCAGCCAAGCCACTGGAGAAAAATTCTCCATATAATCCACACCATATGTCTGAATATACCCTTTGGCAACCAACCGTGCATTGATATGCTCAACAAAACTATCGGGATAATACTTAACAATGTACACCCATCTGCAACCCACTGTCTGTTTTCCAACAGGAAGTGATGTAAAGCTCCCAAGTCTGATTTTGATGTAAAGTATACGTCTCCTCATCTATTGCACTTTTTCAACTAGAAGATGACATAGCTTGCTTGTAAGTTTTGGGAATGGAAATAGAAGACAATGAAACAACAAATGCATGAAAAGATGATGAAGCATGGTGTAATGAAACATAATTAGAAATGAGATTCTTATTCTTTGTGGTACAAAGACATTTTTTTTGAGAGCAATAGGAAGATCATCTGGATCTGTGGTGATGGGAGCAGAAACCTCAGACACATAAGCTGATTGGTTGAGGGCTGAAATCTCAGAACCACTGGCCTTTCCTTGGATCTCTGATAAATCTGTAAAGGGGGAATGGAGACATAAATTGATTTAGTAATGACCGGAAGTGATATGGAAGATATCAAATCTGTTGTAAAAGGAATACAACGGTCTCCTGAAGGAAAGAAAGGGGTAGACTCAAAGAATGTAACATCTGCACTGACATAATACTTGCGTGACTTAGGACTGTAACAACGATAACCTTTTTGAGTACGAGGATAACCAAGAAAGACACACTTTAGAGATCTATGAGCCAACTTATCTCGATTAGGTCCCAAATTTGAATAAAAGCGACATACCCAAACACTCGAGGAGGTAAGAAAAAATGTACAACATCTGTATATAATATGAAAAATGGAACTTTGTTATTTAATACAGATGATGGCATACGATTAATTAGATAACATGCAGTAAGAACGACATATGCCCAATACTGTCTAGGTATATGCATATTGAACATGAGAGTTCGAGCCACATCTAAAATGTGTCGATGTTTGCGTTCGGCTATACCATTTTGTTGAAAGGTGTGGACACAACTAGTTTGATGAATCATACCAAGATCAACACAAAAACTGTTCACAGAAGATTGAGTATACTCCAAAGCATTATCAAACTGAACATAGACTTCATTATAAAGGCATTATTAGAATGTAGTTTGATAAACTTATCAAAATTCTGCGTTCTGAAGCATTATCAAACTTCACTTGGTATCAAAGCATTATCAGAACACAGAATTTTGATACACTTATCAAACTGAACATAGACTTCAATATAAAAGACAAATAATACATTTGGAAACTCAGATCTTTCTTTCATTAAATAACACTTCATTCTGGAATAATCATCAATAAAAATAACAAATACTGAAATCCTTTCGGACTTTTGACTCTAGACGGACCTCAAATATCAGAATGAACAAGATTAAAATTCTCTAATTGACGACTCTCACTACGACGAGGGAAGGAACTACAGTGATGCTTGCCTAACTGACAAGCCTCACATTCAAGACTAGAAACATGACTTAAACTAGGAACAACTTGACGCAACTTAGCTAAAGATGGATGTCCCAAACGATAATGCAACTGCAACGGAGAAGTAGAAACAGAAGAGAAAGCCTTTCCAGGTAGATCCAAGTAGTACAGTCCATCTTTTTCATGCCTCGAACCAATCATCTTCTTCGTCCTGAGGTCTTGAAAAACACACGAATTGGAAGAAAATGTCACAAATAACAAATTAAATGAAAAATTAGGCACATATAATGAATCAAATAATGATAGTGATTGAGTAGGACGAATGACACATTTTCCAAGCACAAGACGAGTAGACCCATCAGCCAAGATAATATTATGTTTCATAGGACTACGATTATGAAAGAGAGGTTATACCAGACATATGAGAGTTTACTCCTGAGTCGATGACCCAAGAGGTAGATGGTGACTGGGTTGCCACGAAAGCAGGATTACCTATATGTGCCATGGTTGCAGTAGGTTGGGAGGTGGTACTAGCAAGCGCGTTCAACTTTTGGAGGATCGGTTCAAATGGAGATGAGGTATCGGACGTTGAAGTCTGATTGAGACCCGAAGTATCATCTTTGGGAGCAGAAGTGGTGACCCGAGACTGCATATTTTTATCATGCACTTGATGTGCATATTCTGGTTTGTCCTACTTGTCCCAACAATAGTCTTCGACATGACCGAGCATTCCACAATAGTTACACTTCCGTGGTTGACCATGGCCACCACCACCACCGCGGCTACCACTACGGCCACCGCCACGACCATTGTCTCTACCACTACGACCTCCTTCTTGACCAAAACCACGACCACCATCTCTACCGCCACGTCCACCACCACCACCAACAATACTAGAAACTAGGGCAGAAGAGTCAGTACTCGGCACTACAAAACTCTGTCCTAAAAAAAATGATTAAGACGGAAGAAAGTATCTACCACCGTAGGTAACTGCTCTCCTGCAAGGATGTGAGCTTTATAAGGTTCGAGCACAGGATCCAAGCCGACTAGGATAAGTGAAACATGAAACTCTTCCTTCTGTCTCCGAGCTTCCTTCATATCAGTAGTAACATGATGATATTGAAGCAGTTCCTCCCACAAAGCTTTCTTTGAAGCTAGATATTCATTCACAAGCTTTCCATTTTGCTTTGTATTAAACAATAACTCGTACAACTCATAGATACGGGCAACATTTCGCTTCTACGAATATGATTCTTCCAGAGATGTCCAAATCTGTTTGCTTGATTCACACCACTGAACATTAGCAGCGATATGCGGCTCCATACTATGCCGCAACCACGACATAACGTATGCATCTGCACTCATCCAATCTTCATACTCAACGAAAGTTTCAGGCGGGAGTTCTTTCGTCAAAAACTTCAACTTCTTCTTCGCCCTTAATATTACTTTGCTAGACTTGGACCAGGCAAGGTAGTTCGCACCATTGAGTTTCAACGTTGTAATCGACTTTCCTAATTCATCATTATGAATAACAGTAAAAGGAGAACCACCTCCGTTACCACCACCACTATTTGTAACGCCCCGCAACCGTACGGTGCGTTACGCTGAGTCGGATTGAATGAAACAAATGCTGGTTCCATTTGATTTGTTGGATTTTGGGAATAAGTATTGATTGAGTTGTTTCATGTGCAGATGGCTAGCGGGTTCGATGGAAATCAGGTGTTCGTTCAGAGCAGTACTGAGATAGCTGAGTTGGAATGATAATGCCATCTTCCTTAGTCCGATCGGTCGGATGATTTGTAGAGCACGGCCTGCTCGCACGGTCATACCAGTTGAGTAGATCGCGCTTGCATCGGACCACGGGTTCAAGGGATTGGCCGTATCGGCAGGACAGGATGCCTAACGGGATAAATTATTGTGAGTGGGCTCTTTCCCTTCTCCTCTACTCCTTCATGCCTAATAATATGGAAAACACGTAAAAGGCTTGAACACTTGGGCTGAAACATTGAGAATCACTACACTGAGGCGTGCATAGAGTGTACGCCATTGGCTTGGTAGGATTGTGGCTTGATTTGGTTTGTGCGTTGGATAGTTGGAGCTAGAGTTGGATTATTGCATTTGAGGCAGTTGGTTGGATGATTGGGATTATGCTTGGACAGTTGGAATGATTCTTTGAGACGTTGAGAATATCGGAGATTTGGGCGAGCGAGCGTGCATCCGTGCACGGGTATCACTTGGTCGCTTTGTCTTGCAAAGCGAGCAGTTATGGTTCAAAACCGAACAACTGCATCGGCGAGGGTGTTGTGCCGCTTGATGGGGCATCGTGCCACGAATGGGGCATTGTGCCACTGAAACGGCATTGTGCCATGGGTTAGCTTTGAGCATGGGTGTTGCACCATTGGAAATACTGTGTTGAGAAGAGGCATTGTGCCTATGGGAATAACTTGTGAATGGTGCCTTGGGCTATATGTTGGAAGAATGGTTATGGATGTGTTGGTTGGATTATTCATGGAACGAGTCTAGGATCGCTTGGTGGGGCGAGAATGTTCGATCCTCTCGTCATACCTACTTGGTGTCTGCATGTCACGGACAACCTGTATTGCACAGGGTTTGGTCTCCTCGAACGGGTACTCCGGGGCACCGGGACCGTTCGGCCATGGAGGAGACAATTGGGTAACGCGTCTTGGGCGCGGTGCCAGCGGTTGGAATCGATCCAGGTGGGTTAGCTACTTAGCGCTGTTTCGAGGAGAACCGCATTTGATCAGTCCGATCAAAGTCCTTTATGGCTTGGCCAGTGACTTCATATAGTATAGTGTTGGCTTGCTTTTCTTTTGTTGGTTTGGCTTTCGTGTAGGCGCGGCCACCTTGTCTCGGCAAGAGTGTGCACTGTGAGATTTGGATTGTAAGTGTTGGTTGAGGATGGATATTGAGGCTTGGTTAATGGTTCGACATGTTATCGTGTTGCTTGGACCTGAGCATGACGGTTTGCATGCTAGTTTCCCTCGAGTTGCTTATATATTTGCTTGTCGTTTGGTTTGAGTTGAGTGCTTGCATGCTTAAACTGCTTTACAGCTTTCCTTAACATGTCATTCATATGCCATGAAATGAATCTAGGATTCAACTAGAAAGATCACCATATAACTGTTTGCATTCACTATTTTACTTAGTGTCGGCTTAGGCGAGTGGGTTATCCCGCTCACCAGTACGGTTGTGTACTGACCCACGTTTGTGGGCATTATTTCAGGTACACAGGCGTAGTGGCGCTGCTTGGATATACGGGACATGATGTATGAACTGTAAGTACCTTTGTGGGCTAGAGAAAGAGCAAGAGTTATTTCATCGTCTCCGTGGCATCGCCTTTGTGGCATTGACTCGGGGCATCTCGCTTGGACCCTATCGTGAGCTTCGTTGCGTATACTCTGATTGTGTGCTTGGTACACAATACTTGACTTCCGCTGCAACTTGGTTGTTTCAATGATAACATTTGGTGTTTGACAACATCGCCTTGTACGAGCGCAACTCCAGGCTCGTACGGCATCACGTCCCGATGAGAACGATTGTCCTGCGGGAGAGCTGTAAGCGTGGTGATTCACGTTCAGCGGGGACTATCGAGCTTGCGGGAGATTGGGGCGTGACAAATTGGTATCAGAGCGCCTGGTTCATTTCTTCGGACTTGGTCCTTCGCTTCATCACAAACTCTAAATAGCTTCCGCGTGTCATCTAGCTCTTGACTCTACTCGGTGCCGCATCGGATGTTTCATGCAATAAGTCTATTTATTGCTAGTTGTGGCTGCATATAATTCTTTGTTGGGTTGCCTTGGTTGGTTTTCGTAGGATCGCTTAGTCTCGTTAGGCGTTGTTGCATTTGTGCAACAAGTGTGGGCTTTCGTTGGGTTGGCTTGGCTTATCGTTCTGGGAGTTTCTGATTGCCTCAGTGGATCAGTTGGTTGGCATACGAGATTTGGTTATGCGGCATGTTTTGAGTAGAAGTATTCGATGAGAATAAATCGTTGCACGAGTTGCTCGTCTAGCGAATGTGTTGGATAGAAGTTGGAACTTTGGATGTGGCGCATCGGTTGAGCAGGTTTGAGTTTGGCTCGGGAATATATGGATAAGTTGGTACGAGTTGCTCGTACAACAAAAGTGTGAAACCGTTGGGTATTGGGTTGGACTACTTGGAAGACGATCATTGCACGATTGCTCGTGTTGAGAAGGTATCAGACGGATTGAGAAACAGTTGGATAATTCAAGCGTTGCCTGAGTTTTGGGTCAGACTCGAATTGGGAAAGACATGTTTATGCATAAGGGATGGTTCGAACGGATCTTGGATCTGTGAAGGAAATTGTAATGTGAGTAGTGACTTGATTCGAAGTGGTATATGGGATCAAACGTGTTAAGCAAGGCATTGGAAATATTTTGGTTGGACATCTATGGGAATTGCCTGAACGGACTCGTGAAACGAGAATACAAGTTGGTTGGTGCACGTCGGTTGAGTTGGGAAGAATGAAAATGGAGCAAGCGAATATTGAGTTGAGCATATCGTGAACGGACTGATGCAAATGAAAGCATCGTTGGGCTTAAGTGGTGGACGAGATCGGAACGAACAACTGGGATGCGCTTGAACGAGCAATGGGTGAATCAAATGATAGCGAGCACGAACTACGATTTTGGGCGACACATTTGAGCTGTTGGTTGAGCAAAGAAACACGATATTGGTCTGGAGGGACAATGAGATGGATTCACACAAACTTGAAAGATTTTGGATGTTGCTGCTCGTGAAGTTGACTCAGGTTTAGCGGAAATGGAATTTTGGGCAAGATGGTGCAACGATAGTAAACAGATTCTCCGGAAGACGTGGACGGACGTTTGAAGATAGCTAAATGTGATAGCAACGTCGGAACAAATCACTGTGTTGCTCGAGTAAGTTGGACGTGCATTGTGGAACATGGCAATTCGGAAATTTGATGGATTCAGGACAGTAAGACGGATTGATGGAAGACGGTTTCAAACGAGCACAGTTCTCGAGTTGTGGCTTGGATAGATAGCAAGACTCTAGGTGGTTAAGCAGCATTAGTTGACAGATCAGCAGAGGTAGTGCATGAGTTCTCGGATTCGAAAGTTCGCTCGGATGGAATGGTTGGATTTTGATTCGGATTTGCAGATGAGATATAGCATGGTTCATAGTAACTGTCCATCGTGATGATTACAATTATCGAGCGTAGCTTTGGGACAGCTGACCCTAGCGACTTGCCCGCTGAATCGGATATGAATATGGTAGACCCATAGAAAGACCCTTGAGGCGGCGTATTTGGGAATGCGTCGAGGGCAGATGTGAGCAATGAGATTTGGCTTATTGACTGAGTGTTGGATTTGAGAGATCCTTGGGATAGCCTTCAGCTGAAGATGCAGCCGGAAGACCGAAGCGATGGTGGAAGTAGCCTTGTCAACTGATGAGATTCAGAGTCGCAGATTTTTATCGATGGCATCGCCTCTGACTCATCGTGCCCTGGAAGGGAATAGCATTCATATGAATTGACGACTGTGAAACTAGCTCGTGAAGTTAGAGCAGCGGTTCGTTCAGATCAAATCCTTGCGAATACTGGAAGGGACAGATGTGCCTCAGATTTACAAGATGTCTCGAAACTTAGTCTGGGAAGCGTGCTCATTCGGAAGGCGAAGGTGATATTCTATGCTTCGAGGCAGTGGAAGCAGCGCGAAGAACTATTTCATGCGCAACCTAAGAATTGTGGCAAGTGTGTCCACGTTGAAATCGTGGCGACACAAATCCCTTTGGCGTGGCGGCGAGATCTTCGTGGATCACACAAACCTCAATATAGATGTTCACCCTGTGAGGTATTGAGATTGAGAAAGAGGTGTTGGACTGAGCTGATGAAAGCAAAGTTGATATTTGGGTAAGTCGCCTAGATGGGGTAGTATCATTTGAGTTGATCGTTCGGTGCATGAGATATATTTGGAGATGTTGCTAGTGCGGATTCAGAAATAGTTGGATGGATTGAGTTGGAACTCGAACTGATTGATCGGTGGAAGATCTGCATAATTGAAAATAGTGCTCAAGCGAATATGTTGGAATGGAAATCAGGTTTGGTTCAATTGGGAGTAAAGCAAATGGATGCCTCGGACATAAAGATACCCTTGTAACTTATCCAAATTCGCTATCGCAAAGCTCGGCTGAAATACATGTATTTTAGGGACGCCTTAAATATGTGTATCGATCCAAAACTAAGCGATACGAGGAATTCGTATTGAGCTGCAAGGAGGATGTGGGAATATAGAATTTGTACGAGCATTCAACAGAGCGAGATGCTGAGTCTGGATCAGGATAATGTGAGTTGCATAGAGCAGATCCATGGAATTGGATTGTGGCATGTGATAGGAATGAGTACCAGCACGGTTCGTGGACGAACCTGATTCTAAGTGGTATATTATGTAACGCCCCGCAACCGTACGGTGCGTTACGCTGAGTCGGATTGAATGAAACAAATGCTGGTTCCATTTGATTTGTTGGATTTTGGGAATAAGTATTGATTGAGTTGTTTCATGTGCAGATGGCTAGCGGGTTCGATGGAAATCAGGTGTTCGTTCAGAGCAGTACTGAGATAGCTGAGTTGGAATGATAATGCCATCTTCCTTAGTCCGATCGGTCGGATGATTTGTAGAGCACGGCCTGCTCGCACGGTCATACCAGTTGAGTAGATCGCGCTTGCATCGGACCACGGGTTCAAGGGATTGGCCGTATCGGCAGGACAGGATGCCTAACGGGATAAATTATTGTGAGTGGGCTCTTTCCCTTCTCCTCTACTCCTTCATGCCTAATAATATGGAAAACACGTAAAAGGCTTGAACACTTGGGCTGAAACATTGAGAATCACTACACTGAGGCGTGCATAGAGTGTACGCCATTGGCTTGGTAGGATTGTGGCTTGATTTGGTTTGTGCGTTGGATAGTTGGAGCTAGAGTTGGATTATTGCATTTGAGGCAGTTGGTTGGATGATTGGGATTATGCTTGGACAGTTGGAATGATTCTTTGAGACGTTGAGAATATCGGAGATTTGGGCGAGCGAGCGTGCATCCGTGCACGGGTATCACTTGGTCGCTTTGTCTTGCAAAGCGAGCAGTTATGGTTCAAAATCGAACAACTGCATCGGCGAGGGTGTTGTGCCGCTTGATGGGGCATCGTGCCACGAATGGGGCATTGTGCCACTGAAACGGCATTGTGCCATGGGTTAGCTTTGAGCATGGGTGTTGCACCATTGGAAATACTGTGTTGAGAAGAGGCATTGTGCCTATGGGAATAACTTGTGAATGGTGCCTTGGGCTATATGTTGGAAGAATGGTTATGGATGTGTTGGTTGGATTATTCATGGAACGAGTCTAGGATCGCTTGGTGGGGCGAGAATGTTCGATCCTCTCGTCATACCTACTTGGTGTCTGCATGTCACGGACAACCTGTATTGCACAGGGTTTGGTCTCCTCGAACGGGTACTCCGGGGCACCGGGACCGTTCGGCCATGGAGGAGACAATTGGGTAACGCGTCTTGGGCGCGGTGCCAGCGGTTGGAATCGATCCAGGTGGGTTAGCTACTTAGCGCTGTTTCGAGGAGAACCGCATTTGATCAGTCCGATCAAAGTCCTTTATGGCTTGGCCAGTGACTTCATATAGTATAGTGTTGGCTTGCTTTTCTTTTGTTGGTTTGGCTTTCGTGTAGGCGCGGCCACCTTGCCTCGGCAAGAGTGTGCACTGTGAGATTTGGATTGTAAGTGTTGGTTGAGGATGGATATTGAGGCTTGGTTAATGGTTCGACATGTTATCGTGTTGCTTGGACCTGAGCATGACGGTTTGCATGCTAGTTTCCCTCGAGTTGCTTATATATTTGCTTGTCGTTTGGTTTGAGTTGAGTGCTTGCATGCTTAAACTGCTTTACAGCTTTCCTTAACATGTCATTCATATGCCATGAAATGAATCTAGGATTCAACTAGAAAGATCACCATATAACTGTTTGCATTCACTATTTTACTTAGTGTCGGCTTAGGCGAGTGGGTTATCCCGCTCACCAGTACGGTTGTGTACTGACCCACGTTTGTGGGCATTATTTCAGGTACACAGGCGTAGTGGCGCTGCTTGGATATACGGGACATGATGTATGAACTGTAAGTACCTTTGTGGGCTAGAGAAAGAGCAAGAGTTATTTCATCGTCTCCGTGGCATCGCCTTTGTGGCATTGACTCGGGGCATCTCGCTTGGACCCTATCGTGAGCTTCGTTGCGTATACTCTGATTGTGTGCTTGGTACACAATACTTGACTTCCGCTGCAACTTGGTTGTTTCAATGATAACATTTGGTGTTTGACAACATCGCCTTGTACGAGCGCAACTCCAGGCTCGTACGGCATCACGTCCCGATGAGAACGATTGTCCTGCGGGAGAGCTGTAAGCGTGGTGATTCACGTTCAGCGGGGACTATCGAGCTTGCGGGAGATTGGGGCGTGACACTATTAATCTCGCTAGAAGATTAGGTCTCCACCATACTTGCAGATACAACAAAAAGACGAGATCTTTGAAACCCTAGATATCGCAACGAACCTCAACCGACGACGAACAACCAACGAAGATCTGTAGAAACCCTATATCTCATAAACGAACAACGAACGGCGAACGACGAACGACGAATCATGAAAAGTTCGATCGGCCCTGTTGTGGATGGGATGTACGGTACCTTCAAAATATGCTCTGATACCAAGTGAAGTTTGGAGATAGAGAGAAGAGAAGGAGAAAAGTAGGAGAAGAGAGAATATGAGAAAAGAGATTGCAAGGACATAAAACCCTATGTTGTATCTCATGTATATTTATATTGATATGCAATACACCCACAATTACTATTATACCCTCGTATGATAAATAACAAAATAAAATAACTCTAACAAGTATAATGTAAATGTCATGAAAGTATTGCCAAATTGTGCAAAGTACAAATGTAGGCCCATTGTAGATGGTCTTGTTTAATACCTTAAAAACCACCTACTAGGTTCTGAAGAGAATAATAGCACGGTGTGTCAAGACTCAAAAAGTAAAGGTTCATCTTTCAACTCCTACTTGTTGAATGCGTCACGATGTTGTCTTTTGAACTTATAATCTTACACATTGAGATGCATTCGTGACAAGAATATATTGGGTCTCAAGATCTTACTTTGGCATTTAACTATGTTAAGTCTAAGTATGCATTAAGCAAGGTTGTGAAAGCGCAAGGCGCTAGTAGGTCGGGCACCTGCCCCCAAGCGCCTAGCCCGTCTAGACGGCTGCTTAGATCTAGGCGGTTAAAAAAAAAAAAAAAAAAATTTCCTAAACACCTTCTGAAAATTACAAAAATAAAATTTCAAAACATGTATAGTCAGGCGTCGGAGGGTGGGGACTAGGCAGGCGGGCACTAGGCGCCTAGGCAGCCGCCTATGCTGCCTTTTAGAACACTGGCATTAAGATTAAGTTTCTCCAAATATTTGTAAACCGCCTCCATCCACTTCATTGTAGATTACTGCTCATCATTTTCAAAATGTAGCTGCTAGACTAAACGCCTTTGTAGGCTATTGTTACACATGACATAGTGGAACCTGACTTCTACCTCCAAGGGTACGATTTGTTACAGTTTTGAAAAGAGAACTGGGCATTCAACTCCGGTGTGCTTGGGAATGTTTTGGAGTTTGGGTAAACTCCAATACTAACTCCAAAACAAACCTCAAAGGTGGGTTAGCATAACTGAGCTCTTTTTAGATTTTCCATCCCAACTCCAAAATGGATTCTCTTCCCTTTTTAGTTTTATGACCAAGTCAACCTAACATCAACCCTCTATGTTGGTGCCAAATTCCTAGACAAGGTACTATATGAGCATGAGAGGGTCATGTCATAAATTTTAAATTGAGTGGATTTATGACCAAGTCAACCTAACATCAACCCTCTATGTTGGTGCTAAATTCCTAGACAAGGTACTATATGAGCATGAGAGGGTCATGTCATAAATTTTAAATTGAGTGGAGTTTCATAACTTGAAACCCCAGTTTTAAAGCTCAAAACACCAAACTAAACTTTATTCCACTTTACAGAACTTTGTTCTCAAAGTAGGCCTAAGCAGATTTTGAACACTAGTCTTCTTACTTGGACGTATTAACTCTACTCAAATGCACTTCCACTTTTCTCCTTTGTGCATATTCATATGCATAGTTTTAGGTTTTTGTCATTTTGGTTTGGGTTTTGGTATAGACTGTTTTAGACAAGTTGCGGAGGGTACGGTCCAAAAACTGCACACACTTCTTCTTTTGAAGGGTGAACAGCTGCAAATTCTGAAACTAGAGGGGAATGGATCAGAGACACCAAGACAGTTTTAAAACCTTGCTACCAGATAGTTGGTATTAACTCTACTCAAATGCACTTCCACTTTTCTCCTTTGTGCATATTCATCCATTGTGTATGAAGCATAGTTTTAGGTTTTTGTCATTTTGGTTTGGGTTTTGGTATAGACTGTTTTAGACAAGTTGCGGAGGGTACGGTCCAAAAACTGCACACACTTCTCTTTTGAAGGGTGAACAACTGCAAATTCTGAAACTAGAGGGGAATGAATCAGAGACACCAAGACAGTTTTAAACCTTGCTACCAGATAGTTGCATTATTGAATATTCAATGTACAAGCTTTGTCTTGGTCCCTAGTAGTTTTGTTGTCTTCTAGTCAGCGTTGAGGTTGGTAGTTAATACCCTACCTTGCTACCAGATAGTTGCATTATTGAATATTCAATGTATAAGTTTGTCTTGGTCCCTAGTAGTTTTGTTGTCTTCTAGTCAGCATTGAGGTTGGTAGTTATTTGTTATAAACATACCCTTTCTTCTTTTTATTTTGGATGCCCTATTACTGGTTGCCAGAAGCTTACAGTGGCATTCTTTCAGATGGTAGAGAAAAGTTGCAGTTTTTCACTTTTAACTTATTGGAGAAAATTGCAACCCTTTTGTAACTTTAATGTTTCAATAATACAGTGGATAAATTTGTGAATCAGTTATGGTTTTGTGTGTACCATTTATCAAGTATACTTTATTGTTATTTCTTGCTTGGCTGAGTACAGTAGAAAAGTATTAGAGATGAATGCAATGCCGTATGGAAAAACAGCTGGTCTTACCTCTTTCCTTATCTAGTCTAGGGGAACTCAGAGGCTGAGCTTAATTGCATGACTACAAAGCTAGATCTACCTACTAGCTAACTGGCCGTTTAGGTTATATAGTGGCCCACCCTTGCTCAAGTTTCTAGGAGTTCGTTGCCAACAAAGAGGTTTCATGCCAGGTTGGCAGTTGGTCATAGAAACTGTTTTTATTGGAGTTTTTGTGCTCCATAGTTTACTCCAGTTTCATGGTACAAGGTTGTGATTTAAAATTAAGGGACCATAACTGTTAGGTCGACTTTATTTTTTCCATGAAATCGATGGGTGTTCAACCTAGGCTTTAACTACCAGTATCATGAGTTTTTCTTTTGTTAAAATATAGTGGGGATGGTTCCAAGATTTTTTTTCATTTATATGCAATTTAGCACGATGAACGAGGTTGGTCATCAATTGGGATGGTGAATATAGTCCATTCATATTTGCTCAGTGGAACTGCTCAATGTTCCCTCTGTGTAACTAAGCTAAGCTAGTTACACCTAGCAGATTACATGGTTGGATCATAAACAATTAATAATAAAAGTTCCTAGTATCTCTCCATGATATTTTGTACCAACTGTGTTATCCACCATAATGCATTTGTATGACCCAAGATGAAAAATGCTAAGTGCAACTAGCTTTAGTTACAAACAGGTAAGGAAGTTGTTATATTTAAATGCTCAGAAATGTGGTTCTATTGTAAGATTTACAAATTCTTTGGATTTCATAAGTGCATTGCTAGTAGTATCATGTATATTGGCATGTGTTTGTCATGTAAGATCAAAACCTCTTACTATAGCTTTCTGAGTTTTGGATAGCAAACTTGCTGATGGAATACAATTTTACTTGAGAAATATGGTAGCTATATCTCTCCAATGAAAAGTGTTCACTTATTTTGTAAAATGGTGGTCTGTCTATTTTTCTTCTTATTTTTTCAACTAAGTTAGCTAATTAGAATTAGCCATATTTGTTACGTGCCCATTCCATAGGCAGCTCCAGTATCATAATTCAGAGAATTCCAACTGTCCAATCAGCTACTACTGCCAACCCAACATATCGTTAGTAGCTTGCTGAGTAAGACACCAATCACTAGCTTAGTGAGTCCTCATTGTGACCCCAGCAGTATATAAGGGGTAGGAGTAGTAGTAGAAGGGACATGATGAGAATATGTGAGTTTAGTCTACTTAGCTTTGATTTAGTTGTTTTCCTTTCTTTAGATAGTTGTAGCCAATTTTCTGTAACCGTTTCTTGAAGAACCCTAAATAAAGATTTCCATTCTTTCCTCCCAATTCTCTTTTTCTTTGAAATTGATGTCAAGCTTCCACTAGATCCCAGCAATGGAGTGCGAGCTAGGTCTGGGACCTAGGTATCAGAGTTGTGATCCAGTTCTTGAAGATGATCGATGGCGAAGCTACAACAACCATGGCAGCCATGGGGGATCGGGATTACAACACGAAGCTCCACAGGAACCACAGCCATGGAAAAGCCGATTCGATTCCTCTCATGAAGCGACCTGCCATGGATCTTGGCAAGGATCTTCCTCGGAACAGCCACCGCAGCAGTTCGATTCCGTTCTTGGAACATATGGAGATCCGAGATCTATCTACTATGGCTCTTGGCAAGAAGTTCCATCGGAGCCACCACCACAACCATCAATCTCGCCGGAGGAGAGGCAACCCCAATCTTGGGAAGACCCTAACTCCATGATTACCAATTCTTGGGTTAATCAAAACCATTCGGTCCCAATTCTTGGAGCTGATCGATGGCATAGTCGGAGCATCCATGGCGGAACACCGGAGCTTCATCAATGGCAGAGCCACTACGGCCATGAGGGATCAGATTTGTGGCATGGGTTTCAACCATCCATTTCAGCATCTTCACAGCCGTCGATCCCATGGAGCTACGGATCTCGGAATGAAGCTCTACCTGAATCGTCATTCCCTCACGAGCTGAGGTACCGAGCAACCGACGAGCTCTTGATTCCTTGGAGCCGTGGATGTCAGCAGGGAGCCCCATTGGAACAACCTCCACCGACACAACCACCAATTGCGAGTTTGAGCTCACAATTAGGGTTCCCGGAGGATCCTCGCGAGCAGATCGTAGAGGAGAGTCTTCGATTGGTCGAAGGTACGTTACTGAACTTAGATAAAAAATTTGAGACGTTGGATTGGTGGATGAAGTATCGATAGGAGGTCTACCCCTCCTATTTTCCGGTCGAATTACCTCCTTCGCCACCACCGACACCGCAGCAGCAATACGAAGCTCCACCGTCTCTTCCTCAACTACCGCAACAACAATGTTGGAGTCTGCAGCAGCAGGAAGAGTGAACCGAAGGTGTTTGATGAAATGCCCGTGAGGAAGCTTGTAAGTACGAGTTGGTGTCGTAGGTGCAAAATTGAGTGTGAATCTATGGAGGTATTGGTCATCCACTCACTGACAAGCGAGCATCAAAACAGAACCATGACTTCGGTTCGGAACATTAAGCGAAATATTTACTGTTCAGATCTTTCCTCAACGAGCACTGCATCCATTGGTCCCGAGCTAGAACAAGAAGAAGAGGATGACACCACTGCAAGGATGTCTGACAACCGTGGTGATGATGTTGAGGAGCAAAAAGTAGCATTTCCAGAGAGGCATGGCTCTAAATTTACCTCAAGTCCTAATGCAAATGAGCAAATCCAGGAAGCACCTACCTTGCAGCCATCCTTGGTGCAGGTAATTCTGCAGTTAACCCCCATTCCTCAGGAAAATAATTTCAAATTCATTGAAAGGAAAATGGTTAGCTATATAGTTAGCAAGAGGACTATGGAGATCCATCCTGAAGACTTCCACGGTATTGACTTCAACCTTGGTGATTCCAACAAACCTTGCTTTAACCTTAGTAAGGGCAGTGGTAGTTTAGTTGGCATTACTGGGAATAATCCAGGAACTGGGAATCCTATCATGTGCAGTTCCCACTTGAGTGGTGAAGAGTATGGCCTTGTTACCTGTACAAATGATTGGGTTTTTTGGATATGGAATCCAGGCATAAGGGCAATCAACATGTCAGTATCCATGCTGAAAATTATAGTGCTGCAATCTCAAGATGCTATGACCCATCATTTCACAATTTCAGATATCGGTGTATCAAGTGGACCTGAAACACATCAGGAAACATCTATATTCAGTATTATGAGTATCAGGCTCCCAAAGGGACCTTCTCCTTTTATGCAGCATACAGTTGCCAGATTTGAAGAATACCTCACCGAATGTCACCAGTGGATTGAAGAATTAGAGCAGCTCATACGTATGGATTCTGACAAAATCAGTTCAAGTTCAGGATTGGCTCTGTTACAGTCTCTACCTGATGTCATGGCAAGTGTGTATGATATCGTTATTCGTGTTGCTGCCATGGTGGAGAGCCTTCACCAAAATGTTGAATCTATGAAGACAGCGCACCTGGCAGACCAAAGGCGTCATGGGGATGGGAATGATCCATTTCTGGGAGTCAACAGGCAAGAAACTGCCAAACAGGAAGCTGCTGCTAGAAGAGTTCACCCAACACTCCATTTACCTGCAACTTCTGCACAACCATCCACTCAAGATGCTGGTTTGTTTGCTAACCCCTCAACGAGAGTATCAGAGGTATGGGATCCAGGTATTTATATCCCCAAACTTGGCAACATCCCGCATATCACTTTCTGTGATACTGGTTCACCATGGAAAAATGTTGACATGAGAATACCTGCAAATAACAAGGGAGAGCACATCAGTGTCTGCCTCTTATGGTTACTGACAAGGATGGTTCTTGCTCCCAAAGCTCCCATTTCTGATGATTGCTTATCAGATTTTCTACTTGCTAATGGGAAAATTAACAATGGAGACTTTTGGTTTGTAGTGATAAACTCCTATGCCATGTTCAGTATCCGCACTGGTTTCAGTCCAGTTGCGAGTTTCCATGTTTGGGTGTGGGATCCAGGGATCAAGTTGTTAGTACATTGACCTTGGGACAAGGTCAATTTGAAGGAGTGGGTATTGTTACGTGCCCATTCCATAGGCAGCTCCAGTATCATAATTCAGAGAATTCCAGCTGTCCAATCAGCTGCTACTGCCAACCCAACATATCGTTAGTAGCTTGCTGAGTAAGACACCAATCACTAGCTTAGTGAGTCCTCATTGTGACCCCAGCAGTATATAAGGGAGAGTAGTAGTAGTAGAAGGGACATGATGAGAATATGTGAGTTTAGTCTACTTAGCTTTGATTTAGTTGTTTTCCTTTCTTTAGATAGTTGTAGCCAATTTTCTCTAACCGTTTCTTGAAGAACCCTAAATAAAGATTTCCATTCTTTCCTCCCAATTCTCTTCTTCTTTGAAATTGATGTCAAGCTTCCACTAGATCCCAGCAATGGAGTGCGAGCTAGGTCTGGGCCTAACAATATTATAGGAAGATGATTGTGAGATGGATGTGGACATGGCAACGTCAGGTGGGCAACTTCCTGCTTCTGCTTCTGCCAAACATGCTGTACCAGAGCTCGAGATCTACTGTTACTTGCTTGTGCTCATATTTCTGATTGATCAGAAGAAATACGATGAGGTACTCTTGTATCATTTAATATTTTTTATTCTTTTAATGTGACATGAGAGTAATATGGCTTCCATTTTCTTTCGCTGCTGAACTAGGCAAAAGCTTGTTCTTCTTCTGCAATTGCTCGCCTAAAGAATATAAATAGGAGAACTGTGGATGTTCTAGCATCTAGGCTGTACTTCTATTATTCATACAGCTATGAACTCACAAACAGTCTTGCTGAAATCCGTGGGTGAGTTGTAAACTAAGAAGTCACTGCAAATTCCCCTAAAATAAAAACAAAAAAACTTAGGGGAAGATTTGTATATTAATCTCATTCCTTTCTAATTGCGTTTAGCATTTTAAACAATGATTTCCTTTCCCTGCCAGGAACCTCCTTTCTTTGCACAGAATGGCAACATTAAGATGTGATGAACTGGGTCAGGTTAGTTGCTGAAGCCTTTAATTTAGATGAGAGTTACAATATGGTACATATGATTTTATACATTTCATGCCGTGCAGGAAACCCTTCTCAATCTTCTACTTCGCAATTACCTTCACTAGAACTTATATGATCAAGCCGAGAAATTGAGGTCTAAGGCACCACGTTTCGAGGCACACTCAAATCAACAGGCAGGTTTCCCTTTGTTCTGAAGTTTAACATGATAATCTTGCTTCCAGCTTTTAGTAGATGCCATATTAGTTGGTAAACTTAAGTTACATGGAGGGAGACATTTAACTACGATGTACACAGTCACTTGAATTCCTAACACAATCTTTATCTTCACAGTTCTGCCGCTATCTGTTGTACCTCGGGAAGATTAGGACCATTCAGTTGGAGTACACAGATGCCAAAGAAAGCCTTCTGCAAGCTGCTCGGAAGGCACCAGTTGCAGCTCGAGGCTTCAGAATCCAGTGCAACAAGTGGGCTGTTATAGTCCGCCTGCTTCTTGGAGAGAGCCCTGAGAGAACTATTTTCATGCAGAAAGGCATGAAAAAGGCTCTGACACCCTACTTTGAGCTTACAAATGTGAGTATTTTGCTTTAATCCAAAAACCTGGCTTGAAGCATCTAATACTTTCCCTTTTCTTCCTGGAATATAGGCTGTGAGAATTGGGGATTTGGAGCTGTTTAGGAGTGTAGCAGACAAGTTTTCTCCCACATTCAGTTCAGATGGGACCCACAATATGATTGTGAGGCTGCGGCACAATGTTATACGAACAGGGCTTCGAAATATCAGCATCTCCTACTCCTGGATATCCTGTTCTAACATTGCTAAAAAGCTTAGGCTCGACTCACATAATCCTGTAGCAGATGCCGAGAGCATTGTTGCCAAGGCAATCAGAGATGGTGCCATTGATGCAACAATAGATCACGAAAATGGATGGATGGTGTCGAAAGAGACTGGAGACATCTACTCCACGAATGAGCCTCAGTTTGCGTTCAATACGAGGATTGCCTTCTGCTCTAACATGCACAAAGAAGCAGCGAAGGCTCTGAGGTTCCCACCAAACTCTAGTAAGGAGACGGAAAGTGCTGAGAAAAGGAGGGAGAGGCAGCAACAGGAGCAGGAGCTTGCAAAGCATATTGCTGAGGAGGAGGATGATGATTTCTGACAGAGAGATTCTGTTTGTTGCTTCACATTTCAGATGGATCTTTTTTCCAGTCAGTGCTCAGCTTGCTGATTGGCATCAAGTGCTATCTAAATCTTATTATTCTTGATTTTATTTTACTTCTCTGTTGACTGCTATTCTTTTTAGTGCTGCTGGACCTATTTATATCATTTTATTACTTATTGATATATTCATCTTCATGATTCTGTTGAAACTGGTTAGATGCTTGTGATTCAAAGGATCTTAACTTTGATATGAGCTGGTAATACACAATGCATCCTTTTGAAATTACTTGATAGTTTTAGATTAACTATTTCTAGTAGGCACAAAAGAATGAGGTATGAAATGTTACCGGCCTCAGGAATGTGACTAGCCTTAGGAGTTTGGTCAGCCGTTGGTCATCTGCAAGTGAACGCTATACTCACTGTTGAAATATATTAATCACGAATGGTGCAGTGTATGGACTATATGCAATATTAGTCCGTCAATTTATACCCACGAACAATTTCATATTGCAGTATGTATAAATCATGCAGTAGTATATTGATATGAATATGTTTATTGCGGTTAAGCTCGTTCTACATTTTATTTCCATAGGACTATGTAGATATTAGGGTTTCTTTGTCATATAGCTAAAGGCCCCTGCAAAATCAATCAATCAACAGGGCCACTGTGACACACAAATTGATGTAACCAAGTCTGTTCTCTGCCCGCTCCGGCGTTAGAGGCCACCCTAATTATGCTCTCCTCTTCCCTTTCAGTTTCTGGTTGTTTTCTAGTTTGCTGACAATTGTATAAAAAGGCTGTTGATAAGGACACTACATAGTTTATTTGGGACTAGTCCATTGAAAATTTTGTAAAAATTACAAGTTTGTCACTCCTCAAAGTTACTTAGGAGCGATGTAAAGTCCACACTAACCTATATAAGTAAAAATTATTTCTTTTTTTTGTTTTTCACCCTCATATGAAGAAATCTCTCATTCTCCTAAGTCTAAAAATCTAAACCTAACTTTGGAATTTGATAGTTGTGGTCCCAAGTGGAAGAAAATTTTGCTTTGGTGATTGTCCAACGAATATTCTTCCGGTACGTCTTCGACAACATACGATGAATAAGTTTTGCGATTGTCATAAAAATATTTAGTTTTATTTGACTATTGTAGGAGCGATGTAAAGTCGGATCATGCAATCCATTAAATATGCACTCTGGTCCTTCCGAAGAACATGTCGGTTGTTCCGAAGCAGTACGTAAAATGACAACCCTATTTCGACAGTCATCGTGTAAGGACTGTATAAAATTTGACAGTCCTATATAAATATAGGACTGTCATAATTTCGACAGTCCTATATACTAAGTGGACTGTCAAAATAGTGACAGTCCTGAATCTTAAAGACTGTAAATTATTTGAACTGCCAATTATTTGAAGTTATTAATTTTTAGATTATTTTATATTGGTTATAGAACCAAGCTCGTACAGATGTTGTGGTACATCCTGCTATTGGGGTTGATGTGGAGGATATATTCTCAACGGATATTCAATTTGCATCCCAGGAAGAAGCATTAGATTGGTGCAGAGAAGTTGAAAGACGACATAATATAGTCATTGTCATTGCAAGATCCATCAGATCTCGGCCGGACCGAAAATATGTAGAGCTGGGCTGCAAAAGAGGTGTGTTCAGGGAGCATTATAAAAAAATGGTGGTGTTGAAAAAAAAAATCTCCAAGAAAAACGTTGGGACGAGAAAATGTGGTTGTCCATTTAATGTGTTGATTGTAAAAGTAGAAGATGTGAAGTGGATAATCGAAGTTA
The DNA here is from genome assembly GCA_036927795.1 of Iris macrosiphon. NCBI lineage: Eukaryota > Viridiplantae > Streptophyta > Magnoliopsida > Asparagales > Iridaceae > Iris > Iris macrosiphon. The sequence goes on along the minus strand of JAYESA010000002.1, from coordinate 79,225,741 downwards.
AGAATGGAATACACAATCATCCTATTCCAGAGACACTTATGGGTCATGCCTATGTGGCACGGTTGAAGGAGGAGGAGAGAAAGTTGGTTGAAGAAATGTTCCTTTCTGGAGTTGCACCGAAACAAATTTATTCTGCCGTGCGACAAAAAGAAGATGGAAAGAAGTCAACCATGAGGACGATCTATAATAGTTTGGCGAGAGCGAAATGTAATAGTATGAAAGGAAGAATGGTGATGCAGCAAGTATTGAAGTTGCTTGGGGAGCATCACTACGTGGAGTACCATAGAAGACATCCACAAAATGATGAACTCCTTTCATTGTTTTGGGCTCATCCTGATTGCACACACTTGGCTCGGTCCTTCGCAGACGTGTTGGCCCTTGATTGTATATATAAGACCAACAAGTTCAAGATGCCTCTTTTTTACGTTGTTGGGTTTATGTCTACGGAAAAAATATTTTCAGTCGCTTTTTGTTTTATGAAGAGTGAGACAGTAGAGGATTACACTTGGGCGTTGAGGAAACTACAATCCCTTTACACAGGATACAAAGAGCCCTCTGTTTTTGTTACCGACAGAGAATATGCGCTGATAAATGCTATAGATATTGTATTTCCTCATGTGCATAGACTACTATGCACTTGGCATATAAATTGAAATATCCAAGCTCAATGCAAGAGAAAATTTGAAAATATGGACGGTAAAATCGACATGCTTCGCTTCGAAGAATTCTACAGTGATTGGAGTCTTGTATGGCGAGCAAGTACTACAGGCAGCTACGACACAGCATGGTACATGTTCAAACAAAATGGGAGACGAGTAACCCGACATGCATATCTTATATCAAAGATACTTGGCTAGAACCATATAAAGAACAATTCGTCTTAGCATGGACGAACATGGTGAAGCATTATGGCACAATCACTACGAACCGGGTTGAAGGATCACACTCAAGTTTAAAAAGATATCTACGGTCATCGGTCGGTAATTTTGTCTCCGTTTGACAATCGATTCATTTGATGATTATTTCCACGGTGAACGAGATTGTAGCATCATTTGATATGAGCCTCAATATTGCAAAGCATGAATACAAGCATGAACACCTCTTGGATGGTTTAATCCATGTAGTATCTCACAAGGCCTTGGACTTATTGTTTGAGGAGATTGGTAGGTCGAAGTCGGTTGGTTATGATCCCGAGATTTGCGGTTGTTCATATCGACATTCACTCGGCCTTCCTTGTGCACATGAGATTAACGAATATCGTCGTGAATCTATACATATTCCAATAGATGTTGTTGATCAACGTTGGAGACAGCTGTCGATAATGCCGACGGTGGAAGTTCACGATAATTTCTTTTCTTTGCCACAAGTGAAACTCCTGCACGCAAGGTGGTGTGTCGCATCGGAACCGGAGAGAAGATCCATTGAGGTTAAAATCTAAGAAATTACAGTCCCGACAATAACTCGATTTCAAGAGCCATCTGTTGTTCGAACTCCTAAGGGAATACCACACTCAAGAATGAGTAGAGCAAAAAAGAAGGAGATGGAGTCAAGTAAAAGAGATCCATCCTTGTTTGAACATATTAAACGCAATTTAGAGCAAGTTGAGACAAAGTCGGTTATCGAAAGTGTGGTATTTTTGCAGAAAAAGAGTAAGCTTACTATTCGAAGGGGGAAGAAACAGAAAACGAACAATGTAGTCACGGCGGAGGGTTTAGATAACTTCTCTGATTCATATAGTCTATACATTGAAAAATTTCTACCTGAGATACGGGATTTCATTTGGTCTATTGTTGATGTTCCTAAGGATGGCCATTGTGGATATCATGCACTAGCAAGACATCTAGGTTATTCAGTTGAAGCAGGATGGAGACAAGTTAGGGAAGAGTTGTACGAGGAATTGGAGTCTCGTCTACCCTTCTATAGGCAGATACTCGGCGAAGAAATTATTGGAGATTTGTTGGCAAGCATACCTTGTACGAAAACAGTTACCGGACCAGACCATTACATGGATGTCCCGCCTGCTGCATACGTATTCTCTAATAGGTATAAGATACCTATTGTAATTATCTCACAAGGCATTAACAATACTTTCTTTCCAATGTGCGCTCCCCCGGCCGAACACGGACTATCCAATCTATGTTCGATAGGGCTTGTCGGACAATACTTTGTCATCCCAAGGTTTATCGGTCATTCTCCTATTCCTCCACCTTCTACGCTTTGGTATAAATACGCACCAGAGGAAGCGATCGCATGGACGACACCCTACACGGATGCAATTGCTGGCTATAAGAAGATGATGAAGATGGAGGATCCAAAAATCTTGCCGAATGACTACTTTGATATTCTAATCATTTGATACATCTTATACTGTATGTTGTGCAATGAGCCATGTATGTTGAACTGTATGTTGTGCAATGAGCCATGTATGTTGAACTGTATATTGAACTGTATGTTGTGCAATGAGTCAAAATATGTATAAAACTAGGACTGTCAAAATCTGGACAGTCCCACAAGCAAACTGGACTGTCAAAATTTTGATAGTCCTAGTTTTAACCCACTGTGATATATATAAAACTAGGACTGTCAAAATTATGACAGTTCTAATTTTAACCCACTGGATTATATAAAACTAGGACTGTCAGGATTTTGACAGTCCCACAAGCTATGAGGGCTGTCAAAATTCTGACAGCCCTAATTTTAATCCATTGGAAATTTTATATAAAACTAGGATTGTCAGGATTTTGACAGTCCTACAAGCTATGAGGACTGTCAAAATTTTGACAGTCCTAATTTTAACCTACTGTCTGCACATTTATATATAAAACTAGGACTGTCAGGATTTTGACAGTCCCACAAGCTATGAGGACTGTCAAAATTCTGCCAGTCCTAATTTTAATCTACTAGAAATTTTATATAAAACTAGGACTGTCAGGATTTTGACAGTCCTACAAGCTATGAGGACTGTCAAAATTTTGACAGCCCTAATTTTAACCCACTGTCTGCATTCTCTGCAAAATTTTATATAAAACTAGGACTGTCAAAATTTTGACAGTCCTGATAGCTTTCAGGACTGTCCAGAATTTGACAGTCCAAGTTTTTAACTACTGCCTTTGCACATTTAACAACTGTATGTAGCAAACTTAAAACACAAATTGTAGCAAATTATAGCAGATTGTAGCAAACTTAAAACATAACTAATCAAAATATTTCAACATAACATAACCACTCAAAGTTTTCAAACTTAAAAATTTTACATGTCTCAAAACAAAAATTGTAGTAAAGTTTTACAAGTCTTGAAACATGGCCTAAACTTCATGCCGCCTCTTTGTACGTTGCTCTCTATTTTCCAAGAAAGGGAAATCTTCAGTTTTGTCGATTTGTTGTAGCTCGTCATTGATTTTCATATAATTCGTACCCTGGCAACTTACGAGGCTTCTTCCCAACTTCTTCACTTTCCTAGCCTATTCATGAGAATTTCAAAAATTTGTTAGGTTATAAACATTTACATATATCAAACTGAAAGTGAAGAAGTTGGCTCACCATCTTGACCAATGCAGTATACAAGACAGATTTGGCGGAGAGATCTGATGGTACACGCACAATATCGCCTCCGCGTTTGAACAACGTAGGTAGTCCGACACCAGCGTAGTAGGCGAGGTAGTCGTCGCTACATTCTGTCATATTTACTGCTGCTTGTCGTTCGGTTTCTCTAATAACGTGACGTTGCCACTCAGTGAAGAAGTCCGAGACCCAATTGAATGCCGTAGGAATATAGTTTAGCGATTTTGTACCTCGCGGAATAGTTATCATTTTCAATGTGCGCTTCGGGACTGTTTGTACATAGCCAAACTGACGGAGCACTCTATCAGGCATATAAGCCTCCTCGATTTCATGATAACTTATCAGACCGTGATATAAAGCGACTGGTTGCAATGGACGACTAGTCTATCGCAAATTACGATATGGATCCCAAACAATCTGCAACACATAAAATTTAGCATAACGTCATTTAGCATAACGTAATTTAGTAAATTATTACCAAACATTAAAAAATTAGGTCTCAATTCACCTCTTCTATTGTCATATCTTCGAGTGCATTCCGTAGGGCGGCCAATGTGTGTGGACGTTTGGCATCTTCCTTAGTTGGCTTCCATCTGCACATTCTAGGAAGGTGCTCGTCATACCCTCGGTTAAGTTTAGCCCGCTGCAGGGTTGAAAAGTGCTCGTATATCCATGCCTTAACGTAACCAAGTTAAAAAAACATTAGTCCAAAAATTAACAACAAATTTTTTAATTATGTATACAAGTTGACAAAGATATATCTATACAAGGAGTAGAGTCTGGCATCCGGATATTGTCTTCGAACCGACGCGAGATACCGCACCAAGCTCACGGTAAAGGTATGCTAGTATACCGCTTCCCCAAGATATTTGTTTTACCGTGTCTATGTCGTCCAAATTCACGAGATATTTGACATGTATGGACGTTCCAGACTTATCCGTAATGCCGACAGCCCCTAAGATGAACTGCATATATCCACGAGCCATATTATCGCTATTATCCACTTCAGGGTCCGGATCAGCGAATATCTTCTCCAAATATTTTAAAGAAAGTCCGTACGACTTCTTGAATTCTCGAAGGGTGGTAAAACTAGTGGCATCAACTCCCAGACACCCTAATACATTATCCACGATATGGTCGTAAAAGTTGATGCTCGATTCGTCAAAAGTATGATTCATTATGACTCGACCATCAACCCTAAGTTCCAATATATGATGGACGTCATCAAGGGTAATGTCACGACCCGATTTCTTAGAATCGTTGGGGCGTCCCCCGAATCGTGACCGCCGTGCGGGCCTGGGGTTGCGCCCTCACAAGGCTTTAATGATTTGCATAGCAAGCACATATTCAGAGTACGCAGATAAATTGAAACACAGATTTGAAACATGGAAAAGTTTCTCTTTATTGATAATGAACATCTATTACAAACTCTTGAACGAGTTAGCTAATCTGCCGAACGGCTTACAAAAGTGTTGACTCAAAATGAGATAACAGTCCTTTACATTACATCCCTTTATAAACTCAAAATGATAAAGACCTCCAGGCTGGAGGATAGCTTTGCCACGGAGCTGCATTTGTGTATGAAGAGTTGCAGCTCTGTCTTCAAAATGCTTCGGGGGCGCGGTGAAGATGCGCCAACAGCTGGACTGGATCGGGTAGACGACTTCGGCTCCTCGCTCGGTTCGCCTTAGTGCGGAGAACCTGTTTCAACGAGGGTCAGCATATCGAAACATGCTGGTGAAGGCGAGCTAGCCGAACTATACCAATCAATACGTTATTTTAATGAAGCATGCATATTTGTGGGTTTCTATCTTGCCTTAGTTCATTTACAAGTAAGCAGCATATAGAATTTACTGAAATAAACGTGCCACCGTTCGGTGGATTTTACCTGCCCGTCTGAATTACCTGCACAATACTTACCATGCCTTCCCTGCCACGAAGACACAAGTTAGTTTGCAACAGGTTTAAATATACAAGAGATCACTGGCGTGATGCCACAATGGACACTAGTCACTGGCGGGAATGGTATGCAGCGAATGAACAAGGAGCGCTACATGCCACCCCGTCCAGCACAATGGACTATACAATAGAGTTCCGTCCGGACGGATCGGTGCCAGTGCCCCAGCGACCTTCCGCAGGAACTAATGACCTTGTGCACAAGTTGTCCATGATCGAACAATTCGTTTACTTAGTTAACAGTTCATGCTTTTGAGGTAACAAGAGTACAAAACAAGCAATTGTACAAGACAAGCAATAATTCACGATTTATTCCCAAGCGAACAAGTATGCCATTAAGTATCCGTTCGTGCAGTTATTGACAAGCATATATACCAAGTCTATTCTCTTTTATCTTGGTTTCTTTTATTATTACTTGGTATCGTTTGATCGGGGCAAAGAAGAATGCGGATTATTAGATGTGAAGCTTGGAAGCATGGCTAGCTAATCGGGTTGGTAGCCACTCACTTAGATAGCTGGAAGGAGAAGGAAAGAGGCGCTTCACGACTCCGCTCGCAAGCCGCCTACTGCTCGTTCACCTGCACACGAACAGCTCGATTAATACTTCTTCCTCTCTTTCTAATCTCGGAATAGAAGTGCAGTTCAATGAACAAAAATAATGAAACCATCAAAACCGTTCAAGGAAAACAAACAAATCCCAAAACCAACTCAAAGCACGAAAGCAACAAGCGACATCAAAAACCGAGACAATAAAAGATAGCAGCGGAGAGGTCCCTCCTGACTCTGTCGCTAAGCCGATCCTTGGGGCGCGGTCCACTGAATATGGGAATCGATTCCGAAGAAACAAATCCATAACGAGGACGAGTTCTTAATTCAATCTATCCCGATCGAACGATACCGTCTTGTGTTTCTTAGCCGCGCTCTCCGCACCGGGAGAACGGGACGCTACATTCTACCCAACTAATTGGAAGTTTCGTCCCGAAACTTAAGAATAGGACCTACCGTTAGGGATTAGTGCGTTCAGGACGGCGATCATGACTCAAGGAACAATCACGAACAGAATGGTCTGATCCGCCACAGGCTAGGCATATACCAAGTTTCAGGCGACAATTATCCTTCGTATGCCCCGGCTTGTTACAGAAGTAACACAGTTGCCCTGGTTTCGCTCTTTGTGGACCACCGTTGTTTCGGCGCTTTGCAGCAGTATTTCCTCTGTCGTTGCTTTGGCGTTTGTGACTGGATGTATGCACAGCGCCGGCAGGAACGTGAGGATAGTGGGGTTCAAGCGATAGGGCGTGATTCATAACTTCACGCATTATACGATACTGATGAACGGCTACGTGCGAATGGATGACAGGGCGTAGTCCACCTTCGAACCTTCTTGCTCGACTTGCTACATCAGGTAAATAGGTCCTAGCGAATTTGGAGAGTCGGTTGAATTCGGCGGAGTACTCTTTAACTGTCAAGCTGCCTTGCCGTAGCTGCACGAACTCGTTTTCCATTTGACGTTGTACTGGAGGGGGTACAAACTCCTCTTCGAACGCGGCACGAAAAGTCGTCCACGAGATCGCCTCCTCTCCGTGATCAAATTGAAGAGATCGTCGATGCACGTCCCACCAATCGTGCGCGTTGAGGCGGAGCTGTAATTGCGCTCAGGCGACGCGCTTTTCTTCGGGGACCTCTAGCAGAGCGAAGTGATCTTCAAGTTTGGCCAACCAATCTAGAGCTACGACCGGGTCCTCAGTCCCGTTGAATGGGGTGTTGCAGACTTTCTTGAAGTGGCCAAAGTCAAAGGCAGTCACGTCCCTCGCCCTTGGAATTTGTGGCGTCTCTACTTCAAGCACGGGCTGTTCCACCGGAGTCGTTGCTGTTGCGACGGAATGGTTGGCAGCCAAAGTCTGAACGATCTGCTGCAGGGTATCTACCTGCTTCTGTTGGACTGAGAATCGTACTTCTATATTGTCTTGAAACTTGAGCTGACTCTCTTCCGCCCGCTTCTCGGCCCGTTCATAGCGAGCCTCGTCCCTTTGTTGGTTTTCCTCCAACATCCGCAACATTTGCTGGATGGGATCGATGCTTGGCGTGGCTCGCTGGCTCCTTGAACTTCCCGAAGTACCCGAACTACTTTCTTGGCCTTGCGTTTCGTCCGGTGTTTGCGCTGCAGATTGCGCTGGAGCCACTCCTTCAAAAGAAGGTAAATTATATTAGGATCATAATGTATTATGGACTTATTGCATGAACGTATCTCATTTTGGCCTAGCGAGTTCAAGAGTTCGCACAGGAATTTGATCGTTAAAGGAACTTTTTCAGCACGAAGTCTAAGGAACTTTGAATCTGTGCTCTGATACCACTATGTCATGACCCGATTCCTTAGAATCGTTGGGGCGTCCCCCGAATCGTGACCGCCGTGCGGGCCTGGGGTTGCGCCCGCACAAGGCTTTAATGATTTGCATAGCAAGCACATATTCAGAGTACGTAGATAAATTGAAACACAGATTTGAAACATGGAAACGTTTCTCTTTATTGATAATGAACATCTATTACAAACTCTTGAACGAGTTAGCTAATCTGCCGAACGGCTTACAAAAGTGTTGACTCAAAATGAGATAGCAGTCCTTTACATTACATCCCTTTATAAACTCAAAATGATAAAGACCTCCAGGCTGGAGGATAGCTTTGCCACGGAGCTGCATTTGTGTATGAAGAGTTGCAGCTCCTGTCTTCAAAATGCTTCGGGGGCGCGGTGAAGATGCGCCAACAGCTGGACTGGATCGGGTAGACGACTTCGGCTCCTCACTCGGTTCGCCTTAGTGCGGAGAACCTGTTTCAACGAGGGTCAGCATATCGAAACATGCTGGTGAAGGCGAGCTAGCCGAACTATACCAATCAACACGTTGTTTTAATGAAGCATGCATATTTGTGGGTTTCTATCTTGCCTCAGTTCATTTACAAGTAAGCAGCATATAGAATTTATTGAAATGAACGTGCCACCGTTCGGTGGATTTTACCTGCCCGTCTGAATTACCTGCACAATACTTACCATGCCTTCCCTGCCACGAAGACACAAGTTAGTTTACAACAGGTTTAAATATACAAGAGATCACTGGCATGATGCCACAATGGACACTAGTCATTGGCGGGAATGGTATGCAGCGAATGAACAAGGAGCGCTACATGCCACCCCGTCTAGCACAATGGACTATACAATAGAGTTCCGTCCGGACCGAATCGGTGCCAGTGCCCCAGCGACCGTCCTGACCTTGTGCACAAGTTGTCCGTGATCAAACAATTCGTTTACTTAGTTAACAGTTCATGCTTTTGAGGCAACAAGAGTACAAGACAAGCAATTGTACAAGATAAGCAATAATTCACGATTTATTCCCAAGCGAACAAGTATGCCATTAAGTATCCGTTCGTGCAGTTATTGACAAGCATATATACCAAGTCTATTCTCTTTTATCTTGGTTTCTTTTATTATTACTTGGTATCGTTTGATCGGGGCAAAGAAGAATGCGGATTATTAGATGTGAAGCTTGGAAGCAGGGCTAGCTAATCGGGTTGGTAGCCACTCACTTAGATAGCTGGAAGGAGAAGGAAAGAGGCGCTTCACAACTCCGCTCGCAAGCCGCCTACTGCTCGTTCACATGCACACGAACAGCTCGATTAATACTTCTTCCTCTCTTTCCAATCTCGGAACAGAAGTGCAGTTCAATGAACGAAAACAATGAAACCATCGAAACCGTTCAAGGAAAACAAGCAAATCCCAAAACCAACTCAAAGCACGAAAGCAACAAGCGATATCGAAAACCGAGGCAATAAAAGATAGCAGGGGAGAGGTCCCTCCAGACTCTGCCGCTAGGCCGATCCTTGGGGCGCTGTCCACTGAATATGGGAATCGATTCCGAAGAAACAAATCCATAACGAGGACGAGTTCTTAATTCAATCTATCCCGATCGAACGATACCGTCTTGTGTTTCTTAGCCGCGCTCTCCGCACCGGGAGAACGGGACGCTACATTCTACCCAACTAATTGGAAGTTTCGTCCCGAAACTTAAGAATAGGACCTACCGTTAGGGATTAGTGCGTTCAGGACGGGGATCATGACTCAAGGAACAATCACGAACAGAATGGTCTGATCCGCCACAGGCTAGGCATATACCAAGTTTCAGGCGACAATTATCCTTCGTATGCCCCGGCTTGTTACAGAAGTAACACAGTTGCCCTGGTTTCGCTCTTTGTGGACCACCGTTGTTTCGGCGCTTTGCAGCAGTATTTCCTCTGTCGTTGCTTTGGCGTTTGTGACTGGATGTATGCACAGCGCCGGCAGGAACGTGAGGATAGTGGGGTTCAAGCGATAGGGCGTGATTCATAACTTCACGCATTATACGATACTGATGAACGGCTACGTGCGAATGGATGACAGGGCGTAGTCCACCTTCGAACCTTCTTGCTCGACTCGCTACATCAGGTAAATAGGTCCTAGCGAATTTGGAGAGTCGGTTGAATTCGGCGGAGTACTCTTTAACTGTCAAGCTGCCTTGCCGTAGCTGCACGAACTCGTTTTCCATTTGACGTTGTACTGGAGGGGGTACAAACTCCTCTTCGAACGCGGCACGAAAAGTCGTCCACGAGATCGCCTCCTCTCCGTGATCAAATTGAAGAGATCGTCGATGCACGTCCCACCAATCGTGCGCGTTGAGGCGGAGCTGTAATTGCGCTCAGGCGACGCGCTTTTCTTCGGGGACCTCTAGCAGAGCGAAGTGATCTTCAAGTTTGGCCAACCAATCTAGAGCTACGACCGGGTCCTCAGTCCCGTTGAATGGGGTGTTGCAGACTTTCTTGAAGTGGCCAAAGTCAAAGGCAGTCACGTCCCTCGCCCTTGGAATTTGTGGCGTCTCTACTTCAAGCACGGGCTGTTCCACCGGAGTCGTTGCTGTTGCGGCGGAATGGTTGGCAGCCAAAGTCTGAACGATCTGCTGCAGGGTATCTACCTGCTTCTGTTGGACTGAGAATCGTACTTCTATATTGTCTTGAAACTTGAGCTGACTCTCTTCCGCCCGCTTCTCGGCCCGTTCATAGCGAGCCTCGTCCCTTTGTTGGTTTTCCTCCAACATCCGCAACATTTGCTGGATGGGATCGATGCTTGGCGTGGCTCGCTGGCTCCTTGAACTTCCCGAAGTACCCGAACTACTTTCTTGGCCTTGCGTTTCGTCCGGTGTTTGCGCTGCAGATTGCGCTGGAGCCACTCCTTCAAAAGAAGGTAAATTATATTAGGATCATAATGTATTATGGACTTATTGCATGAACGTATCTTATTTTGGCCTAGCGAGTTCAAGAGTTCGCACAGGAATTTGACAGGAATTTGATCGTTAAAGGAACTTTTTCAGCACGAAGTCTAAGGAACTTTGAATCTGTGCTCTGATACCACTATGTCACGACCCGATTCCTTAGAATCGTTGGGGCGTCCCCCGAATCGTGACCGCCGTGCGGGCCTGGGGTTGCGCCCGCACAAGGCTTTAATGATTTGCATAGCAAGCACATATTCAGAGTACGTAGATAAATTGAAACACAGATTTGAAACATGGAAAAGTTTCTCTTTATTGATAATGAACATCTATTACAAACTCTTGAACGAGTTAGCTAATCTGCCGAACGGCTTACAAAAGTGTTGACTCAAAATGAGATAGCAGTCCTTTATATTACATCCCTTTATAAACTCAAAATGATAAAGACCTCCAGGCTGGAGGATAGCTTTGCCACGGAGCTGCATTTGTGTATGAAGAGTTGCAGCTCCTGTCTTCAAAATGCTTCGGGGGCGCGGTGAAGATGCGCCAACAGCTGGACTGGATCGGGTAGACGACTTCGGCTCCTCACTCGGTTCGCCTTAGTGCGGAGAACCTGTTTCAACGAGGGTCAGCATATCGAAACATGCTGGTGAAGGCGAGCTAGCCGAACTATACCAATCAACACGTTGTTTTAATGAAGCATGCATATTTGTGGGTTTCTATCTTGCCTCAGTTCATTTACAAGTAAGCAGCATATAGAATTTATTGAAATGAACGTGCCACCGTTCGGTGGATTTTACCTGCCCGTCTGAATTACCTGCACAATACTTACCATGCCTTCCCTGCCACGAAGACACAAGTTAGTTTACAACAGGTTTAAATATACAAGAGATCACTGGCGTGATGCCACAATGGACACTAGTCATTGGCGGGAATGGTATGCAGCGAATGAACAAGGAGCGCTACATGCCACCCCGTCTAGCACAATGGACTATACAATAGAGTTCCGTCCGGACCGAATCGGTGCCAGTGCCCCAGCGACCGTCCGCAGGAACTAATGACCTTGTGCACAAGTTGTCCGTGATCAAACAATTCGTTTACTTAGTTAACAGTTCATGCTTTTGAGGCAACAAGAGTACAAGACAAGCAATTGTACAAGATAAGCAATAATTCACGATTTATTCCCAAGCGAACAAGTATGCCATTAAGTATCCGTTCGTGCAGTTATTGACAAGCATATATACCAAGTCTATTCTCTTTTATCTTGGTTTCTTTTATTATTACTTGGTATCGTTTGATCGGGGCAAATAAGAATGCGGATTATTAGATGTGAAGCTTGGAAGCAGGGCTAGCTAATCGGGTTGGTAGCCACTCACTTAGATAGCTGGAAGGAGAAGGAAAGAGGCGCTTCACAACTCCGCTCGCAAGCCGCCTACTGCTCGTTCACCTGCACACGAACAGCTCGATTAATACTTCTTCCTCTCTTTCCAATCTCGGAACAGAAGTGCAGTTCAATGAACGAAAACAATGAAACCATCGAAACCGTTCAAGGAAAACAAGCAAATCCCAAAACCAACTCAAAGCACGAAAGCAACAAGCGATATCGAAAACCGAGGCAATAAAAGATAGCAGGGGAGAGGTCCCTCCAGACTCTGCCGCTAGGCCGATCCTTGGGGCGCTGTCCACTGAATATGGGAATCGATTCCGAAGAAACAAATCCATAACGAGGACGAGTTCTTAATTCAATCTATCCCGATCGAACGATACCGTCTTGTATTTCTTAGCCGCGCTCTCCGCACCGGGAGAACGGGACGCTACATTCTACCCAACTAATTGGAAGTTTCGTCCCGAAACTTAAGAATAGGACCTACCGTTAGGGATTAGTGCGTTCAGGACGGCGATCATGACTCAAGGAACAATCACGAACAGAATGGTCTGATCCGCCACAGGCTAGGCATATACCAAGTTTCAGGCGACAATTATCCTTCGTATGCCCCGGCTTGTTACAGAAGTAACACAGTTGCCCTGGTTTTGCTCTTTATGGACCACCGTTGTTTCGGCGCTTTGCAGTAGTATTTTCTCCGTCGTTGCTTTGGCGTTTGTGACTGGATGTATGCACAGCGCCGACAGGAACGTGAGGATAGTGGGGTTCAAGCGATAGGGCATGATTCATAACTTCACGTATTGTACGATATTGATGAACGGCTACGTGCGAATGGATGACAGGGCATAGTCCACCTTCGAACCTTCTTGCTTGACTCGCTACATAAGGTAAATAGGCCCTAGCAAATTTGGAGAGTCGGTTGAATTCGGCGAAGTACTCTTTAACTGTCAAGCTGCCTTGCCGCAGCTGCACGAACTCGTTTTCCATTTGACGTTGTACTGGAGGGGGTACAAACTCCTCTTCGAACGCGGCACGAAAAGTCGTCCACGAGATCGCCTCCTCTCCGTGATCAAATTGAAGAGATCGTCGATGCACGTCCCACCAATCGTGCGCGTTGAGGCAGAGCTGTAATTGCGCTCAGGCGACGCGCTTCTCTTCGGGGACCTCTAGCAGAGCGAAGTGATCTTCAAGTTCGGCCAACCAATCTAGAGCTACGACCGGGTCCTCAGTCCCGTTGAATGGGGTGTTGCAGACTTTCTTGAAGTGGCCAAAGTCAAAGGCAGTCACGTCCCTCGCCCTTGGAATTTGTGGCGTCTCTACTTCAAGCACGGGCTGTTCCACCGGAGTCGTTGCTGTTGCGGCGGAATGGTTGGCAGCCAAAGTCTGAACGATCTGCTGCAGGGTATCTACCTGCTTCTGTTGGACTGAGAATCGTGCTTCTATATTGTCTTGAAACTTGAGCTGACTCTCTTCCGCCCGCTTCTCGGCCCGTTCATAGCGAGCCTCGTCCCTTTGTTGGTTTTCCTCCAACATCCGCAACATTTGCTGGATGGGATCGATGCTTGGCGTGGCTCGCTGGCTCCTTGAACTTCCCGAAGTACCCGAACTACTTTCTTGGCCTTGCGTTTCGTCCGGTGTTGGCGCTACAGATTGCGCTGGAGCCACTCCTTCAAAAGAAGGTAAATTATATTAGGATCATAATGTATTATGGACTTATTGCATTAACGTATCTCATTTTGGCCTAGCGAGTTTAAGAGTTCGCACAGGAATTTGATCGTTAAAGGAACTTTTCCAGCACGAAGTCTAAGAAACTTTGAATCTGTGCTCTGATACCACTATGTCACGACCCGATTCCTTAGAATCGTTGGGGCGTCCCCCGAATTGTGACCGCCGTGCGGGCCTGGGGTTGCGCCCGCACAAGGCTTTAATAATTTGCATAGCAAGCACATATTCAGAGTACGCAGATAAATTGAAACACAGATTTGAAACATGGAAAAGTTTCTCTTTATTGATAATGAACATCTATTACAAACTCTTGAACGAGTTAGCTAATCTGCTGAACGGCTTACAAAAGTGTTGACTCAAAATGAGATAGCAGTCCTTTACATTACATCCCTTTATAAACTCAAAATGATAAAGACCTCCAGGCTGGAGGATAGCTTTGCCACGGAGCTGCATTTGTGTATGAAGAGTTGCAGCTCCTGTCTTCAAAATGCTTCGGGGGCGCGGTGAAGATGCGCCAACAGCTGGACTGGATCGGGTAGACGACTTCGGCTCCTCGCTCGGTTCGCCTTAGTGCGGAGAACCTGTTTCAACGAGGGTCAGCATATCGAAACATGCTGGTGAAGGCGAGCTAGCCGAACTATACCAATCAACACGTTGTTTTAATGAAGCATGCATATTTGTGGGTTTCTATCTTGCCTTAGTTCATTTACAAGTAAGCAGCATATAGAATTTACTGAAATGAACGTGCCACCGTTCGGTGGATTTTACCTGCCCGTCTGAATTACCTGCACAATACTTACCATGCCTTCCCTGCCACGAAGACACAAGTTAGTTTGCAACAGGTTTAAATATACAAGAGATCACTGGCGTGATGCCATAATGGACACTAGTCACTGGCGGGAATGGTAAGCAGCGAATGAACAAGGAGCGCTACATGCCACCCCGTCCAGCACAATGGACTATACAATAGAGTTCCGTCCGGACCGGATCGGTGCCAGTGCCCCAGCGACCGTCCGCAGAAACTAATGACCTTGTACACAAGTTGTCCGTGATCGAACAATTCGTTTACTTAGTTAACAGTTCATGCTTTTGAGACAACAAGAGTACAAGACAAGCAATTGTACAAGACAAGCAATAATTCATGATTTATTCCCAAGCGAACAAGTATGCCATTAAGTATCCGTTCGTGCAGTTATTAACAAGCATATATACCAAGTCTGTTCTCTTTTATCTTTGTTTCTTTTATTATTACTTGGTATCGTTTGATCGGGGCAAAGAAGAATACGGATTATTAGATGTGAAGCTTGGAAGCAGGGCTAGCTAATCGGGTTGGTAGCCACTCACTTAGATAGCTGGAAGGAGAAGGAAAGAGGCGCTTCATGACTCCGCTCGCAAGCCGCCTACTGCTCGTTCACCTGCACACGAACAGCTCGATTAATACTTCTTCCTCTCTTTCCAATCTCGGAATAGAAGTGCAGTTCAATGAACAAAACAATGAAACCATCGAAACCGTTCAAGGAAAACAAGCAAATCCCAAAACCAACTCAAAGCACGAAAGCAACAAGCGACATCGAAAACCGAGGCAATAAAAGATAGCAGCGGAGAGGTCCCTCCTGACTCTGCCGCTAAGCCGATCCTTGGGGCGCGGTCCACTGAATATGGGGATCGATTCCGAAGAAACAAATCCATAACGAGGACGAGTTCTTAATTCAATCTATCCCGATCGAACGATACCGTCTTGTATTTCTTAGCCGCGCTCTCCGCACCGGGAGAACGGGGCGCTACAGGTAATCGCCAACTCCCCGTTTGGTAGATGGAAAGTGTTGCTTTCTGGATGCCATCGTTCTACAAATGCTGATATCGGTGCATTATCCACCGTCGTATATGAGTAGTTACCCAAATATTGTAAACTGGTGGGAATGATTTTAGCCTTCACATCGTCTCCCAATAATTTAAACCTCTATGTATTGCATTTTTTGCAGTGGTTGATCACCGTTAACATACGAGAACTCTCCTGAAAAGTAAACAATTGGATGAACTTATACCTATATATAAAATGTACTTATCTATAAATAATTAGATAAACTTAGAACTTACAACTATGTATAAAATTATCATAACGTAATGTACTTACCTGATTTTTCCATATTTGGTATGCAATATGGTTCTTGATCGACGGCAACATAGAGCAACCGTTTGGACGAGTCTCGACTGGACTATCTGGCTGCTGAGAAGGTCCTGAACCATCAGTAGCCCAGTTTTCCGAGGGTTTGTGGGAGAGTCTCGACAGGACTATCTGCATGCTGAGAAGGTCCTGAACCATCAGTTGGCCGATTTTGGATATTTGGTATGTCCTCATCGGAGGAGGAAGAAGAACCAAAAGTACTAGGAGGAGCACGTCTCTTCGAACGAGTGACAGTCTTCTTCGTCAGTCGACGTTTCCTAACTTCAGGGCGCGCCTCGGGGTCGCGGATAGTGAGAGCTGGTTCAATAGTACGCTGAACATTACGTTTCTTACGCATCGACGCAGTAGGCCGTCTTCTTATGATATCTTCATACTCAGTGCCCTTCCGAGGGTCGTAACTATAAGACAAAAAAAATTATTTTAACATCCTAAATTAATTTAACATTCAGGACTGTAGAAATTTTTACTACAGTCCTATATGTATACAAGACTGCAAAAATTTCCACAGTTCTAAATTATACAGGACTGTTGAAATTTCTACAGTCCTTTATACATATAGGACTGTAGAAATTTCTACAGTCCTCAATCTATATAGTACTGTAGAAATTTCTACAGTCCCGTATGATTCTGCTCCATACATTCGACGAATGTCGAAATTATATGCCCTAAAATCGGATACGAGCATCCAGAAAAACGTTCAAACTACATCCTAAACTACATTCAGGACTTGTATGCCCTCATTTTATGAATGGAAAGATAACCACTGAAATTTTTTGAAATGCAATAGAATTTTTTAAAATTTTTGGAAAATTTTCTAAATGCAATAGAACAAGGAGAAGGAATAATTGTACCTTGATTCTTTCGAGACTTTGGGAGCCATCGACAAGGAGGAGGAGGAAGAAGTGGAGGAGGACGGCTCTGGCAAGAAAGGGAGGAGGGGGGAGGGCTCCGGTGGAGGTTTGGAGGGTTTGGGAGGAGAGTTTAAAGTTTGGGCTAGTATAAGTAAACTTTTGGGCTAGTATGAGTAAACTTCATTCGTTAATGGGCTAGCCCCAATCCTGGGCTAGCCCTAAGTAAACTATGTAGTGCCCTTATCAACAGCCTATAAAAAGGATACCAATCAATATTGGCTAGTTTTCGGTACTAAACTGTAATTGGCCAATGCACTATGTTTGGTAACAAAAATGATCGGTGGTATACTCGCGAGCCACCGTCCACCGTCGCATCCCTCTCCCAGTCCCCCTCTCCTGCTCCGTGTCCGACAGGTCAGCCGCTGCGTCCACCCGTGTGCCGGTCCCGTTCGTTCCTCCCGCCACTCCCTCCCCTCCTGTTCTGCGTCCGGCCGTTATGTCGCCGGCCGGACCACTGTGTGCGAGCACTGCGCGTGCAACAGCGCGAGCAGTGCAGCAAGGTTGGTTTGGTAAAGTGACTGGCTATTTGGTTCGCGGACTTGGAGCACGAAAGTTGTCAATATTCGAATTTTGGGCACTCACGTGTTTGGTTGGAAGATTTATAGACAAGATTTAATGTCCGATATGAATAGTAAAATTGTCTGCCACAAAATTAGAGTTTTGATATCAGATTTTTTTTCCCTCTGAAGTGGAGCACGGAAGTGAAAAATCTTCATTTCTATTTTTCGCGTTTGATTGGAGGACCATTTTCTCTCTACTTAACAAAAACAATATTTACTATTCTTGTAACTTCAACATAAAGTTACATTTTTTCACTCACTTCAACAACCAAGCAAATACTAAAATTTAGGATTTTTCACTTCTAATCTCCTCTTCTTCAATGCACCCAAACGAAATATTTTTTATTTCGTTCCACTTTACCGCAATGCGTATGCAAAATGTCGATTTTTAAAATTTCTACTTCGTTCCACTTCTCGCCGAATCAAACAACCCCAAACCGTAAGTGGAGGAAGATTTGGATTTATACTGTCAAAGATAAAAAGTGTATGAGAATCTATGCACTTTCTTGTCCCCTTATTAGGAGACAAATGTGTTTGGTTATGATAGAAAGTGAGAAAATGAAAAAAAATAAGAGAATATATTATAACAATGAGAATCCATGCACTTTCTTGTCCCCTTATTAGGAGACAAATGTGTTTGGTTATGATAAAAAGTGAGAAAGTGAAAAAAAATAAGAGAATATATTATAACAATACAAATTATGATAATTAATTTAACAAATAAAGATAAATAGTAGTTACAATTAATTAATATTAATTAGAACTTTTAGTTAACTAATTAAATATTCTAATTATATAATAAAATAAATAAATTATCTCAAATAGTAATTAATATCTTATTTACTAATTTGGGTTATTTACACTAATTATTTCTAAGTTTTGGACTTATTTTACGGAATATTCTTATTTTTAAACTAATTACACTGACCACTCCTATATTTTATGTTTATTACACGTGGTACCCCTACTTTAAGATAAAAATGAAAAGTTAGAACACAAACTACTCCTATTTTTAAAAAAATTCTACAGGAAGGGATGGTCATAGTTTAAAAGTAGGGATGCTGCGTGTAATAAGTCCAAAACTTAGGAATAGTTAGTGTAAATAACCTTACTAATTAATTAATGGTAATTATAATATAAACAAATTTAGTCCAAATCTAGGAAGGTCGGACACATCAAAATTTTTAGAGCTTGTTGGTACCATAAAAGATTGGAATATTAAAAAAAAAATATTATTAACAAAAAGAAAACTTTATCTTATAATTAATATTTAATAATTAATTGTGTGTTATTTATAATTTATAATCTTAATTATATAACAAAAAAAAAAAAAAAAAAAAAAAAAATTCCGTTGCAACCAACATCAGAAGTAAACAAAAATGGTTAACCTTTCTTTCGCGGATGATCATTGATCATTGTCATGAGAAACATCAACAGCAACATTATTAGACCCATTTTTGATCATTGTCATGAGAAGGAAAAAACAAATGATACATCTTGTTAGTACAACATTGTATCATAGAAATATCAACAGCAACATTATTAGACCATAGAGCATTACAACATGAAGGAGAGTTATCATTGATCATTGTCATGAGAAGGAAAAAACAAATTAAATATGCCCCCATGCAGGATCGAACTACAGACCTTCAGTTTACAAGACTGACGCTCTACCACTGAGCTATAGGGGCATTTGTAAAATTAGTTTCTAATTATATATTTGGTTGCATTTAATAGTAGTCCATTTCTCCACAGCAGAGAAACGAACACTGGCGGCGACAAAGGGGAACAGCAGTATCAGTACGAGTAGTGGGCAAACGCCTATCTGAATAAGTATGATGTAGAGTTTTTACCTAAAAAAAATGTAAAAAAAAAAATCTTGAATAATTTTCAATTTCCATCGTCGTACCTCACAGAAAATAAAATGATCAATTTAATAATTTAGTTTGAAAGTATGCTCCAATATTAATTGCTACGAGAGATGAAAAATAATTATAAAAATTTTTATTTGTAGAAGCTTTCATAATTTTTTTTTATTCTATATCAGTACCAAGTAGGATGAAAATTGTGATAGAAACTAACGTTGGAAGATTTTTTTTTTTTTATAATAAAGTTTCTGTCAGAGAAATAGGAGAAAGAAATCTCTATTAGATAGAGCCTAAGGAACAAAATTGCTTTTGGATTAATGTCAGAGGAAAATGTATTAATTAGCTCGGGTATAAAAATATGAGCATTTGGTATGTGCTTATAGTTTCTCTAAACAATGTTGTCACAACCGAAAGTACATAGCGAGACACAAGATACACTAGAGGGATGAGAAACGGTAACCAAACTGTGCTTATGAAAACCGAACATGGACCGAACCGTCCTAATGAAGAACCGAATCTAACCAAATTATTTGAAAACCGAAATCTAACTGAACTGAACCTAATAGGCTCAGTTATTTCGGTTGACGGGCCTTGACATAACGGGCCGGGCTGTATTACTTTACAACAAAAAATTTAGATAAAAAAACAAATCTGGCCCATACAAACAACAACTATACACAACAACAAACATAAATTTCAGTTCCAGAATCTGGCCCATACAAAACAACAAATATAAAAAACATTCCAGTTCCAGAATAAAACAGCAAATATACCAAATGTTTTAAACTTACCATTCTAGTTCCAGTCTTCAAAATGCACTGACATATAATGTATATCATATGGTCAATTACATACATACAAATGAACAATACAAACAACCTAGTATCATGATACTTTTATTCCAGAAAGTTGATCAGTTTTTAGCAGCATATTCACACAATGAACAAATCCTTGTCCTTCTATCATTTGGTTCTTCATCCTGCAAAGAAAATAAAAACATATTGATCAATTTTTATGTTAATTGCAAGGCTGCAGAGCAAAATAGAATTAGTGAAATAGATAGTGAAGACCTTAGAAATGATGATACACTCATTCTCTTGTATTCCTGGTATGATACCAGAATGCTCTGAAATTCTTTTTAATTGCACTACATCAAAGAGAAAACAAGAAGGAAAAAAGAGTAAAATGTGGCTCAGATGGCTTATTTATGCATCATATTATGATGCCATGTAGTATCTGTTTATGACTTTATGGAAAACATTATCAATTACACTTTCTCAAGCCATCATCATCATTTCCATTTTCTTATTTAATATGTTAGTAAAATTTTCAAGAAGAAACAATATATATAACCTGGCAACATATGTATAACAAAGTACATATCAGTTTGTGTCTTGCTAATGGCTGCAGTTCATGCCTCGCCAATGGCTGCAACGACTGCCTCGCCACTAGTTGTATCGAATGTCTCGCCACTGCACAACATAATAAATCCAACAAATATATCAAGTTACTATCAGACAACAGAATAAACAACATCAAATATATCCAGTTACTATCAGTACTATACAGCAACAAAGAGAAATATAGTAGTATGGAATTGTTGTATCAGCACTAAACAGTAAACAACAACACTAAACATCAGTAAAGACAAGAATTTGCTAAGATATCATTCAGTAAACAGCAGAAAACACACATTTTTTGCTAAGATATCAAGAATTTGCTAGTTATATCCTCATTTCTAGAATGTATCCTTTAGTAAAAGCAGTATTAGACAAATATACGAAACATAAAGTCTGCGCTACAAAACAGACAACAGTATCAGAGTGTATCAGCAGCCCCAAAACCTATGAAGAAACCAATTTCCTCTAGTAAAGCAGTATCAAACAAATATACAAAATATTCAAGTTCTATAATTAAAAGCAATATCAGACAAAATTTCAGCAGTCCCAAAATATTGCAAGCATAATAGAGTATCAGACAAAATATTACAAGTATTATTCCACCCACATAAAGTCTGTGCTACCAAAATATTACTCCAATCTTAAAGAGCAAAAGTAATCAATTCTCACTTGTTGATATTGATTCCAACAATAACTTACCCAAATCTAAATGAAAGAATGAATCAATGAAGAAGTTAAGACACACAAGAAATAAAAAACCTAATAAAATAATATAATATAATCAAATCATAATTACCCATTTCAACTTTATCGATGTCTTTAAAATATTGTTCAATAATAGATATGATGGGTCGATTGGAAGGTCCCATAAACCAATCTTGACAACAAATAAGAGCCTAAACAATTTTTGGAGTCAAGAAGCTCCTATATGCATCAAGCACATGACTACCCGTACTAAAAGTGGATTTGAAAACAACGATAGATGTAGGAACGACCAAAACATCTCAAGCTGTCTTCGAAAGAATGGAAAACGAGGAGAATTAAGCTTCCACCATCCCAAAAGATTAAAATTATCACTCTCATCATTGTCTCACCCCGGTTTCGCAGAACCGAAAAGAAGTCACTAGGCATTATGCCGTACAAGTCTAGAATGCACTTGTACAAGGAAAGAAGATTGACAATCAATGGTGTATCTCAAAATAATGATATTGCAACAAAAATAATAGTGTCACATTAGAAATCACAACAAAATATATGAAAATAATCTCTTTATTGATAAATGCAGCGGAATACAAAGGCTCTCAATAGCCAATTGAATATGTCAACTTGGCTTACAACACTCATGATCACTCTTGCTCACAAAGAATTTTATCGTTCCATATATCATGTCTTCTATATTCAAGCATGCATCCTAGACCGAATATCTTCATATTGCCAATCCGATCTTCCAACACCTTGGTACGTCCATGCGAATCTCTTTACCTGGGTAGTTGGGTATCAGTACACTTGCGAATGCACTAATGAGTGAGGGTAACCACTTGCCTGAAAAAAATACTAAATAATCATGTGAAGCATACAGTTATAAAGTGATCTTTCTATTTAGAACTAGATTGATTACAGTTCATATCTATGGCATATACTGAGACATGAAGCATGTAAGCATTTTATACTTGATAGTGTAAGTAAAACAGAAAACATATGAACCATGTCACATATTAGTGACTTCTTACCACAATTGATGTACCTGTCCCTACACAAAACAGAGATGAACGCTTATTGCTCCTGCACAAGACATACATTAGCATATCGTCTATATATATGAAGGTCAATGGCATTCCGAGCCATCTTGGACTACATTTATGGTAAGATGGCTATCACTTTGCGCTAGAGTTGTAAGCCCTCCCGAAGGTCCCGAATACCCTTATTATGATGCTCCCTTACATTTTGGGTAGCAAGTCCAACTGCAGGTCCCTTAATACCCCATGCTCTGAAGCACATTCTCATCTTTTCCTCCTAGGCCGACATAATTTTGGTACCCTGACGATCGGTCAAGAAAAATCAAATCTTGTGCACATGTTGTCCATGACCATGCAAATGCGTGAACATCTTAACTATAAACACATGTATGTTACCGAATATAAGAAAAATAATGTACATATCTACTCGTACATTCTATCATTCTCTCGCTATCACTTACTCTTTAAATGTTCTGATTTGTGACCCACATGTCCCAAACATACCGAGGCACCAAGCTACATCCTATCGTTCTTGGTACCGCACCGTACCACACCCCTTCCAACAATTTTGTAGTACAGTACAATAACTATTTGCTTCGCGTACGAAGCCTACCTTTCGCATACCGACGGTTACGTGGCATTGCACCACAACTGTCCACTTCGCATACGAAGACTTTACTATCTGATTCTCGTGCAATGATGCACTTTCGATACAGTTATTCAATGTTCTAACTCAGTGTTCAAAATGCATGGTGATTCTATTTATTTGATACAATCTAGCCGGCATCATTGAATCTATAAATATTGCAAACATGTAAGGGGACACATTTATTAAGGGCATGAAGGAGTAGAAGAGAAGGACCAGAGCCTATGTAGAAGCATAAAAAATATTTAATTCCATATCATGTACTAGCGGAATGGCCACGTGAGATGATCCCAGCGGAAGGCAGCTCAAAGCATGTCCCAATAGAAGACAACTCACTGCATGCCCCAGCGGAAGACGTAAGCCAAAGCACCCCAATGGAAGACCCATGCCAAAGATCTCCAATGGAAGAAAGGTTTCGATACGTCACCCACATGACAGGTTATCAAATCATTATACTTTGCAGATGTCATATCTATTAAATGTATTGTCAGCCGTCAACAAGTCAGCCACGTCTAGACTATCTTGCATACGACGGGATTATCTCTCTTTCTTCAGAAGAAGTTTGCTTTAGCGTGTCTTCCGCCCACGAAAAAGGGTCTCTGCGTCTTTTTTTCTCTCCATGCGGAACAACTAAAGCAAAATCCTCGCTCCATGATTACTGTTACTAGCTAATTGCAATGGAATATGCTCCATCCACTCACCCCACGATCACCACCTCTCTGCCATAATCTTCCACTCAAGTACGTAAGTGGATAACTGTTCGCCTACCGTCGTCCACTCTCCTTCCCTCATGATCCTATCGTAGGGATCAACTGATATAACCACAAAGCCACCTATCATATCCAGAAGGAAGTGCTCCTTTCTAGGGCCATGATCTTTACTGGTCACGCTGGTACGTGGGCTATGTCTCCTCTACTACAAGCCATGATCGCCTATGGAAGCTCCCCACTCATCGGCTTTTTTTTGCTTATACCTCGACGCTACAAGAAAGTTAAGTGCAACGGTCGGACGATCATTTCTTCTATAAATACCTGACACTTCACAACTTTTCAAAGGAGGGCCAATGCAACAACAAACATTAGCCTCGACACTAAGCTCTTGCTCGTCCCCCTTATATTTCCTATCCCATAGTTGTGTCTGATAGTCAATGGAGTAAATGGATCGCTCTGATTCGATCTCCATCGTCTCACTTTATAAGAATCTATGACTTGTTCTCATGCTATTGTACTTATATTCCCTGTGTAATCTACTCTATTAACAAGTTCAATAAAAATTGTTTCCACTCTATCTATCTCTCTAGAGCACAAAAATAATATGATGGCTCTACTGGGGAAGACTTTCTCCTACAACGAGAAAGCGGTGACACAATCCGACATACTATCGATAAAAAATAGTCCCAACACCCTGATCGTTGACTTCGATCAACAGAAGTTCGAGAAGACAATTTCAAAGGTCCCTGCTGGCCCGTGTAATGCACCTCACTATAATGAGCTCTCATACCGAACTGGCTTCGTCATCAACAGTGATGATCCTGCCGAATGAGGACGCATAATATACTCCCTTGAGGAGGTTGTCGGGCATGTCGATGTCCTCAACATCCATGAATCTGTGGATCATATCCTGAGCAAAGCTAGAGTTGAACCCCAAGCCGTCAACGGGTCACGATAAGGCGATAACCTGGAAAAAAAATGTTGAAGTCATTACTATGGGAGCTTCTTCCAGCGAAACTAAGGCAACATCACCGACGTCTAAACTGCCTTGCGACTCCAACAATTGGTGGTATCTTTCTAGCATAACACCTAAACGCGACCAAGATATTCTACTAAAATCTAAAGCATTATGTAAAATTTTTGTTGGGGTTAGCCATTCTCCCAAGAGAACCAACCCACAGAGGATAATCAATCCTTTGGGGGTAGATGATCACGTGCCAACCGACGACCTGCCAAAAATTGAAGCATCTCTGGGGTAGCCGTGCTATTAAAGTACATTCATCAATGACAACACGTTAAGAAGATATCCTACATATCCTATAGCCAACAAAAATTTTAACGTCAAGTCAAGCTGATTAGAACCTACGAGAGCATTTCAACCATAGAAGGGAGGTCCTTCACTATCCAACGAATGTGGTCCCTCACCTAACTTGCTGCTATTGGATTCTGATTCAATGCTATTGTTCCAAACATTACGCGACATCCGTGTGACATTTTGTCTTTGACAGGCTCCTAGTGGTCCCGTCACGAAAATGAAGATGGCGACTACGACAGGCTTCCAATGAAGAACCTTCGCACGCCTTTGCCAACATGGTGGGACATGAGTCTAGCCGATAAACAGAGGATATCTATCCAAATCAATTCTGTTGAAGGTATATGTAGAAGCATGAAAAATATGCTGGATAGCTATACGCAGCATGTTGATACAGGGCAGTATAAACAGAGGACCTCAGAGCCATCAAACGTGCAACAGAGTTTTTCCGCTGAGCACAGCGTAAAAATATAGGCTCAAGGACCATCCGCGTAATGCAGTATGTCCAGGCTGCTTCAGCGTAAAATATGGTGCTTCATCGCCTATATGGCGTAAATCTCATCCGCATTCAATGCAGCATTGAAGTGTACGAAGAACGCTTCGTATTCTTCGAAATGAACTTGTCAGATCATGTAATAAACCTGACGTCTGGACTCCTAACAAAGAGTACTGCACGACGGGTATCATGATGGCGCGACACTGCAACCCAGGCTATTATTTACTGCCATTTCCTTTACATAAACCACTTTTACACATACAAAGGGATACGCTGCCTAGTTTTACACAGGCCAATGTGAGCTGTTTACGCTCCACAGAAGACACAGCCTGCCACGTCAAAAGTTGCACTTCGTACAGGGCTCGAGGCACGTCTCTGCATTTAATGCGCAGAGCGGTGACAGTTTCTCGAGGCACGTCTCTGCACTTAAAGTGCCGAATACTGACAGATGCCCAAGGCACGTCTCTGCACTTGATGCACAGAAGGGTGACAGGCCTTCAAAATACGCCTCCTCATTTAATGAGCGGGATAAAGGAGGATCCCCGTATTTAATGCAGGAGATTTGATTAAATGTCACCGGACCTTCGTTTAGTGACATCCCCTTTGCGTAAACTACTCTTACGCATATAAGGGAATACGCCGCCCAGTTTTACACAGGCAGACGTGAGCTTCTTACGCTTCGCAGAAGGCAAACAGACTGCCATATCAGCAGTTACTCTTCGTACAGAATTCGAGGCGCGTATCCGCATTTAATGCACAGAATGATGGCAAATCTTAAAGACAAGTCTCTACATTTAATGTGCAGGATGGGGGCAGATCTCTGTATTTAATGCAAAAGATTTGATTATATCTCCAAGAGCCATAATTCCGGCTAAAAAACATCCACATCGTCTCGGCTTCTATGTCTGCTCGGCTTTCATGCCCACTTGGCTTCTACGCCTACTCGGCTTCTATGCCTACTTGGCTTCTATGCCACTCGGCTTCTACGCCTACTCGGCTTCTACGCCTACTCGGCTTCTACGCCTATTTTGGCTTCTATGCCATGGTGACAGTCATTGGCTTCTACGCCAACCTCTTCTATACAAGGGATAACTACCTACGTGGCTTCTACGCCGTGATCTTCGTAGCAGATATACGCATTTTGTCCCTTAGTTGGACGCGCGTCACATGCTCACTCAAAAGGTTATCTATACGCAGGTATTGGTTATTTTAAACCATCGTGTAAAAGGGTGCTGTACTTTCCACTACTCGGTTTCTACACCGACTGAGTGGTCACTGTCACTAAAACTCTATAAATAGAGACCTCTATCAACAGAGGACAAGGTCGGGAAATTGATCAAGAAATCCAGTATCAGATCCAAGGGTCGAAGAAAATTGGTGGAGAAACGGTCGAGAGAGAGAGAGAGAAGAATCCAGAGCTCAGGCAAAGAGAAGGGATCGACGACTTTGGCATCGAGCATCCACCCTCTTTAGCAACCTTCGAAGCTGCTTTCTGTCTTCTACGGCACTTCTTCAACATCGTGTGGTCCAAGGGCTAAAGTGATAGACTGCAAATCAGACACCTATAGCAATATTTACCCAGATTAAATAAATTGTACTTAGTCATCCTCGTATAGGATTAAATTGTACAATCTTGTTTGTAAACATAAAAGAAGGGCGGGTTTTCGTATAAAACCTCATTTTCCACATTATTAATCTTTTTTGTTTATTATCCTAAATAGTATATACCAAGGGACCCGATCGAAGAGTCATTCAACACAGTATGCTACTCCCTCTGGGGGTAGTAAATCTATCAGGTCTAAGTATAAAACCGAAAGCGTTGAATCAATCAATGCTTTTTTCGATACTGCGCCTTCCATTGAAGAAAGGAGTGCACTGGCTATGCATGGAGTGGCGCTAGCGAAGATACCAACATTTGCATCCAGAACATAGAGACAAAACTGGAAGAGTTACGAGTGCTCTTGATGTCTATAGCGACACAACAATGCCCATCAACCGGGGTCCTCAACAAACCAACCAAGGCAATCACAATATCGGTAATGCGTCCACTATTCCAGAGCCCGAAGGCGAGAAGAAAGATGACTCTCAAAGCTACAATCAAGAACCTGGAGGCTAAGTTTGAGTCCCTAGTCAATCGAGAGGACTTCCAAAAAGTGAGGGAAGGCTTACCATCTCCGATCGAGAGAGACGAAGCAGTCGACCCTGCAAATCACAAGCCATCGACGTTCATGCCATACGAAGGTTTGACGTCCCTAAGTTAACACCTTTATCATTTTAAGTCACAGACCTTTGGCATCTCAAAAAATACGCCCTTTGCAAAATGCTCTTCATCAGAACTCTCCGCGGACCTGTGTTTGAATGGTTTCGTGGCCTTCCTGCCGGTTCCATCAAATCTTGGAACGACCTAGAAAGAACATTTATATCTCGCTTCTATGAGGAAGAGATCAGATTCATCATGTCCTTCCTGATCAACGCGAAGCAGAAGGAAGGGAAGTCAACTAAAGAATTAATTGAACACTTTCGTAGAATGGCTCTCAACTGCTCATAAGGTATTCCAACAACCATGCTCTCAACTTAATTGAACACTTTCGTAGAGCTCCAAATTATGCCAGGGAAAGCCCCTCAGCGTAAAGAAGGCTCAATTTGCAAAAAGACACCCTCCTCGGGGATTATTCGCAACCCAGATGGCCAACCTGTTATATATTGGTGGCACAGGGAAAACTATGGTTCCCAACATCCGCATGCCCACTGATGTTAACAGAAGGAACATGCCACCATCTTCTTCTTTTGTAACTCCTCCTGACCTGTGGAATTATCTGATCCAGAAACACAAGGAGAGGGGATCTTCCAACACGTCTATTACGCCTCCTAGCGAGCACTGTTGTAATAGTCATAGGATTGTAATTAATTGTTGCTGTTCTGAAGCAAAATGGTCGGTTTTCGACTGGTTGAGCTACTCTCCATCTTTCTAGGAAGAAGAGCCCACGCATGCATCTGTGAACATGGCTTCACATATACCTAGAGGAGGGTCGGGCTCAAGACGTCATCCCTCTAGAACTCCGAGCCGAAGGAGATTCAACATGCTCCTTAGGAACACCGAAGCTGGGGTGTTCCAAAACACTCGTTCGAGGTCACAACAACCAGCTTCGTACTCTTCTGATTCCGATGCTGGGGGTCGCCAGTCTCCCGAATCAGATGCCAAAAGTATAGAGTTAACTTCTACAGAGACCTATACTAATCTTTCAATAAAACCCAGGGAGATGAGAGTTTATGCCATTGAAGATGAGCGCGAGAAAGTTTCCCCGTCCGGGAGCGCTGAGCAACGCATCACTATACTGGAGACGTCTCTGAAGGAAATACAATCCATGATGGAGAACATGCACCAGGTGATGATAACTCAACACGCAGCTGCCATGGCTCCAACATCGGCCCCTCCAGCTCAGATACGCGTAGGGGTGGACTTACCACCAGCCAACACGATCCAAGAGCCTGCTCTAGATCAAGAGTCAGCAATTCCTTCGCTTCCTCACTCGAAGAATGTATTACCTCCTATCGGAGTCGCAATGCAATCGATTCCTCATCACCCCGTGGTCCCGCTACCGGCTGAAGATCCGATGCAGGCAGTACGGGAGTTGAAAGCCTAATTTGATGCCCTGAAGCACAAAGATCAGCTCAAAAAATTGGGAATCAACCAACCTTACCCAGCTATCTGGGAAGAAGTCCCTTTCCCTCCTAGATATAAACCACAGACTATGGCTTTGTTCGAGGGAAAAACATCACCAAGTCAATACATGAACTACTTCAGCATGATGACAGTGTTGTTAGAAGGGAACGACGCCCTCCTCACTCGGGTGTTCAAGGGCTGTCTCTCGGGAGTAGCTTACCAGTGGTACCGCAGCCTGGCGGACAACTGCATTACTTCCTTTGAAGACTTCAAGGCTTTGTTCTTCACAAGATTCTACCAGGGAGGGATGGACATGTCTATGTCCTCTCTCATCGAAGTCAGGCAGAAGAAAAAGGAGAATGTTCGCACTTTCATCGAACGTTTTCGGCAAGCCACTCTGCAAATGCCTCCAGGAGTCCCAGACTCGGCATTGGTGGACATCTGTAGGAAGAACCTTCTTCCCGTAATCTCGGTGTTCACAGGACCATATCAGTTCCGTGATTGGCCCTCGTTCATTATCTCAGCGGTAGCTGCGGAGGATAATAGTCAGAAGGCACACGATAATGGCATCATGATCTCGGCCTCTGATAAAGGCAAGAGGTCATCCTCCAACATCGACCATCCTCGTGGTACCAAGGATAAAGAAGCTCTGGCGATCAACACGTCCAGGCAAAAGATGGTGGCTACCACGCAGACGAAACCTGGGACTTCCAGGCCCATCAAAGTGTACTCTTTCGACGACGACGATATTCCAAGCATATTCGAATGTCTCGTCAAAAGCGGCAAGATTACCCTTCCTGAGGTGAGACAGCCCAATGAGTCCGGTAGTACCAACAATTCCAAGTACTGCATCTTCCATAGGTACATACACCACCCCACAAAGGCGTGCTATATACTGAAAAGGAAGATCCAGGAGCTGATCGATGCTAAGGCCATCACTCTGCGCAACAGCGAGAAGGCGGTCACCGCCAACATGTTCTCCCTGTAATTTGGCAATCTGCCTCCCCAAGAAATCCCGGACGGTGTTAAGCCTATTTTCCGGACGACGATGAACATCATTAATCTTCCTCCAGCTAGAGGTCAAAATCATGACCTGCTACCACTAACTACCCAGGGAGGCGAGACTATGTGGGTTCATCCAGATCTGGTACCAGAGATCGAGAAAGAGACTCAAGCTGCTAAGGCTAAGTCTAAAAAGAACTCAAAGCACAAACCGTGTCACATGATTATGGTACACTCGGCATCAGAAGACGAGGTCTTGGCTACTGGAACCCACTCAGGAAAAGCCTACCTCCAGGACTATGGAGCCAGCCAGGAAGATGCATCGACAGACGCTTCACCTGCCAAGCCTTCAGAACCGAAATCCGTCGTACCAGAGGCCGGTCCTTCAAGACCAACTTCGGCGGACAAAGGGAAGCAAAAAGAAGTGCTCTTCGATAAACCTATGAAAAATATTCAAAACAAAGGTTTAGAGAAGCCATACAACTTCGACATCCTGGCCCAACTGGCTAATACACCAGCCAGGTTGTCCATCTTCGAGCTACTCAGGCTCTCTCAAGACACTCATCTAGCCCTGAGCGAAGCACTGATGCAGGCGGAGGCATACTTGACCCAGCTCAAGTCCCCCGACAAAGAACCCGTGGCGTGTCCCCAATGCCACAATGTAATGGAGGTGGTCCCAAATATCACTTTCACTCAAGATGACATGCTGTTAAAACATAACAGACATAACAGACCCCTCTATTATACCGGGTACATCGGTTCCATGGAGGTCGACCGGATTCACATAGATCCGGGATCATCAATCAGCATCATTCCTCATAGTCTGCTCAGACCGCTGAGGATTCCTACTAGCGAATTGGCGTACACCACCACTACAATCGTGGGTTTCAACGCCGGAAGAAGTAAGCCGTTGGGAAAAATTCGCCTGAGAATCTAGATTGGCAACCTCAGATCGGTGGCTACATGTTACGTCATCGATTCAGAGGTGTCCTACAACATTCTGCTGGGTAGACCTTGGATCCACGACCACAACATCGTTCCTTCAACTCTACACCAATGCTTCAAATATGTAGACGCCCGAGGAACAGTGCAAACGGAGATTGCTGACCTGAACCCTATTCAAAGGAGTAGAATTCTACTACTCTGATGCCGTGTTGTACTCTCAAGACTGCACGGAAGAGGTGTCAGCCGAAGCAGAGAAGGAATCCCACCGGGAGCCAAAAGAACCCTCTGCCAAGCAAACTCTGTCAATCCAGGTGAAAGGACGGACTACTCGTCCAAAAGCCATAAAACCTATGGCTATCCACCTGAACGAGACCAGGTCAGGGAAAGGGGGTGGTCCTCTAGTGATCACTTTGAACCAAAAGCCTCCACCTTTG